>CM055071.1:8846775-8894969 GCA_029204045.2 Tillandsia leiboldiana | reverse complement strand
TCGGTAAACTGTTCTAAACATCCGATGGGGTCCCCGATTACCACGAGATCCATTTTAAGCCCGAGTCCATCTCTTGTGTCAAACTGGCGCGGCGAACACCGCCGACATGCCACGTAGGCTTCCAGAAGCTGCTGGTCACACTGTAGAAGCCCTGCAAAGATCCGGTCACCACATCCTCCCCCACTAGAAGAAAGTTTCGTCCTCGAAACTAAGGCAACTCCCAAGGAGTCCCAGAAACCAGGGGTCAATACTCAACACCGCCGTCTCCAGCTCCCAAGTCACCTATCACTCCCGTGATTACTCCTCAGCAACAACAACAGCAACAACCAGTACGGCATAGCCCGATTGCGCAATTCCCTCACCTCACGAGTCGGAATTCGCAACGGCGTCCCTCGTACTCCAAACTCTCACAGACCCCAAAAAGGAACGAGTCAACACGGGCGAGGGGTCCAAAACATGACACTCCAGAGCTGAGAGACAGCAGAAAAACCTCAAAAACTCCAACAAAAGGCGGGGGGGAAAGGAACAAACAGCCTGAGTAACACGCTCTAAAATCACTCCCAAGAGCCAGCTCAACCAAAGCGACCCGAATCACATCCACACAAACACCTGCACAGAAAAGGGGCCCAAACAAGCAGGGGTTCACACTCGGTCGCCCTCAACACTTAACCACCTAAGTGGATTGCTCAGCCGCAGCCTCTCATCAAAAGGGATCCTCAGGGACTCAACTCAAACCCTGCACACAAGGATGGCCCCACACAGTGCCAGCTATGGAACCGTCAAACTCGACTCCCAAATAGCTCTTCTGCTCCAGGCATCCGCCACCACAGTGGCTCTGTCGGGGTGATACTGGATGCTCACAAAATCCAATGGTGGCTCTACAGCCACTACGGGAGGGTATCACTATAACTCACAAATCCATCTTCCCACCACTGACTAGGTTAGAATCGGCGCTGGTACCAATCTCATACCCGGTCATCAAGCTCTGCTGGCACTATCCGGTTCCAAAACTCCTCACCCAACAATGACCGTCGATCTCGGCCAGTCTTAAATAGCATCCACTTTGGCCGAATTTCCACTGCCGCCCCCTTCGGCTAGAAGAAGTAATCTAGGAAGATATGCTCTCGAAGCTAAAACTTGCACCACAACGACATGGCAAAAAGCTTCTTCCCCACAGATCTTGTCACACCATATACAAATGCTGCACAAGCTCTAAACACTCAGGGAGGGGGTAAAACCAAAATATTCCTGGAGGATGCCGCTATCAAACCGTTCAAGGCCAACTGAAACACAGAATTCCTCAATCTAGAGGCAACAGGGCATTAGTCAATCCATTGGCTTCACTGTACTCGTAATGCCCCTACTGTGTCCTGAACACCATCTAGACAATGCCCTCAGCTGAAATTCAAATTGGCGCAGGCATCAAACAATAACTGCCGGAATATAGCTCCTTCAAAAGGTTCTAAATAATACCTGGACCTGCCTGGACTCCAATCCCAAAGGGCTCTCACCGTCGTGTACTCAACGACGTGGCACTAGGTCAAACAGACCCTCTATCCAACAGATCCCTGCACCGGTGCGATCAACTCTCCCAGCTTCTACCGATAATCCAAGTGGTGCTACTGAGGTTGGCGCGGTTTCCAGAACCACGTCAACCACAATCAAACTCTCCCTAACAGGCGGCATAATCATCAACTCGAGTGGACTCACACCCGGGATTTCGCAGCAATAGAAATATCCTTTGGTCCCGGCGCCTCCATAAGCTCCTCTCACACAGTCGCTAAACCCTGTGTGCTCGAACAATCTCCCCATAACAAGCCTCCTTTGTCTGCCTCGCAAAAGTCACAATCAGCACCCTCTCTGCACTTAACCATCCAGTGGTGCCGTGCCAACCAATCCCAAGCACTGGGTCAAAACATCGAACTGCCACCCATATCAAGAGGTTTGCTGGTATAACTCATGGTCTCAACGACACTGAACAAAACCACAAGCCTCCTTCACATGCATAACACCGATGGTATTCTGTACCTCTAGTGCACGTGGTAATAACTCTGCCTTTAGTCCATGCCGGAAAGCGAGGTACACTAACTCCGACTGCGGTGATGAAATCACACCTGCAACAACCCGATCCACTGCCGTGGCGCCCTCCAACCAGGCGGCACAAGCTCATCCACACGATGCAAGCGGTTGTCGCTTAGTCCATCAGAAAAATATCCCATCAATCACAAGGGAGCACGACCTCTGTCTCTGCTCACGCTGAGGCAACAGATACGATCCTCCGCAGACAACAAAACCACGCTACCGTTGCGCTACTCTGATATAGACCACTGATACTGCCATCGGGGTCCGCCGATCCCCAACATCTCAGAAGTCCATCATTGCACCCGTCATAAGACAAACACCATTAATCCATGCAATTCCCTATACACTTATCCTTTCTAAGCTCACCCCTCAATCCCATATGATACAATCAAAATATGCAAGTTATAAATCACAAGGGTAGAATTCCCTTGGGTAACTTTGCATTAACCATCCACAAGGATATCCCACCACCCAGGAAAGCAAAACGAAAATGCCTCTGCCTGCCGATCTGTCCTCCATCACCTAGCGCCAAGCGCCTCCCTCCAGAACTCGCCTCTAGCGGCAGATCCCCATCCAAGGAACTGCAGTGTCCAGCTCCAAACACAATGCCTACTCCGACGAGGCATCCACAGTCCAAAACCCGAACATGAGGGACCGAAAAGAAACTAAAGAGTATCCTGGTGCAATCCACTCCCAATCTCACTTATCCTATGTGCCTCGTCCCTCGAAACCTGGAGCACCAGTTCAACAACTGCATAAACTCTCTAGCACAGGGAGGCTCTCAATTGATCACTCCATCACCCCCAACCACGACTCTGCCTCCAAAGGCTCCAAGCTCAATCTTACGAGTCGGGGTGGTTCATCTGCCAAATCTGGCTCACTAAATCAAACATGCCCCACAGCTCCTCTGCTGTCAACCATCCACCCTACCTCAGTGCCTTGGCACTAAACATTGGCACGGAGGGGGCCACTCGCTCTATTGGCACTACAAAAATCCCTGCCGCTGAGGGTACTACATCCTGGTAGTCTCAGAAGAAAGTACAGTCGGGCTGCCCACTGCTCTGACAACTGCGTCACCAAACTAGCTGCTCACACTGCCGCTGATATGTCTCTGACAATCCTGTCATCTGGGTTCGGAGTTCTCTGACCTCAATCCGGGTATCCGGCCCAAAACCAACCGCTCAAGCTCAACTGCCATGACAGGATGCACAAAGGTCCCAAACCCAGCGTCGGGGAGACACCGCTCGCCACGACGAAACCACAAATCAGCACACAACAACGCTCGACCCAATCCAGCGAAAGTCTAGAGCATGTCACCCATTCCATAGCGTTATGTTGTCTGCAGCCAACATAACTACTTAGGAGAATAAACATGCCAATCACTCATCCCGTCCCTCGGGAGAGGTGCAAAACTCAATCAGGAATCTCGCTACAAATCACGACTCTCACGAAGTCATCCTAGGGTCCAACCACAAGCCTCGGGTTTCTAAGTCCACCATGACCTACAACCTAGGCTCTGATACCACCTAATCTGTCACGCCCCGGGGTCGAAACTGTGACCCGGGCTCGCCAACAGATCCGCCACCTATGCCAAACCCGCATAGGCGAAGCGTCCTACCTGCAAAAAGAACTACAGCTAACAGATATTAGAGCTAAAAGATAAAACTGCTGTAGAATAAAATCAACCACTGTACAACTGAAGATAAAACAACAAGGTCCATCTCCCAAAAATGATAATCATACATTAACCTCGAGTACAAAACTCATAGCTCAACAGGGAGATATCTCAAATAAAACATCAGTGTACAAGCTCTCAATACATCATATCCTCACTACATCAGTCTCTCAAAAGAGAAAATAAATACCAATCTACCGACTATACTGAAGATCTCCTCCAAAGGGGGTACCGCTACTCTCCAAAGATGGGTCTGGATCTAGGTCGCTACTCCCTCACCACGCACAGCAACCACAGAACGGCAACACCCGCCAAGACTCTGCAAAACAAAGAGGAGAAAGGACAAAAGGGGGAAAACCCCCAACGGGCGTGAGAACTACGCAATAAGGGAGTTCTCAGTGGGTATCGCCACAAGGCCCGACGATCTGCCCACCAAGACTACTAGAGGCAAAAGATAACCGATGCAGTAAAACTGAAAGAAGAAGCTGGAAACACTCTACAGCTGCCATGCCTCTATCCAAATGCTCAAATGGGGAAACTCTGATGAAGATATGCAACACTCGCACACGAGGTGCTCAATTGACCCAATCGAGCTGACTGCCACATCGGGTCCAGTCAAACCTGCGCCCACCTACAACCACCTCCCGCTGACGGGCAGGAATTACGTAGGGCGTCCAAACGGACTAACTCGCTATTGAGTAGTGGCTCATGCAGGCTATAGTCATAATCCATGCTCTCTCTCTCAGAACGGATAGACTCAAGATGCTCAACCTCTCACACAATGGTCAAAGAACTCACAACGACCACGGGACCACCGTCAAACCCCGAACGGTTCCCAACAATACAAGCACTGGTCTAAACAAAGCTACTAGACTCCACTCGGTCCCCCAGGCACGAGTGTAACAAAAAGTATCTGCCTGAATAAACCCAATCGATAGACCAGTAATCACTGGTACTGCCTGCTCTGCTGTCGAACTCAAGAACCCTGCCTGGTGCCCGGCGCTCACATCGTGGAAAGCCTACTCCGGAGTGGCACTCGAGGGGAGCGACCCACACGAGTAAAGTATCACTGTATCAAGCATCACTGTATCGAGTATCTCTATAACCACTGTCTCATAATAGCAGGACTGGATCAAGACTATGATCAAAGTGGGAAACTCCGTCCACTAACAAAACCCTGATCTGATGCAATAGTACTCAAAAAGTGGGAAACACCATCCACTAGAACAAATCTGATACCCAATCTGATGCAATAGTCAACATCCGGTCAACCGCCCAAAGTCCGCGGTCACCGCAATAACCCACAACCCACAATTGGGTAAATTAATCAAGATCCGGTCAACCGCCTACTGTCCGCGGTTGCCGCAATAACCCACAATCCACAATTAGGTAAATTAATCAAGATCCGGTCAACCGCCTACTATCCGCGGTTGCCGCAATAACCCACAATCCACAATTGGGTAAATTAATCAAGATCCGGTCAACCGCCTACTGCCCGCGGTTGCCGCAATAACCCACAATCCAACATCAAGCACACCCTGTCTCTGACCCTAAGGTCCCAGCTACACTATCCCAAACCTCTGCTCGAACCCGAGCAACATGACTCAAAAGTCTAAATAAAAAGGAGAAAGAAAGCAATCATGGTTTCTCCTAAGTCAAATTCCAATATGTAGTGCAGCAGTAAAAGATGGCCTAACTATATGTCCATACACATATGTCCATACAAGCATGCATTTGTCCTCAAGAAGAATAAAGAAAATAAACCTCATGCCAAAATTATCAATGACCATACCTGTCCATAATTCTCAATCCATAATGGCTCCTCAGAGTAGAACCTGCACATAACTACATAATCCTATCCCAATGCATAAACCATCCTCATAAAAGGTTATGTGCTAATATGGCATGATAATTAATCATATAGGGTATCCTTGTCTTAGATAAGCTTTCACTAATCATCAACATGACTATTTGATTAATACCATTGTCATACTGTGAATAATTCACTTGCAATTTCCATAAAATCCTCATTGTTAAACTTACCGATCAATCCCAGCTATTGTACCATTCACCTGCATGCAATGCTAACATATGAAAATTTAGAGAACCGTCCACCGGTTCCGGGAATAAGGCACCCACCTGAAAAGCTGACTGTCCAAAGCCCAACAGCTGAAAACACCAAATAACTCTAATCCCTTGCTCCAATAAGTTCAGCACACCCGTAACACTCCTGGCACAATACAAAGTCCACTAATTACACTAGGCTCCCAAATATAGCACTTAAAACCACATACAACCTCGAATTCTGAACTGTTAAATTATCACCTGCAGATAGTGCCCAGAAAATTCCAATAAAAATATCACAGCAATCCTTGCGTCGATAGCTTCGAAACGGTACCTTGCACGCCCAAATCGGAGTTCGGTAAGTCAAGATAAAAATTCGGCAAGGGGGTACACTCATACAAAAATCTGTATTAAAACTGTACACTGTTCACTGAGAAAACAGTAATTTTCACCTCTGATGAAATCTCAGAAAAATCCAAGAAAACTACGAGCGCGTTCCTTGCGATATGTAGATGAAAAAGTTGTATAAGCTCGTTTCCGGCTGACGCTTGTGCGCAAAGATATGGCCAAAACACCTCGATGCTGTCCCACAAAGCCAAACAGAAAAAGGGTCACAGTGTTGCCTCGGGATCCATGCCAAAAACTCGCAACGGGAAAGCGCGATCAATACGAAAGATGAAGCCCTACCTCTTAGGAGTCTGTCGGCGCAAGAATCACAGAAAAAGGAGCTCGGGGTAGCCCAGGGGAGCCAAAACACTGTCGCTGCGCCGAAGAAGAACACTAGAAAGCAACATCGCGCCGCACCGTAAAATGGGGAACCTCGGGATTCGTGCCCCCAAAAATCCCAAAACTCTGCAGGAAGATCAAGCACTTAGAGGTGAAAAACTTAGCTTAAGGGAGCTCGGGCAGAGGAGGTGTGGTTTGGGAGAAAAAGCCCCAAAACAGAGGCTCGGGCTGCCTTTAAATAGGCTGAGGAAAACAATTGGGATAATTCCCATTAAGTCCGGATTTTCGGGCGCCCGGAAATTTCCGGGCGCGCACAGTGCGGCCCGGCCCACCACTTTCGGGCGCGCACAGTGCGGCCCGGTCCACCACACAGTCCAGTCCACTACTCCCCAGGGCCCCCACTGCACCCGGTGCACCTGCGCCCGCGAATGGCGACGCGACACGTGGCCCGGCAACCCGTGCACCACGCACGTCGCGCCGTGGACCGCGCACGTCGCGGCTGACCCGGGCCGTACGGCCACCTGCCCCGCCGGCCACCTGCCCCGGTCACCCACTCCACCGGTTGCGTGGACCGGGAGCACAACACCGAACCAATCACCTCACGCCACGTGTCCACCCGGTCTACCGTGCACCCGGGCCCAATTTCAGTGGACCGCGCCTGCTGAACCGGCCAACCGGAGAGCGCCACGTGGCCCGCCCCCGGTGCACGACCTCCGCGGTGGACCGCGCGCCTGCCCGCGCGCTCAGCCGCCTGCCCGCGGCCGCCAAACGCCTGCCCGCGGCCGCGCCGCCGCCCGCCGACGCTGCCCGCCGCCGCCGGCCGCCGCCTGCGATCGCCGGAAATACTGTTCCGGCATGAACAGTACCCGCAAGCTCAAAAACAGTAAGTAATTAGCCCATCTTGACCGTTTTCGCGCGCTGATTCCAAATCCGGTGTCCATTTTGCCAAATTCCAATCCTATAATTTGCCGGAGGCTCCCGGAAAGGTATTTTTAATCCGAATTCCGCGCCGAGCCTAAATTTGATATCCACTCCTCGCGTAAACTGTTCTAAACATCCGATGGGGTCCCCCGATTACCTACGAGATCCATTTTAAGCCCCGAGTCCATCTCTTGTGTCCAAACTGGCGCGCGAACACCGCCGACATGCCACGTAGGCTTCCAGAAGCTGCTGGTCACACTGTAGAAGCCCTGCAAAGATCCGGGTCACCACAGCTGTGCCGCCGCGCTCCGCCATGCGCCGCCGCCTGCCGGTACCTGCCGGTCGCCGGAATCACTGTTCCGGCCGCCGGAATAGTAAAAATATTTTCCGAGGTCCGAAAAATACAAGTAAATAGTCCATTTTCATCGTTTTCGCGCGTTGAGTCCAAATCCGCCGTCCGTTTCTCCAAATTCTCATCCGAAATTTTGCTGGAAACCCCCGGAAAAGCAAACTTGATCCGATTTTCGCGCCGGTTCCAAATCTGGGATCCGATTTGAACACAGACAACTCGATTACTCATCTAAGGCCTCCAGAAGCTAATACTCACCTTGTAAATCCATATCGGAGGTCCGGATCATCACACCATAAGCTTCATAGCAAGATTTTAAGAAGTTCTGGGCAAGTCATGCCCGTTGGCGATCGCCAGACGATCGGCCGCCATTAATGGCCGCGAGCTCCCCAATGGCCATTAATGGTGATTTCCCATTAATGGGCTCTGGGCCACATGCAACAGCACCTACAGGTGCATCTCGACCCCACGAAGCTCACTGGGCTCGTGGTCGATGGCGAGGCACGGCGGCGGCGGCGACGGAGCAAGCTCGGCCCGAGCTTCCACCAACAATGGTGGAACTCCACCCGGGCTGCATGGATCACATGCAAATGCATGGATGGTCCCTAAATGGTCTCAGGAAGCTTCTCGGCCAAGTAGCCGGAGGTAGGGAGCGACGCCGGCGCCGGAGCAAGGAGCTCGGCCGAAGGGGTCATCGTCCCCAAACTAGGGCTTGATGCCGCGCCTCCCACAAAGCACCAAACTTCACCAAATTTGGTGGAGATGGTCTAGAGGTCCAAAAGAAGCTTCCCATAATTTTCTTTTTCGTCCAAAACTGCCGGGAGCAGAGATAGCTCGAGGCGGAGCTAGGTTGGTTTTCCGGCGGTGCAACTTCACCACCAGCCAACCGGGGCTTTTCCTATTTCGGGGATGGGCTGGAAAGAATCCCTAGATCATAAGGAAGACACTTCCAAAGGTCTCGGGTCCAAACAACCAAGGGATAACCGGATCTCACCTTGGCCGAAGTTGGAAAAGAATGATGAAGCCGGTTCGCTCCTCCCCGCGTCGCACAGCTACCAACAACCTCGGCTTGGTCACAGGACGCAGGAGAACACTCCAAGTTGCACAGAGATCAACTTGAAGTCCCTGGGTCACACCTTCTTCTTCCTCTCCCAAGTGCGGCCAAGGGTGAAGGTTGGTGTCTCCTCGGCCACCACCACAACTTGGGCTCGGTCTGGGGCATGCAGAGGGTTAAGGAGAGCCATTGAATTAAGTTTGGCTCCTCGTACTCCTGGCCTCCAAAGAAGACCAACAGTCATATGTAGTTATTGTGCTATTTTGCACAAAATGCAATTACCCCCCTGCACAGTCAACGAACTCCATATAGCTCCCATCTGTAGGTCCTAAATGCACCCAGAACTCTAGCCTAGAATCCTATTAATTTTTGGTACATAAAATATAAAGGTTCTCGCGAAAATACCCGCTTTTTCGGCGTATTTCACGCATTTCGAGATGCACGGGTCATCAAATTGAAAAACGGTCTTGGTCCCGACGTCCGGCTCGTCGAGACCTTTCAATTAGCGTATTTGCTTTTTTGATTCGGTGCTCCTAAAAATTCTCGGCCCATAAAATATAGTGAATTTCACTATTGGGCACGCATTCCGATGCACCAGGGTCGCCAAACGTGAATTCGGTCGGTGCCATTGTGTTCAGAATGTCAGAATTAGCTAGAATTGACTACTCATACTGTTATGTTTGGGGTACAGACGGCGAAACAGCCGACGTTAGTCGAGAGGGGAATTAAATCAAGGATTACTATTCACAACTTAAGTTGTGGGGCCCGCTTCTTCTTCGCTATTTTCGAGGCGATCCGACCGTCAGATTGAAAACATGTGAATATCAATCTTTCTTGTTTCGACGAGACGGTCGCACTGGTGATCTCAGATTTTCAAGATCAGACTCCAATCAAAACTCCATATTTTTAGGCCACATTTACACTATTAATAATCCATTTTTGCTAACCAAATAATTTAGAAAATTATTTAAAATTAATTTCGGTTTCAAAAATCATGGTTACTACATATTTTGTCTAATATATTATTTTGTATTTCTTCAGGACTCGTTGGTGCATCATCTGCTGAAATAGCTTCATCGCCCTTCTCCTTTTCCTCAATTTTGACTTTTGCGAGCAAAAGAGAGTGAAAAATATATCGCTTTAAAATCCATCTATTATTTGCTCGTGCCCTATAGTAATACGAACAAAAAAAAAAGAAGCAAAGAATAGAAGCAACACATTACAATACGAGTAACATAATAATTAAAGAGATGCACCTAGAGTAAAGTAGTTATCCTGAACAAATAAGAAAATATCTCCTCACATAAATGCAGCAACTTACTTAAAACCACCTAAAAAGTAATAAGAAAAATATATATGATTTCTCTCAAAAAAAAAAAAAATATATATGATTATAAATACAAATAGTGTAAGAAAAAACATCAAAACAGATGTAACATAATAATAATTATAAACCCAATCTCTATTTTCATTTAAAATAGGTGGAAAATGGTATGAATACATAGCATTTGCTAAATTTTACAGTTAATTTTTATAAAAGAAAGTTATAGTATAAAAAAAAATATTAAAAAGATTTTTTATTTTAATATTTTTTCACAACAGATTAATATAGAGTTAAAATAAAATCTTCTAAAACAGATGAATTATAAAGCTAAATCCTAAGTGTACAACTTATCAACATATTTTTTGTATTTTTTTATAGACAAAATTTAAAATTAATGTGAACCATTTAAACATAATTTAAATTTAAATTTATTTTTTATATATCTTCAAGTAGAAGACACAGTAATTTATTTCTTTACTTCATATTTTTTTATCTTTAAAAATCAAAAGGCAAAGGATTATTTGAATAATTTATTCCAATATGAAAGATATAGTTTCTCTTTGAGTATAATTAGATTAGTGCAACAAGAAATCAAATTATAGATACCCTAAAATTTCAATTGAATAAGACTGTAATCGATATACTAAGTAACTGTAATTTTAGAAGAAAAAATAGAAAAGCCATACCAAAATTATTTTTTTTTTTTAAAAATAAAATAAGAGAAAATCAATTGGTCTATATAATATTAGTAAGAAGCAAGCTTACTACCTAAGATTTATGAAAATCATTGGACCATATCATTTTAATAAAAAGCAGGCTTGATAGGTAATATACAAATAAGCAACTTTTTTTAAAAAAAAAACTAAAAGTAGTAGCATCAGTTCCTTTTTTTTTTTAAAAAAAAAAAAAAATTACTCCTAGATTTTTGTTTTTAAAAAATGTGAATCTGCAAGACATATACAAATAGTTTTTTTGAAAAAAAAAATATACATATGCTAAACAACTTGAAAAAAAAAAGATTTTTATGCAAGTGCATATCCGGGCGTCATACAGAATATAGTGTATTTGTGATAAAACATTAATTAGGTAAAATTATGTAATTAAAGAGTGGAGTATATATTTTCTAAATGGTAAACCAAATACACTGAAATGAATATGAGAAATGTAGTCTACCAATACAAGGAAAAATATAATCCAATCATTTTTAAACTTTAGTAAGATAAAAAATATCTGAGATTCATAAAACTATTCCTACCGTTTCTAGAATAATCAAAGTGTTCAGTTTAATCGAAGATATGATAGTACTAAAGAACAAATAAGAATTCTACTTTCAATAGTAACAAACGGTGATTTTAAATTCAACGAAGAAAAATTTTAAGACCCTACACTATAGTTATTCCCTATTTTTTTTCATTCAAAATAATTTTGCAAACAACTCATACAATACCCCAATATGTAAAAAGAATAACAAAAAAGAAAAAGAAAAAGAAAAAGAGTAAAGTCATTGGAAGAAGAATAGCTGAAGACAAGCCTAATTGTCAAAAAAGATATAAGATCTATACCTAAACATTAACCTGAATTATTCGTGAATCTCAATGACCCTTAAAATTTGATTTTGTTAATTTCCTTCTAAAAAAGTACACTATCTTTTAAAACTAAAGTTGTCTCAAGAGTCACATTACATTACACGTAAGCTACACGGCTATTCGATATTTCATTTTTATGTGAGTATTTTCTTATTTGCGGTGTTTGATCTCTCATATTTGTTCTTTTCCACTAATTTACTGATTTATTCCTGTAATTTTGGAAGTGATTGTATGTTTTTTGCATTCTTCTGAACCCCTTATTCCTTCTCCTTGTCCTAAAAGCTGTTTTAAGATCGACAAGATGGCGCCTCCTCGACGCCACCACCGCCCCTTGCCGCCTCGCCTCCCCTGCCCCTGCTTGGCGCGAGACAAACAGTGCGACTGCGATAGCCTTCCCAGCGCGGCAACCGACCGGCTCCCTGAACCCCCGACAGGCAGGGGGGCTCGTCCTAGGGCATCCTACAAGGAGGCGATCCTCTCGCCCCCTCCGGTCCATCCGTCCCATCACCGCAGTGGTCATCCCTCACCGCTGCAGCAGGCCTTTTTCTCCCACCCATCTCTGCCGGCACTCCCCCCGAAATATTTGCAAAATCCGGTGCTGAGGGGGAGATGCTTCCGGTGCTTCGAGAAAGGGCACCGAGCGGCGCTTTGCAGGGAGCCGAGGCGTTGTCTCCTGTGCATGAGGTTTGGCCATTCTGCTGCCCGCTGCGCCATCTCCCGGACCCCACAACCTTCGGAGCCGCGTGATCCGGTGCAACAGCCCAGGGAGGTCTTGGCGCCCGGTCGCCCAGTTTTGTTGGCGGCTTTCCTGCCTGCGCCGACACCCCCCCCCAACGGTCAAACTTCTCTCGTCGGCTGCGTGGCTCGGCTAGAGGTAGCGGGCGGCGAGGAGGGGGAGTATTTGGAGTCCTTGCCGGCGAAGCTAGCCAGCTTTTTCGGCGGAGCGGCGCGAGATTACAGGATCGCGGCCGCGCAGGCCGACCATCTGGCGGTGTTCTTCCCAAGCTGGGCGATCAGGGAGTCAGCTATTGGACGCAGCCCCCTCGTGCTGGACGGTGCCTGTTATAGGTTCTCTAACTGGGTGGAGGCTGGGGAAGAGGAGCGGGGTCACCTACGCCATAAAGTGTGGATTCGTCTAGTCAACTGGCCTTTGCTTTGCTGGAGCGTGGAAGAGGTGAAGGCGGCCGTCAGCGGCTTCGGGGAGCTATGGGAAGTCGACGAAGGCAGTTCCGGTGTGGCCAACACTTCTTTCTTCCGAGCTAGAGTGCGCTGCCAGGACAAGGATTGTATCCCTGAGACCCTGAGTCTCACGGTGGAGGATCGGCGCTTCCGGGTAAATATAGTGGTTGAGGATTACGAAGAGGCTGCCCCAATCCTGTTGGGAGAGGTCCTGGACCAGCGACTTGGTCTGACCACGACGGAGGATCAGGACGGGTTCCTTAAGACCACGGGGTTCTCCTGCATCCCGCCGGCCGCGAGGGTGGTTCCAATGGGGGGCCCGGTAACGCGGAGCGGGGTGGGGGGCCGCCGGGGAGCTCAGGGGCCTGGCCATCGGCCAGCGGACTCGCTGCCCGCACCGTACGAGTGTACGGCGCGGAACCATCTGGGCCAATCCAGCAGGGGGGGCAGCGGCGCGAGCCCAGAGGTTCAGCTGGAGTTTCCTCTTCCGTGTCTCGCGTCGTTCCAGAGACGGGCGGAGCAGGAAGATCCCCCCCCCGCGTTGGTAACTTCCTCTGATCCGTTGGTGCTGGCGCTCGAGGCCCATGTGACTAGGCCCGGTCTTCTAGGCCCGAGTCAATCTGGTGGGGCCGCGGGGCTGCTACAACCGGATTTGGGAGCATCGGGCCAGAGCGCGGTCTCGGACCAGGTTTCTCGGGGCGGGGCCTTGAGGGGCCCACGGCCCAAGGTGGGAGGAGTGGGGGAGTCAAGCTCGGCCCAGGCAGCCTCTCTTGGCTTGGGTGATGCGGGTTCCGGGCCGTCGCTCTCGTGCAGGAGAAGCACAAGAATCGCAGTGAAGCACAGGGGGATTAAAAAATCCTCCCTTTTCCGCGCCCAAGATTTGCTGAGTGGAAAGTTCACGAGGGGGCGACCATCGTACTCGGCAGCTTCTTCGCCAACGATGGAGCTGGAGGCTCCGCCAGCCTCGCCACGCCCCCGGAGTCCGCGAGCGGTGCGGGCTCAGAGCCCGGCAGCGGGGAGGGTCGACGAGCCCCCGGCGAGTCGCGAGGTTACGACTCCGCTTTCTTCGGTGGAGATCCGACAAATCAAGGCCCTCTGTGGAATTGTGGAGGCGGGGGGGTGCCCGGCCACTTCCCCCGCCGTGGAGCTGGGGGGGGAGGAAGTTTAACGCGTCTACCTTGGTGTGCGTTTGTGCTGGACCTCGTCTCTGATGACGCGGAACAGAACGTTTCGGTTCCTTACGTGGAATGTGCGAGGCCTCAATGGGCAAGACAAATGCCGCGTGGTCCGGAAGGTGGTGCGCCACTCCAAGTGTGGCGTGATCTGCATTCAAGAAACTAAATTGGCTGCCACTTCCTTCCACAAATTCCTCTCTTTCGGTGGTGGCCATCTTCGGGATTATCGCACGCTAGATGCAGTGGGTACGAGGGGGGGGTTGCTTACTGCGTGGAACCCTTCGCTGTTCGAGTGCAAGCGGGAGTGGACTGGACAGTTTTCGCTCAACACTGTTCTCATTAGGAAAGTCGATGGTGCAACCTTCACGATTTCCAACATATACGGACCCACTTGTGCAGCATTAAAGGGAGCTTTCTTTGGGGAATTGAGAGCTCTGGGTGCAAGAGTTGGGGGTGTGTGGGCTTTGATGGGGGATTTCAATCTACTTCTCTCAGTGCTTGATAAGAACGGGCCAACTTCGCACGTGGCTGACATGCTGGACTTTAGGAGCGTGGTTAACAACCTTGGCATGTTCGATCTGCCTATCACTAACAAGTCTTTCACCTGGACGAACGGGAGACCCTCCCCCACTTTGGAGCGACTAGACCGGGCTCTCATTTCTCGGGAGTGGCAGGAGGTCTTTCCCCGCTCCACCCTTCGGGCATTACCGAGGCCAAGGTCGGACCATTCTCCCCTGGTGTTAACTGCTTTCTCTTTCATCCCCTCCCCGCATCTCTTCAGGTTCGAGACGTTTTGGCTCCGACACCCGGCGATTGCCGAGGTTATCGGAAAAGCTTGGGGTGCGGGCACTAGGGCCGACTCTCATGCCATGGGCTTCGGATCGAAACTCGAGAGGGTCACGACGGACCTCAAGGCGTGGAGCGGGGGGCTGATGTCTGCTCTCAGGGCGCAATCAAATCAGTGTCTTCGTTGGATCAGTTGGATCGACAGAGCGGAAGAGATTAGAGCTTTAGAGCCGAGGGAGGGCTCACTGAGATCCAGGCTCAAGATGAGATTTGAAGAGTTGTGTTATCAAGAGGAGTTGAAATGGAAGCAAAGATCGCGCGTAGCTTGGCTGAAGGCTGGGGATGCGAACACTAAGTTCTTCCACCATTACGCCAATGCCCGCAGAAGCAAGAATTACATCTCGAGGCTGACGGAGGGGCACAGCATCCTCTCGGAGCACTCGGCAATTGCAGATCTTTTGCACCGCTTCTTTCGCGATCAACTGGGAACGGCTTCGTGCGGTGCAAAGTCGATTAACCTTCCCTTGCTGTTTGCTAACGAGGGGAGGGACCTCCTCAGCTTGCAGGAGCCCTTCACATTACAGGAAATCAGACGGGCCGTCTTCGCGTCCCCCCCGGATAAAGCTCCGGGGCCGGACGGGCTTCCGTTGCTCTTCTATCATCGTTTTTGGGGGATTATCAAGGAGGATCTTATGGAGGTATTCCACAAGCTGTACGGGGGACAGCTAGACCTACAGGAGCTTAATCGCGGGTGGATTTGCCTTATCCCCAAGAAGGCCGCGGCAGCCGAGGTGAGGGACTATCGGCCTATTTGCCTGCTCAATGGGTTAGCTAAAATCATCTCGAAGGTCCTGGCGTCTCGATTACAATCCCATCTGAACGACATTATCAACCCCTTCCAGACGGCTTTCATTAAAGGTCGCACCCTTATTGACAATTTCCTATCGGCGCACTTCCTGACCCATCACTTACATACGACTAAGCAACAAGCGGCGCTGTTCAAGATTGACTTCGAGCGGGCATTCGACCACATCAATTGGGACTTCTTGATCGAGGTCCTTCAAACGAGGGGGTTTGGCAGCAAGTGGATCAGCTGGATCCAAGTTATTCTTCAATCCTCTACAAACGCGGTGCTCCTCAATGGCGTTCCGGGCGAGTTTTTCCAATGCAAACGGGGGCTTCGTCAGGGGGATCCGCTATCCCCCTTGCTTTTCATCCTTTGCGTCGACGTCCTGTACA
The DNA here is from genome assembly GCA_029204045.2 of Tillandsia leiboldiana. Classification (NCBI taxonomy): domain Eukaryota; kingdom Viridiplantae; phylum Streptophyta; class Magnoliopsida; order Poales; family Bromeliaceae; genus Tillandsia; species Tillandsia leiboldiana. The sequence continues at coordinate 8,878,809 of CM055071.1, read as the reverse complement.
GAATGCTGCAACGGGCGGTTTCCTATTCATTGCTGCCTCCCTTGGGGATCGGAGATGCTTACATGCACACTCTTCAGTTCGCGGATGACATCTTACTTTTTTTCGATGGCAGTATTAGATCGGCGGGGATCATCAAGTGGGTCCTCGACGCCTTTTCGGCGGCGGCTGGACTAAGGATTAATTTCGAAAAAAGTCGGCTAATCCCGATTAACTTGGAGGCTTCGCAGGCCAACGGCCTGGCGAGGATTTTCGGGTGCGCCATCGACGGGTTCCCGTTCACCTACCTCGGCCTTCCTCTTTCCCCGAAATCTCTGCGTAAAGCAGATTACCTGCCGCTCATCGAGAAGGTTGACAGGCGCTTGGCGGGCTGGAAGGGTCGGATGCTGTCGCGAGCGGGGCGACTTGTTTTGTTAAATTCGGCCCTCTCCAGTGTTCCAACCTTTTTCTGCTCCGTTTTCAAGATACCAGAATGGGTCTTTAAAGCAATTGATAGGATTCGCCGGGGTTTCTTCTGGCAAGGCAAGCCCCAATGCAGCGGACTCCAATGCCTGGTGAAATGGGAACTAGTGTGCCGTCCCAAGGGAGCCGGCGGTTTGGGAATTTGCAACTTCAGAGCGACAAACTCTGCGCTCCTGATGAAGAACCTTTGGAATTTGTACAACGCAATTTCGTTACCTTGGGTGCGGTTTGTGAGGCTTAAACATTATAAGCGCCGGCTGCCTTGCACTGAGGGAGCTCCTCCGGCGAGGTGTTCCCCAATTTGGAAGGGCGTGCTCAGCACCTCGGCTCCTTTCCACGCCTCGGTGGGTTTCAGAATCGGGGATGGACGGACTGCTTCCTTCTGGCAAGCGAGGTGGGGGGGAGGGGAACTGATGCTGTGTAACCGCTTCCCATCTTTGTTTGCGGCCTCGGCCCGCAAACACATTTCGGTGAAAGACTGGTTGTCCCGTTTTGCTAATAGCCGCAGCTTGGGTTTCAATAACTTAGCGGACCTGGGTGCCGACGGACAGCGTGCAATCAGGCAGTTAATTGCGGTGATCAGAAACACTCCCTTGACTGGTACTTCTGATTCCGTGGAGTGGAGATGGACAAACAATGGTAGGTTCGCGGTTCGGAGTGCGTACAACTTTTTGGTATTCGACGGTATAGACGATCGCAGAATCCGGCACCTGTGGCACATGAAGATACCTCTGAGGATCAAAATCTTCTTGTGGTTGGCAGCACGGGACAGGATCTCTACGATGGATCGGTTGATCAAACGGGGTTGGCAGGGTCCCTCTGTCTGCGGTCTGTGCGGCAGGGAGGAGGAACGTCTTGAACATCTTTTCTTCACTTGCATCTACGCCCGCACTGTTTGGAGTAGGGTCCTCCAGGGAAACCAACACCAATGCAACGTTCTTCTCAATCGCCCAGGGGACCTTGCGACCAGATGGTTAAGGACCAAAAAGGCTTGCGGAGGTAGTGCACGGCTCTCCATCGATGTTCGCATTGCGGCCGTTTGTTGGGAAGTATGGCTAGAGAGGAACCGAAGGATTTTTGACAACAGGGTAATCGGGACAGGGGAGTGTGGCAATAGGACTTTATGCACGATCTCGGAGTGGAAGGCGGCACTGGGCGACTAGGGAAGCAGGAATTAGCGAGGGGGGAGCGAGGAAGGAGAGATTGCTCACAGGTCAGCACCATCTGCAGACTCGGGATTGCTTCAGGCTTCCTTTGTTGGCTTGTTGTTCAGAGGGGTGGAGAAGATTCGGGAGCAGGTAGAGTCCGCCGGGGGCGGAGCTGGGATAGAGGTGATACTTGGGGTATCTCTCTGCCTGGTTAAGGGAGTGGTGGAATGCTTTGGTGCTTTTTCCTATTGTTCATTGCTGTCTAGTTTTGGGATTACGCCTATTGGCAGTCTCCAGAAATCGAGGTTTTTGCAATGGTCTGAAGGTGAGTAATGCATGATGGTCTTGCTGTTGCAGCACTCAAATGCGTTGAATGAGGGCCCGGATGGATTGAAGGGACAACGCTGCAATGCTGCTGCAGTAGGAATAATTTTGAACATAGCTCTTTTCTTATCGGTTATATAGCAAGATCAAAGGCAACAATTTGGATAGATCAAAGCAGGATGTTTTCAGGGTATTTTTGCTTTCTGGGTATCTGGAGTTGTTGCTAGTGCTGCTCCAGCTTTATTTAACCAGGAGCACTGCATTAAAGGTTTGGGATGGGCTTCTCCTTAGTCATTAGGTGCTGGGACTGGGGTTGAAGGGCGGTGCGTCTTGGTACATCATACAAGGACTAGCTCGAGTCGGGAGTTTGTTCCCAGTTGGCTAGGGAAGTCTTGTGAGTGGTGGTATTTTTTTTAGTGGGTTCGGGAGTGGGCTCACTTCTTGTATGGGGTGTAGAGTGGGATCTTTAGCTGTGTATTCTCAGTCCTACAATGTACGTCTCAAATAGGGTATATCCCTGTTTAATCAAAAAAAAAAAAAAAAAATATGAAAACCACAAACTTACCTTAAACCCATAGTAAAAAGAGTATGAGAAGTAGTAACTAGAGATGAAGAACCTGAGAAAACAGAAAAACAATAAACTTAATACCATAAGAGGAAAACAGACATTTGACTAAAGAGCAAAAGTATAAGCAGCAGATATTTAAACAAATGAAAGAACAAAGTTAATATATAAATAACAAAAAAATATTTGAAATTTATAGAGAAAAGTTAAATAATTGTAAGATATTAAAATAATTTTGGAGTACATAAGAAGTGAGCAAATAAAGAAATATATGCAAGAACAATATTTCAATTGATTGTCCCTAGCGTAAGTGGCAAAGGGCTTCGTGGTTGATACCCGAGGTCTTGAGTTCGAAACCTAGTTGCTTCACATTTCTAGCTAAATTTATTTCAAAATAAATGAAACAAACGAAACGAATAGCATGTTACATTTTTCTCAAAATAAAACTGAATTTTAATGGGTTTTATTCAAGTTTAGATCAAAACCAAGCATAAAAGATAATTCAAATCTGTAGTGCCGATTAAAATATGAACCAAAGCCAAGTTCTAGTGAGTGGCTAATGGAAAGGTACTTATGAGTATTCAAATTCTTTTTCTTTTTTGGTTTAATCTCTCTCTTTGTGATGAATGATTATAGAAGTTTATGCTAGAATGCTTTGATTTGTATTTGGGATTAATTCTCTACTGAGCCCTACAATATACATTCGCCGTCAATTTTTCTGTACTGAGCTTATAATTTAATGTAGAGATGAAATTATATACTATAAAATTGAATTCTAATGGGTTTTAGTCAAGTTTAGATCAAAACCCAACCTAAAAGATGATCCAAACCTGTAGTGCTGATCAAAATCTGAACCAAAGCCAAATTCTAGTGAGGGGCTAATGGAAAGGTACTTAAGAGTATTCAAATTCTTTTTTTTTTTTTTGGTTTAATCTCTCTTTTTTGTGATTGCTGGATGAGTCCATAGTCTATAGTCAAGTAAAAGAAGAAGTAGAAGAAGAAATGTAGAAGTATAAAAAGTAGAAGAAGTATAAAGAATTCACAGACTCTAGCTTCTTAATTTTAAAAATTGATATAAGGAATTAGATTGATATAAGGTGAGACTGAGAATGGTACAATGTTATATTTAGAATATATACAATAAATTCAAGATCTATAATCAAGTAAAAAAAGTTTTTTAGAGTTATTTTCAGTTTTGACTTTTACTTATTAGTAACTTTTTGAGGTGTTTCAACGGTATGGGAACTTTAGGACGTGTGCGTGGTAGCAACGGTATGGGAACTTTGGATGGAGCGGAACCGTAGGATTTTCGATAATCGGACCTCTACCACGGGGGCATGCGGCAGGAGCATTAACAACACTCTGACGCTGTGGACAACGGTGCTTGGAGGACGTTAAATTCCATTTGATCGACGTCGAGGTTCACGCTCGATTCAGACAGTTCCTAAAGGGCCAGCCGCTTGCAAGCAATAGTTCTTATCTATAGCGGGTTTGAATTGGTGGACAACTCGTGCATTGCTTTATCTCACTTCTCGTAATTACTTGGGTTGTAAGCGCGGAACCTTGACATTTGGTTCTTAGGTTAGAACATTTGGTTCAATTGTATGCTCTGTGTTGGGTTGTAAAAGGCTCTAATACAGGGGGGGGGGGAGGTTCTCCTTTTCTTCCTGTTTTCCAGATTGGGGCACAGGGTTTGGGGCCGAATCGGCCTCACTTCAGTGTATTGGGAGCGTCCTAGTTACACTCACTTTTTGTACGGTTTTGAAATAGGGTTTATCCCTGTTTAATCAAAAAAAAACTTTTTGAGGTGTTTCTAGTTTTGACTTTTACTTATTAGTATCAATTACTGATACTAACTCATTGGTATTCATCGAGAAGGCTTTCCTACTACATGTTTTTGTTTTTTTTGTTATACACATAATATTCTATATCTTGTAACAACTTTTTAAAATATTTTATATTCAAAACACAGAAGATGTTAACCAAACATAACAATTTAACAAAACAAACAATGTCAACAACATACTCACCCAACACAGCTACCAAATTTACCAAGAGAAACACCTTAAGAAGACAATTAGACATACTGCCTAGTGCAAGTCTAGACTATAAACAAACCTAAAAACATAGTGAATAAGTCGATATAAAATATAAACAAAATAACCCAATTAAAGTAGCATTCACTGTGAAACAGGTGAAAAGATTAGATCCTATAATAACCGAGAGGAGCTTCCGGATCTTCCTCAGTTGTTGTCGTTGTTTCTGTATCACCCAATATTACCGCTTCGGCAGTTGATTCTACATCCATTGGACCAGAGGTAGGGTGATTAATCAAGGTATAACACCTGGAAATACCATCCATAATCTCCTTTAATTCAGAAACAAATTTTTTTTTTTCCTCAATTAAAATATTATAGGTCTTCTTAAAAAGATCAAAGTCCAAGTTAAGCATCTCATACTCATCACGAAGTTCCGTATGTTCATCAGAAATATGTTCGTATAATTCTTTGTAAGTTTTTTTATCATCATAATTAATATCTTTAACTTCAAAGCCAAGTTCATCGCGGAGCCTCAACACATGCTGCGTCCTCCTCAGATTGTTCAGAGTCCGAAAACAAACCCCCCCAACATGTAATTATTTTCATAAATCGGGTAATCCTAGGAACCTCCACATCAACATAAGAACGTAGTCGTACGTCGGCAACCACGGTAATTCCATATCTAGGAGGAGGTAAGGAAAATTGTGCGCAGATTTTGCGAAGTAAAAAGCGAAAGTTGATGCCGACGTTAATGGTTGATGCCATCTATATAATCAAACGTAAGCTACAGAAAAATACACGTTGAACTTGTGTTTTAGATTACACGTTTGTTTTACTTTAAATAACAAATGTTAAGAACGCTTTTAGAAAGCTTTAAAATTATAACTAAAATAACATCAAATCAAATGATTTATTTTTTTATGCAATATTAAAACCACCTAAAATATATGTGTGTTGAATTACGACTTATCGGAGAATCGGAGAAATGCACCGGCAGACAGAAGACAAATCGTTGTAATAAATCACCGACAGATTCCTGCAAAAAAATAAAACAAAATTGATAATAAATTAAAATATGTACATAGTAATGGTAGTGGTAAGATAAAGTATTAGGTAAAAAGGGTTGCATTAGGACTTACAACAACACCAAATAGAAAAATAACTATAGCAGATGCAACAACATAGATTCCTGAGGCAATTTTTTTTTTTTGTAAAGAATATGATGCATGATGTTTCTGTAAATTCAACTATTCCCCTCAAAAACATAAAAAAAACAATTTGTTTAATATCAGGTAACCTTTACAATGACATACCAAGTTCAAGAACCGTACCTCAATTGCATCTTGCATGGATTTCAACGACTCAAATTCCACAAAGCCAAAACATAAGCGTTCAATCTGCCATCCAGTCAGTAATAAAAGTAAGCTTCAGTTTAAATAGACAACATGTTATATATCTCAATTACCATCTGACAAACCTTATGGTTTATAACTTGCACACCGCTGGGTTTAATAGATCCAAATTTCTTGAACTCTTCCTCAACAGATGATGGACAAAAAGAGGATGCAATATATATATATATATATATATATATATATATATATATATATATATATATATATATATATATATATATATATATATATATATATATGTGGTGATCCAGATCTCCGCAGGGCTTCTACAGTGCGATTAGCAGCTTCTGGAGGCCTATGTGGCATGTCGGCGGTGTTTCTGCACCAATTTAGACTCAAGTGATGGACTTCGGGTGTATAATGGATCACGTGAGTGATCGGAGGACCCCGTCGGATGTTTAGATGTGGTTTCGCGCGAAATGGTTATTAAAATTGGACTCAGCGCGAAATTTGAGTAAAGAACACTTCTCCGGGAATTTTCGGCAAATTTTAGAAGTGGAATTTGGCAAATCGGACTTCAGATTTGGATTCAGCGCGCGAAAACGATCGAAACGGGCTATTTATTTGTATTTTTCGGAGTCCGGATGCGAAAACACGCATTTCGAGGTTTTGGGTACTGTTCCGGCCGGCCGGGCATCGCCGGCGGCGGCGGCGGCGGGCGGCGGAGCGCGGCGGTTGGCGGCGGCGGAGGCGCGCGGTCCACCGCGGAGGTCGTGCACCGGGCGCGGGCCACGTGGCGCCTCCCTATTGGGCGGTGCGGTAGGCGCGGTCCATGGAAATGGCGCGGGTGCACGGTGAGCCGGGTGTGGCCACGTGGCAGCTTGTGGTTGGAGGGTCTTGGTGCGCTCGGTCCACGCGGTGGAGGCGGTTGCCTCGGGATGCGTGCCCGACACGGCACCGGCGGCGACGCGGCCGCGCACGTGGGCGCGGCGTGGGCGCTGTCGGGGTGACGTGGGGGCGCCACGTGGCACCCCGTGGTTGGTCGGGCGCAGCGGAGCACAGCACAGTGCTTGGACACGTGGCGTTGCGTGGTTCGCTGGCTCAGGTGCGCCGGGCGCGGGGAGCGATGCTGGGCCACGTGGCGGCCCGTGAGCGTTTCGGGCGCACACAGTAACGGGCCCGGCCCGTTACTGTAGCAGCCCGGAAGTACCGGGCGCCCGAAACTTTGGGCCAAAAGTCCAAAAGGTGGATTTTCGGGCTGGGCCTATAAATAGCTGGCTTCCTTGGGCTTTTTGCCCCCTTTCCCGAGCTCCCCTGCCCATAGCCCCTTTAGCAAAGTTGGAGATCTTCATCTTGCGCATCTTCTGGCAGAGGCCCGGATTTTTTGGAAGCCGCGGCGTCGACGACTTCGGCATCGGAGCGCAGTGTGGCGATTTTTCATCGGAGGCCTGTTATCGTCGCAGTTTGATCTGAGAGGTCTACAGAGCTACTCCGTCAGTATTTTTGGACGATTTCTGCGGCGTTGGAATCACGAGAGGTACGTCTTCGACTTTCGTGTTGATCATCTTGCTGGATTCAGAGTTTATGACACGGTTTTTGAGGCATTTCTAAGCCGCTGTTTTCTGGTGGAGTTTTTGGACAGCGGCCCCTTGCCGGAATTTTATCTCCGCACCCGAGTGTCGGATCGAGACGAGCCTATACACTTTTTGGATCTACTCGTCGCAAGGATTATCATTGTATTTTTCCAGGATTTTTCTGAGGCTTGCCCGAAGGTATACTATTCCCCTTTTATCTGTGTTTGAGTTTACAGTTGTGTGGTTGTGAGTGTTTGCGCACCTGTACTGTGGAATTTGTAACTCGGCCTACGGGGCTCGGATTTGGGCGTGCAGGTACCCGTTTCGAAGGTCTCGACGAGACGCTCGCTGTGATATTTTTATTGGAATTTTTGGAGTTCGTTTTACAGGTGAAAATTTCGCATTAAGGGGACTGTTCCCAGCAGATTTGTGATGCTTGGATTTTATGGAATTAAGTGTAACTTTGGGTTGTGTTTTTGTACCTAGGAGGTATTGATCACTGTTCCTGTATTGTTGGATTGGTGGGTGTGTAGAGATATCTGTTTCTGGACTTTCTCAGCTGTGCGACTCCGGACAGTTAGCATTTTCAGGTGGGTGGCCTTGTCTCCAAGATTGATGGACTGTGCTTTAAATCTGCTATAGTAGGACTATGCATGATAGTGAAATGTTTGTGCAGCATGTTAGAAGGTAGGAATTGCTATTCCTTGTATTATCTGATGGTATTGTCATCTCCTTGCTTTCTACCATCTGTAAGTTATAGTTATTGGAACTTGACCTAGCACCCCGTCATATGTTGCATGTGTAACCAGACTAGTAGAAAACCCTCACTTGGGCTAGGGTTATTTCTGCTTTAGACATCCACACTTCTACTTTCCTGGACATAGTGTTCTTCCTCGCCCGGGTAGTGGGCCGAGTGGTCAGGAGTTATCTTTTAGTGCGGGATGCATGTTACACTCGTGCTTGGGAGCAGAGTGGAGTCTGGTAGATGTAGTTGGGTGTGTCATCTGTAGCGGGAGCCGTTTGGGTAGACGGCGGCCCCGAGATATTTTATTTTTCTTGTTTTATCTGTCGCCACCGTGCTAGTGGCAGCGGTAGATCAGTGTTAGCAGGACCTTAAACCCAGAACCTTTTTGGACACACATATGATTTTTATCAACCAAATGGTTTCTTCCAAGCATCGTAGGGTCGCCGGAGTCTGTTCATGTTTGATTGGACGAAGGCATTAACCCTTCGAGGCTTGGACATAAAACTTGGTTTCAACTGTTTTCCTAAAAAGAACTAAAAATCACTAAATATGGATTTCTTACAGATCAGATGGCTTCAGTAAGAAATGTCACCTTTTTCCTATAAATTAACTACCCGAGATGATTCGAGTGGTCTGGGTTCTAAGGTCTGCCTTCTTCTTGGGACGAGAACAACGAGAGGCTATGCCTAGAGCCTGTTCTTGTTTGATTTGGATTGTAGGTTCTAGTCTTTCGGGGTTCCCGGACCCTTCCTCGGGTCAGTGGATGCGATGTTGGCCTGTAGAGGCAGTTGTTCGCAGTGGATGCGACTTTGTGCTATGAGTTGGTAGAGTGTGATCTAGAGGTTGTTTTTCTGATTTAGTGGTGGAGGTGGTTCTCCCACTTAGCCTTGAGGATCTTGGGGTTCTGGCAGATCGAGTCGTGGAGGTTTCCCGACTCAGCCATGGTCGTGCATTATCAGATTGAGTCGTTGAGGGTTCTCCGACTTAGCTGTTTGAGTCGAGGTTCTTTTTCCGACTGAGTTGTGTTTTGAGCTTGGAGTTACCGATCTGTTTGATCGTGGATCATAGCCTGCATGAGCCACATTTGGCTTGACAGAGATACTTTACAGAGATACTTGAGATGGGTTACTTTTTACTCGAGCGGGTCGCTCCCCTCGAGTGCCACTCCGGAGTAGGCGAGACCGGGTTGTTGTACCGGCGTGAGATTGAGCTTTTCTATCGCGACTTGTCGTTGCATTTGTCCCTCTGGCTGTGCTGGTGTTGGCAGTCATGGACGTCCTACGTAAGTCCGCTCCTCCGGGACGTAACGGCAGTAGGTTGGCGCAGGCTTGACTGGACCTGATGAGGCAGTCAGTTCAGATTGGGTGATCAGAGATGAGAGTTAGTTGTGGCATCATGTCCTTTCTGTTCCACTCCTTGAGCATCTAGGTAGAGGCATAGTAGCTGTAGAGTTTACTTTTTCAGCTTTCCTTACAGCACTGCTTTTGTTACTTTATGCCTCTAGTGGACTTAGTGGGCAGACCGTCGGGCTTGTTGGCGGCACCCACTGAGAACTACTTGGGACGTAGTTCTCACACCCGTCGTGGTGTCTTTTCCCACAGGAACTTCTACTCCGGTTCCTGTTGTTTCTGTTGCTGATCCTTCTGACCGAGGCGAGGGAGTCGCGAGCTAGTTCCCTACCCATCGTTGGTGTGTAGCGGTACCCCTTCAGAGGAGAGCTTCAGTAGATTAGTTATTTTATTTTTCCTTCTTTGAGAGACTGTTGTAGTGAGGATTGTCATGTATTGAGAGCCTGTACACTGATGTATTTATTGGAGATACCTCCCGGTTGAGTTCTGAGTTTGTATATGAGGATACTGTATGATTATCATTTTTGGGAGACGGACATTGTTGTATTATTTCCAGTTGTACAGTGATTGATTTAGTTATACAGCAGATTTTTATTTATAGCTCTGATATCTGTTTAGCTGTAGTACTTTTCTTGCAGGTAGGACGCTTCGCCTATGCGGGTTTGGCATAGGTGGCGGATCTGTTGGCGAGCCGGGTCGCAGTTTCGACCCCGGGGCGTGACAGATTAGAGTGGTATCAGAGCCTAGGTTGTAGGTCATTGAGGACTTAGAAACCCTAGGCTTGTGGTTGGACATTAGGATGACTACGTGAGAGTCGTGACTTTTAGCGAGAGTCCTGATCGAGTTTTGTACCTCTCCCAAGAGACGGGATGAGTGATTGGCATGTTTATGCTCCTAAGCGATTATGTTGGCTGCAGACAACATAATGCTGTGGAATTGATAACATGTCTTAGACTTTCGCTGGATTGGGTCGTATGGTTGTTGTGTCCTGATGTTTGTTATTGTGCAGTGGACTACGATGCCCCTGAGATGTCGTGTAGCGAAGAGGGCACATTCCGCATCTGATTAGTAACCCGAGCAGCGGGAGGCAGAGCTATCAGAGCAGAGCGAGACCCAATGTGAGGACCTGGATCCCCACGACGAGATTACTGGTTCATCTACAGCTCCCGGAGGCCTATGTGGCGTGTTGGTGGAATTTGTGCCCCAATTGGACATTAGTGTGGGGCTCAGTGTGTTAATGGATCACGTGGGTGATCGGTGGACTCCGTCGGAGCTCCAGAAGTGGTTTCGCGCGTCATGGATATTAAAATTGGACCCAGCGCGAAGTTTGGATCAAGGAACATCTTCCCGGATGCCTTCGGCAATTTTTAGAGTTGGAATTTGGCAAATTGGACTTCGGATTTGGATTCAGCGCGCGAAAACGATGAAAATGGACTATTCACTTGCTTTTTCTGGAGTCCGGGTGATTCGGCACGTTTTTCGAGGCAAGGGTACTGTTCCGGCACCGGCGGCGGCGGCGCGCGGCGGCCGGCAGCGGCGGAGCGCGGCGGAGCAGGCTCTGGCGGGTGCGCGGTCCACCGCGGAGGCGTGCACCGGTCGCGGGTGTCACGCCCCGGCGTCGAAACTGCGACCCGGGCTCGCCAACAGATCCGCCGCCCATACGGGAAGCCCGTATAGACGAAGCGACTAACCTGCAAAAGAGCATCTATACTATGCAGATATCAGAGCTGAAAGTAAAACTGCTAGAAATAAAAACTATAAACAACACATGTCCTCACCAAAAGTACAAAAGTCACTCGAGCAGTAGAAAATAAATACAACTCTATACCTCACTACAAAGTTCTCTCAACAGGAACTCTCAAAAGTAATAAGGGTACATCTACTCTCTGGATGACGACTGGTGGGGAACTATCTCGCGACTCCCTTACCTCGATCAGAAGAAGCAGCAACAGGAGCAGCAGGAACCGGAGTAGAAGTCCCTGTGGGAAAATACACCACGACGGGTGTGAGAACTACGTCCCAAGTAGTTCTCAGTGGGTGCCGCCAACAAGCCCGACGGTCTGCCCACTAAGTCTACTAGAGGCATAAAGTAACAATATAAAACTGAAAGGAAAGGCTGGAAAAGTAACTCAACAGCTACTATGCCTCTATCTAGATGCTCAAGAAAAGGAACAGATGAAACATGATGCATCTACTAACACACACAGTAAACTCACCAAATCTAAACTGACTGCCTCCAAGGGTCCAGTCAAACCTGCGCCCACCTACTGCCGCATATCCTCAACAGGACGGGTCTACCGTAGGGTGTCCGTGACTGCCGCCAACTGGGCCAGTCAGAGGGACGGCGTCGACAAGTCGCGATAGCAAGTAACAGGCCCAACTCCGGAGTGGCTCTCGAGGGGAGCGACCCCACCGAGGAAAGTATCCGCGTAACTCTGTCGAGCTCAAATATGGCTCATGCAGGCAAAAATCCAAACCGCGATCAACAAGATCGACCAACGACACCAACTCTCCATCACAAGCTGGAAGTCACACAGCTGGGGCCACCGTCCACCAGACGGCTCCCACAACAGAACACTAAACTCTCCAGAAAGACCGACACCATAAGGGTTCGGAAACCCGATAGACCGGTGCTAAGAACCCTATCAAACAAGAACAGACTCTAGGCTCCGACTATCGAAGTTCCCGATCCCTTATGGTTCGGGAAAACAATAATCACAGTACAACTCGCAAAAGACACCAACAGGGCCCGAAAGTCCCGGGAGACCTACACCTACAACCCTATCAAACAAGAACAGGTTCCAGGCTCGGCCCCCGTGGCTTCCATCCCGACAGAGGAACGACCCCTAGAACCCAGACCACTCGAATCCTTTCGAGTGGGGAGATTTACAGGAAAAAGGTGACATTTGTTATTGAAAACTAATTTGATCTGGAAGAAATCCATATTTAATGATTTTAGTTCTTTTTAGAAAAACAGTTAGAAAACAAGTGTTTTACCCAAACCCCGAAGGGCTGATGCCTTTGTCCAATCAAACAAGAACAGACTCCAGCGGCCCTTCGATGTTTGGAAGAAAACATTGGCAGACTAAAATCATGTGTATGTCGAAAAGGTTCCTGGGTTCTAGGTCCGGCTATCACTAGAAAACTACCGCCACTAACACAGTGGCGACAACCCAACAGGGGAAAACCAAATCTCCCAGGTCCACCGTTTACCCCAAACGGTTCCCGGTACAGACAAGCGAACCACTGCATCTACCAGACTCCACTCTGCTCCCAAGCACGAGTGCAAATGCATCCCACACTAAAAGAAGTTCCGACCGCTCGGCCCACTACCCGGGCGAGGATAACACTAAGTCCAGGAATGAAGCATAAAGTGTGGATGTCTAAACATAAATAACCCTAGCCCAAGTGAGGGTTTTCTACTGGTCTGGTTACACATGCAACATATGACGGGGGTGCTAGGTCAGGTTCCAACAGAACAAATATTTAACATGCGGTAGGAAGCAGAAGAGATCATACGATCATCAGATAATTACAAGAATAATAACATTCGAATTCTAGCATGCTACCCAAGTCCAATCACTATCATGCATGATTCTATATCAATAGAATTAGAGCACAGTCCATAGATCTTGAAAACAAGCCACCCACCTGAAGACGCTAACTGTCCGGAGTTGTACAGCTGAGAAAACCAGGAAAATGACAACTCTAGGTCCAACAGGTCCAGCACAGTCCACAATCCCTCCTGGGTACAACATAAGGCTACAGTTACACTTTAAATCCAATAAAATCCAGGTTTTACAAATCTGCTGGGAACAGTCCACTTACTGTGAAATTTTCACCTATGAAACGAACTCCAAAAATTCTGATAAAAATACCACAGCGATCCTCGCGTCGATAGCTTCGAAACGGGTACCTGCACGTCCAATTCCGAGCACCGTAGGCCAAGTTACAAATTCCACAGTATCGGTGCGCACAATCCCAAAACCATTCAACTGTAAACTCTTGTACAGATAACAGGAAAAGTGTATACCTTCGGGAAGGTCTCCAAAAATTCCAAGAAAAAATCCACAATGATCCTCGCGTCGAGTAGATGAAAAAAGTCTATAAGCACGTTCTGATCCGAGACTCGTGCGCGGAGATCTCCTCAAGAGAAGGTGCTGCCCTCACCAAAATCTCACAGCAAAAAGGGTCCCAGTGAGCACGAGAAAACTCCTCGAAAAACGCGAAATCTGAAAATGTGCGAGAAACCCAAAATCGTAGCCTCACCTGTTACGAATCCAGCAGCGAAGAAATCGCACGAAAAGATCGTCGGAGTAGACCAGGGGAGCTAAAACACTGCTGCTGCGCTGAAGAAGAACACAGGAACCACCACGTCGCGCCGCGCCGTAAAATAGAGAACCTCGGGATGCGTGCCCATAAAATCCCAAAACTTTGCAGGTGGATCCAGAGCTTGAAGATGAAGAAATCTTCTTAAGGGTGCTCGGGCAGAGGAGGCTCGAAAAGAGGAGAAAAGGGGAGAAGAAAGAGGCTCGGGCTGCTATTTAAAGGCCCCAAAAAAACAATTGGAGAAATACCGAATGGGTCCCCAGAATCGGGCGCCGGAAAAATTCGGGCTGCTACAGTAATGGGCCCGGCCCATTACTGTGCAGGCCCGAATTCCCCACGGCCCGCCACGTGGCCCAGCATCGCTCCCCGATCCCGGCGCACCTGAGCCAGCGAACCACGCAACGCCACGTGTCCAAGCACTGTGCTGTGCACCGCTGCGCCCGACCAACCACGGGGTGCCACGTGGCGCCCCCACGTCACCCCGACAGCGCCTACGCCGCGCCCACGTGCGCGGCCGCGTCACCGCCGGTGCCGTGTCGGGCACGCGCCCCGAGGCAACCGCCTCCGCCGCGTGGACCGAGCGCACCAAGACCCTCCAACCACAGGCTGCCACGTGGCCACACCCGGCTCACCGTGCACCCGCGCCAAATCCATGGACCGCGCCTACCGCACCGCCCAATAGGGAGGCGCCACGTGGCCCGCGCCCGGTGCACGACCTCCGCGGTGGACCGCGCGCCTCCGCCGCCGCCAACCGCCGCGCTCCGCCGCCCGCCGCCGCCGCCGGCGATGCCCGGCCGGCCGGAACTGTGCCCAACACCTCGAAATGCGTGTTTTCGCATCCGGACTCCGAAAAATACAAATAAATAGCCCGTTTCGATCGTTTTCGCGCGCTGAATCCAAATCCGAAGTCCGATTTGCCAAATTCCACTTCTAAAATTTGCCGAAAATTCCCGGAGAAGCAAACTTGATCCGTTTTTCATGCCGAGTCCAAATCTTGGGTCCAATATGCGCGCAAACACCTCTAACACCCAACACGGGTCTCCAGAAGCCGCAGATCCAACAGTAAACCAAACGTGGGAATTCCGGGTCCTCACATCCTCCCCCACTAAAAGAAAGTTTCGTCCTCGAAACAAAAACACACCACAACAACAAAACCAAACAATCAAAACAACCAAGAACGCAACACTAAACTAACAAGAAAGATACGGCTCCACCAGCAGGAAAGTCATCAACTTCAACCCTCGATTAAGAAAACAGCTGAAATTAGCGAAAAGTCCGAAAATTTTGAAAAATCAGTGCCTTCGCCCCAATCAAACAAGAACAGGTTCGGGCACTGTCTCCATTTCTGGAGCAATCTTTCGAAGTTTTCGTCCTGATCGTAAATTCCAGTACAAGGTGAGAAAAGGGGGAGAAGTGTTGGTGTCGTTCCTACTGTGGCCACAAAAGAAAACTATCACTAACCGAGACTCCTAAGGACATAACCACTAGTCCTAACATCACGTCTGCTCCCGAGGTGGCGTCTGTCCACAGTCGCTGAAGCCCATGCTGTTGGGAGGATACGCCGACAATCCGAGAAAACGAACTCTTCCAGTCCAACTCGCAGAAGGATACTGCTTTCGTTCCATCATCAGTCGTAGCACAGCACCGCACCAATCAGTCCAACCTGGGTGCTCAATCCAAGTCCTGGAGCTGTCCTTGAATCGTCACATCAGCAAGTGAAGTCCCAAGTCTCAACTGCACTGATCATACACCGTGATCCTCCTCTACTCATAGGATACTGGGAAGAATCCAATCGCTAAAACATGCAGCAGAAATTCCTAACCCATACCTATGCAAGGATGCCGATGCAGATACTCAACTAATAAAGCAGAAGAATGCAGCGGTAACAAAATGCTCAACTCAGCTAACTGAAATAAAATCATACCTGCCGCGGCACGATCCGCTGCCGGGGTGTCCTCCAACAGGGCTGCATAAACCCGTCCACTGGGTGCTGCAGGTCGCCGTCCCGTCTGTCCCGACGTCGTGGCCCACTCTGTCCGCTGGTGTGCCGGAGGGGTTCCCGCTGCATGGATGGGCAAGGGGGGTGCTGTCGCAATCGGCCGCACTGACAAAATGGCATGGGGGCAAGCTGCGCGGAAATGTCCCAACTCTCCACAGAGGAAACACCGCCCCTGTCTCTGATCACACTGCGACGGTGGATGAGGCCCGCCACAGATGACACACCGCTCCTGCCGCTGCTGCCGATACCGCTGATGCTGCTGCTGCTGGGGCTCACCAGATCTCCGGCGCCTACGAAACCCACGACCCTCAGGATGAGATCGTGGAGGTCTCGGAGGTCCCTGCCCGCTCGTCTGACCCTCATCACCCGGTGCTGGGCGCTTCGCCCCAGGGATCACTACGGGGGCTAGAGCCACCTCTGACATCACTGCCTCTCCAGACTCAACATATAACGCCTGCTCCATCGATGCCTCCAAAGTCTGTAATCTGCGGGAGCGAACAAGCTGATAAATATCCCGGCGCAGCCCCCGCTCGAACATGTAGATCCGGTGAGACTCGTCCCTGGCCACGTGAGGCATACTAGCCAACAGCTGATTGAATTCGGCTATGTATGCATTCACGGGCCGATCTCCCTGGCGGAGATTTCTCAGCTGCTCCTCCAATCTCTGGCGAACACTCTCAGGAAAGAAGGCCCCTAACAGAAGTCTGCGGAACTCCGCCCAGGGAAGAATCTGCGTCCCAGGCGGACCAGCAGGCCGCACACGCCGCCACCAAGCCTCGGCGTTGCCCTCCAAGTAGTGTGTAGCCAAAAAGACTCGAAATCGATCCTCAACGAACAAACTCTCAAAATGACGCTCCATGGCCGTGATCCAAGACTCTGCCTCCCACGGCTCAGCACTCATACCAGAAAAACGGGGTGGATCAAACCGGCGGAACCTCATCAACAGATCCACCACCGCACTCTGCTCAGCCAACGTCAAAGGTCCCATCGACCCAGGCGGTGGTATGCTAGAAACCGGCTCGACAGGAATAGCCGGCGCTGACGGAACCAAAGGGGGCGCCACAGCTGGCGAAGAAGGCACAGGCGAACACACAGGGGGTGCTACCACAGGCTGCGTCCTCTGCTCTAAAAGAAGCATCATCCGACCAAAGGCCTCCTCCTGGCGCCGAGAAGCCTCCTCCTGGCGCTGAGAAGCCTCCTCCTGGCGCTGCACCGCCTCAGACAACTGGGCCAACTGAGCCCGAAGCTCCTGCACCTCACTCTGCTGACCCTGTGCTGGCTCCTCCTGCCCAGGCTCATCGGAGGGAAAAGGCTGAGAACGCGTCTGCACCCCGCGTCGGGGAGGCATCGTGCCCACCTGCAACACACATGGAAACATCAGGACAGTACCAAACAACACACGACCCAATCCAGCGAAAGTCTAGGACATGTCATCCATTCCCTAGCATTATGTTGTCTGCAGCCAACATAATCGCTTAGGAGAATAAACAAGCCAGTCACTCATCCCATCCCTTGGGAGAGGTAAAAACTCAATCAGAACTCTCGCTAACAGTCACGACTCTCACGTAGTCATCCTAATGTCCAACCACAAGCCTAGGGTTTCTAAGTCCATAATGACCTACAACCTAGGCTCTGATACCACCTAATCTGTCACGCCCCGGCGTCGAAACTGCGACCCAGGCTCGCCAACAGATCCGCCGCCCATACGGGAAGCCCGTATAGACGAAGCGACTAACCTGCAAAAGAGCATCTATACTATGCAGATATCAGAGCTGAAAGTAAAACTGCTAGAAATAAAAACTATAAACAACACATGTCCTCACCAAAAGTACAAAAGTCACTCGAGCAGTAGAAAATAAATACAACTCTATACCTCACTACAAAGTTCTCTCAACAGGAACTCTCAAAAGTAATAAGGGTACATCTACTCTCTGGATGACGACTGGTGGGGAACTATCTCGCGACTCCCTTACCTCGATCAGAAGAAGCAGCAACAGGAGCAGCAGGAACCGGAGTAGAAGTCCCTGTGGGAAAATACACCACGACGGGTGTGAGAACTACGTACCAAGTAGTTCTCAGTGGGTGCCGCCAACAAGCCCG
Organism: Tillandsia leiboldiana; assembly: GCA_029204045.2. Taxonomy (NCBI): domain Eukaryota; kingdom Viridiplantae; phylum Streptophyta; class Magnoliopsida; order Poales; family Bromeliaceae; genus Tillandsia; species Tillandsia leiboldiana. Next base: position 8,860,823 of record CM055071.1, on the reverse strand, counting down.
ACGGTCTGCCCACTAAGTCTACTAGAGGCATAAAGTAACAATATAAAACTGAAAGGAAAGGCTGGAAAAGTAACTCAACAGCTACTATGCCTCTATCTAGATGCTCAAGAAAAGGAACAGATGAAACATGATGCATCTACTAACACACACAGTAAACTCACCAAATCTAAACTGACTGCCTCCAAGGGTCCAGTCAAACCTGCGCCCACCTACTGCCGCATATCCTCAACAGGACGGGTCTACCGTAGGGTGTCCGTGACTGCCGCCAACCGGGCCAGTCAGAGGGACGGCGTCGACAAGTCGCGATAGCAAGTAACAGGCCCAACTCCGGAGTGGCTCTCGAGGGGAGCGACCCCACCGAGGAAAGTATCCGCGTAACTCTGTCGAGCTCAAATATGGCTCATGCAGGCAAAAATCCAAACCGCGATCAACAAGATCGACCAACGACACCAACTCTCCATCACAAGCTGGAAGTCACACAGCTGGGGCCACCGTCCACCAGACGGCTCCCACAACAGAACACTAAACTCTCCAGAAAGACCGACACCATAAGGGTTCGGAAACCCGATAGACCGGTGCTAAGAACCCTATCAAACAAGAACAGACTCTAGGCTCCGACTATCGAAGTTCCCGATCCCTTATGGTTCGGGAAAACAATAATCACAGTACAACTCGCAAAAGACACCAACAGGGCCCGAAAGTCCCGGGAGACCTACACCTACAACCCTATCAAACAAGAACAGGTTCCAGGCTCGGCCCCCGTGGCTTCCATCCCGACAGAGGAACGACCCCTAGAACCCAGACCACTCGAATCCTTTCGAGTGGGGAGATTTACAGGAAAAAGGTGACATTTGTTATTGAAAACTAATTTGATCTGGAAGAAATCCATATTTAATGATTTTAGTTCTTTTTAGAAAAACAGTTAGAAAACAAGTGTTTTACCCAAACCCCGAAGGGCTGATGCCTTTGTCCAATCAAACAAGAACAGACTCCAGCGGCCCTTCGATGTTTGGAAGAAAACATTGGCAGACTAAAATCATGTGTATGTCGAAAAGGTTCCTGGGTTCTAGGTCCGGCTATCACTAGAAAACTACCGCCACTAACACAGTGGCGACAACCCAACAGGGGAAAACCAAATCTCCCAGGTCCACCGTTTACCCCAAACGGTTCCCGGTACAGACAAGCGAACCACTGCATCTACCAGACTCCACTCTGCTCCCAAGCACGAGTGCAAATGCATCCCACACTAAAAGAAGTTCCGACCGCTCGGCCCACTACCCGGGCGAGGATAACACTAAGTCCAGGAATGAAGCATAAAGTGTGGATGTCTAAACATAAATAACCCTAGCCCAAGTGAGGGTTTTCTACTGGTCTGGTTACACATGCAACATATGACGGGGGTGCTAGGTCAGGTTCCAACAGAACAAATATTTAACATGCGGTAGGAAGCAGAAGAGATCATACGATCATCAGATAATTACAAGAATAATAACATTCGAATTCTAGCATGCTACCCAAGTCCAATCACTATCATGCATGATTCTATATCAATAGAATTAGAGCACAGTCCATAGATCTTGAAAACAAGCCACCCACCTGAAGACGCTAACTGTCCGGAGTTGTACAGCTGAGAAAACCAGGAAAATGACAACTCTAGGTCCAACAGGTCCAGCACAGTCCACAATCCCTCCTGGGTACAACATAAGGCTACAGTTACACTTTAAATCCAATAAAATCCAGGTTTTACAAATCTGCTGGGAACAGTCCACTTACTGTGAAATTTTCACCTATGAAACGAACTCCAAAAATTCTGATAAAAATACCACAGCGATCCTCGCGTCGATAGCTTCGAAACGGGTACCTGCACGTCCAATTCCGAGCACCGTAGGCCAAGTTACAAATTCCACAGTATCGGTGCGCACAATCCCAAAACCATTCAACTGTAAACTCTTGTACAGATAACAGGAAAAGTGTATACCTTCGGGAAGGTCTCCAAAAATTCCAAGAAAAAATCCACAATGATCCTCGCGTCGAGTAGATGAAAAAAGTCTATAAGCACGTTCTGATCCGAGACTCGTGCGCGGAGATCTCCTCAAGAGAAGGTGCTGCCCTCACCAAAATCTCACAGCAAAAAGGGTCCCAGTGAGCACGAGAAAACTCCTCGAAAAACGCGAAATCTGAAAATGTGCGAGAAACCCAAAATCGTAGCCTCACCTGTTACGAATCCAGCAGCGAAGAAATCGCACGAAAAGATCGTCGGAGTAGACCAGGGGAGCTAAAACACTGCTGCTGCGCTGAAGAAGAACACAGGAACCACCACGTCGCGCCGCGCCGTAAAATAGAGAACCTCGGGATGCGTGCCCATAAAATCCCAAAACTTTGCAGGTGGATCCAGAGCTTGAAGATGAAGAAATCTTCTTAAGGGTGCTCGGGCAGAGGAGGCTCGAAAAGAGGAGAAAAGGGGAGAAGAAAGAGGCTCGGGCTGCTATTTAAAGGCCCCAAAAAAACAATTGGAGAAATACCGAATGGGTCCCCAGAATCGGGCGCCGGAAAAATTCGGGCTGCTACAGTAATGGGCCCAGCCCATTACTGTGCAGGCCCGAATTCCCCACGGCCCGCCACGTGGCCCAGCATCGCTCCCCGATCCCGGCGCACCTGAGCCAGCGAACCACGCAACGCCACGTGTCCAAGCACTGTGCTGTGCACCGCTGCGCCCGACCAACCACGGGGTGCCACGTGGCGCCCCCACGTCACCCCGACAGCGCCCACGCCGCGCCCACGTGCGCGGCCGCGTCGCCGCCGGTGCCGTGTCGGGCACGCGCCCCGAGGCAACCGCCTCCGCCGCGTGGACCGAGCGCACCAAGACCCTCCAACCACAGGCTGCCACGTGGCCACACCCGGCTCACCGTGCACCCGCGCCAAATCCATGGACCGCGCCTACCGCACCGCCCAATAGGGAGGCGCCACGTGGCCCGCGCCCGGTGCACGACCTCCGCGGTGGACCGCGCGCCTCCGCCGCCGCCAACCGCCGCGCTCCGCCGCCCGCCGCCGCCGCCGGCGATGCCCGGCCGGCCGGAACTGTGCCCAACACCTCGAAATGCGTGTTTTCGCATCCGGACTCCGAAAAATACAAATAAATAGCCCGTTTCGATCGTTTTCGCGCGCTGAATCCAAATCCGAAGTCCGATTTGCCAAATTCCACTTCTAAAATTTGCCGAAAATTCCCGGAGAAGCAAACTTGATCCGTTTTTCATGCCGAGTCCAAATCTTGGGTCCAATATGCGCGCAAACACCTCTAACACCCAACACGGGTCTCCAGAAGCCGCAGATCCAACAGTAAACCAAACGTGGGAATTCCGGGTCCTCACAGCGGGCCAGGTGGCGGTTCCCGGTTGGGCCGGCGCAGCGGGCGCGGTCCACGGGATAGGCGGGTGTACAGTGGACCGGTGGGGGGACACGTGGCGCGCACCGGTTGGCCGGTCCACGTGCACCCGGTCCACGGTGCACCTGCGGGCGCCTCGGGAAGCGTGCGCACAGAGGCGCAGGCGGCGGGCGCAGAGCGCACGTGGGCGCGTTGACGGGGTGTTCCCGCGCTTGGGGCGGCCACGTGTCGGCGTCTGGGGGCGCCACGTGTCGCGCGGGGAGCGGCTGGTGTTGCTGTCGCCTGTTTGGCGGGCGACGTGGAGGCCCAGGGCGGATTCGGGCGGCTACAGTGCTCGCGCGCGGGGATTTCGGGCTGCTACAGTGCGCGCCCGAAAATCCCCTGCGCCCGGAAATGGGGACATATCCGGTATTTCTTCAATTATTTCTGCAGCCTATAAAAGCGATCCGAGCCTCCTTCTTTCCCCTTTTTCCGCCATTTCCGAGCCTCCTCTCGCCTGGGTGTCCTCAGCAAAGATGATCCCCGAGTTTGGCTGCATCCTTCTGCAAAGTTTTGGGATTTTTGGTGGCACGCTTATCGAGGTTTCTATTTTTACGGCGCGGCGCGACGCTCGTCCTTTTGGGTTCCCCTTCGTCGCGTTTCGGTGCGCGAGCTCCTCCGGCCTACTCCGACCACCTTTTCGAGTGATTTCTTCGCCGCTGGATTCGCGACGGACAGATCTACGATCTTGGTATTTTCAGCTTTCCCTCATTTCGCGCTTTTCGAGGTGTTTGTTCGAGCTTACTGTGACCCCATTTCTGTGAAGGAGATTTGGACAACGGCTTGGTATTTCGGCGTTATCTCCGCAACTGGGCATCGTTTGACGACGTGCTTATACACTTATTTCATCTACTCGGCGCAAGGAATATCACAGTATTTTTATTGGATTTTTCTGAGTTTTGCCCGAAGGTATATGTTCTTCCCCTTATCTGTAAATGGAATTACAGTTATGTTGCTGTGTGGTTTTGCGCACCTGTACTGTGGAATTTGTAACTCGGCCTACGGGGCTCGGAATTGGACGTGCCGGTACTCGTTTCGAAGGTATCGACGCGAGGATTACTGTGGTATTTTTATGGGATTTTTCTGGGCACTTTCGGCAGGTGAAATAAGCACGACTTTGGGACTGATTTTCAGATTGTGTATACTTGGTTAATTTTGGAATAAAAGTGTAATGTTGAGCCTTGTTGATGTACTCAGGGGTGGTTTCAGTCGTTTGGAGCCAAGGCTTGCGCGACTTGTACCGAGGGTGTTATGTTGGCAGATTTTGGACCCTGGGCGTCTACCCACTTCACCGACTTCAGGTTTGCCTTGGTTTAAGCGCTTCAGGTGGGTAAGCTTATTATCAGTAACTGTTTAAGGCAATGAATATGTTGTGGTAAATATAAGTGCACTTGTGGGGATGTCACCCCTCTATGACTGATGCATGCATGTTTAGGGTACATGGTTTATGTTGGTAAGTAGGTAAGCTTGATAATGACATTTGTATAATGATTGCAAGAATAGTATTTATGAGGTATACTGAGGACTTGCATGACTTGGACATCTATGTGATGACTAGTGTAAGCTTACCTAGGATAATGTTACCCTATGAGATTATGTAACATGCCATGTTAGCACATAGCCTTTCATGTGGTTGGTTTATGCTTTGGGACAGGATTTTGTAGCTATGTGCGGATTTGTACTCGGAGGAGTTATTATGATCATTCTGTTGATGAACCCTGAATTGTGGACAGATCTAGTTTTGGGATTCCGGCATGTTGTTTATTCCTAAAGGATCTATTATTATGCTTTATCCCCCCCCCTTTATTTCCTTGAGGACATTTGCATGCTTGTATGGTCATGTAGTTAGGCCATCTTTTACTGCTGCACTACTTATGGGAACTTGACTTAGGAGAAACCATGCTTTTTCTTTCTCCGCCTTTGCTAGTCAAGTGGTCAGTGTTGCTCGGGTTCGAGCAGGGGTCTGGATAGGGTAGTCAGGACTTCGTGTCTGGGACAGGTTGGCTTAGTTGTGGGGCTTTGCGGCAACCGCGGATATTGGGCGGTTGACCGGATGTTTCTCTATGCACCTGATTGGGTATCAGTCTTCTTTAGTGGATGGAGTTTCCCACTTATCGTTTAGTGCATCCGATTGAGGTCGGATCTTTCCTTGGTGGTTGAGTTTTCCCACTTTGATCAGATTGATGATCAAGTCCTGCCGTTTAGAGATACTGGTGACATTGATGACAGAGATGCTTTACTCGTGTGGGTAGCTCCCCTCGAGTGCCGCTCCGGAGTAGGCTTCAGACCGTGTTGGGTTCCGGTCAGACCGTGTTGGGTTCCGGTCAGACCGTGTCGGGTGCCGGTCAGACCGTGTTGGGTTCCGGTCATTTGGACAGTGGAGATACTGAGTTCGGGAGATTGGTGACAGAGCAGGCAGTACCGGGTTTTATACCGGTTCATTCGATTGAGTTATTTCGGTCAAATACTTTTATTGTTACACTCGTGCCTGAGGGCCGAGTGCAGACTGGTAGTTGAGTTTAGAGCAGTGCTAGTATTGTTGAGAGCCGTCTGGTTGACGATGGTCCCGTGTTGTTGCGAGTACTTTGACCGCCGTGTGAGAGGTTGAGCATCATGATTCTATCCGTTCTGAGAGAGAGCGTGGATTTTGACCATAGCCTGCATGATCCTCTACTCGATAGCGAGCTAGTCCGTTTGGACGCCCTACGTAATCCCTGCCAGTCAGCGGGAGGTGGTTGTAGGTGGATGCAGGTTTGACTGGACCAGATGTGGCAGTCAGCTCGATTGGGTCGTTGGTGCACTTCATGTGCTAGTGGTTGCATACCACTGTTTGGTTCTCCCCTTTTTTGCCTTTAGTTAGGGGCAGGGTAGCTGTCGAGAGTCTCCAGCCTACTCATTTCAGTCTTATGACTTGGGTTAGTTTTTGTCTCTTGAGGACTTGGTGGGCAGACCGTCGGGTCTGGCGGTGGTACCCACTGAGAACTCCCTTTTTGGTGTAGTTCTCACACCCATTGGGGGTTTTCCCCCCTCTTTTTCTCTCCTCTCATTTGTTTTGCAGAGTCTTAGCGGGTGTTGCCGACTCTGCGGATGTTGATCGTGCGAGGGAGTCGCGAGCTAGATCCCTACCCGTCGTTGGAGAGTAGCGGTACCCTTCAGAGGAGATCATCAGTGCATTAGTTGTTTCTTTTTCCTCTTTTGAGAGACTATTGTAGTGAGGATATTTTGTATTGAGAGACTGTACACTGTTGTATATTGGAGTTACCTCCCGGTTGGGTTTAGAGCTTGTACTTGAGGATATTGTATTATTATTATTTTGGGAGGCAGACAGTGTTGTTTTATTTCCAGTTGTACAGTGATTGATTTTAGTTACAGCAGATTTTTATTTATAGCTCTGATATCTGTTTAGTTATAGTACTTTTCTTGCCGGTAGGACGCTTCGCCTATGCAGGTTGGCATAGGTGGCGGATCTGTTTGGCGGGCCCGGGTCGCAGTTTCGACCCCGGGGCGTGACAGATTAGAGTGGTATCAGAGCCTAGGTTGTAGGTCATGGTAGACTTAGAAACCCTAGGCTTATGGTTTGACCCTTGGTTGACTTTGTGAGAGTCGTGATTTTTTTTAGCGAGAGTCCTGATTGAGTTTTATACCTCTCCCAAGGGACGGGAGGAGTGATTGGCATGTTTATTCTCCTAAGTGATTATGTTAGCTGCAGACAACATAATGCTGTGGAACGGGTGACATGCTTTAGACTTTCGCTGGATTGGGTCGAGTGTTGTTGTGTGCTGTTTTGTTGTTTCGTCGTGGCGAGCGGTGTCTCCCCGACGCTGGGTTTTGACCCGTGTGCATCCTGTCATAGCTGTTGAGCTTGAGTAGTTGGTTTTGGGCCGGATACCCGGATTGAGGTCAGAGAACCCCGGACCCAGATGACAGGATTGTCAGAAGCGTATCAGCGGCAGAGTGAGCAGCTGGTCTTGGTGACACAGTTGTCGGAGCACTGAGTAGCCCCCTCTGTGCCAATGTTTAGTGTCGAGGCACCGAGGCAGGGTGGATGGTTGACAGCTGGTGAGCTGTGGGACATGATCGACCTATTGAGCCATATTTGGCAGATGAACCACCCCGACTCGTAAGATTGAGTTTGGAGCCCTTGGAGGCAGAGTCGCGGCTGGTGGTGATGGAGTGATTAATTGAGAGCCTCCCTGTGCTTGTGAGTGTATACAGTTGTTGAACTGCGCGCTCCAGATTCGAGGGACGAGGCGCATAGGATATATGAGACTGGGAGTGGATTGCGCCAGGACACCTTTCTGTTATTCAGTCCCTCCATTGTAGATTTAGACGCCTCGTTGGAGCAGGCATTATGTACGGAGCGTGGCATTGCAGTTCCTTTGGATAGGGATCAGCCGCCAGAGGTGAGTTCTGGATTTTGGCGCTTGGCGCCGGATGATGGAGGACAGATCGGCCGGCAGGGGCATGTCTAATTTCTTTTCCTGGATAACGAGTTCCCGAGATGTCAGAGGTCGGGTGGACCCCGAAGGCAACATCAGTATTTTTATTTGAGTGGCGCAGCGATAGCGCGGATTTGTTATCTACGGAGGATCTTGTTCGTCGCCTCAATGTGATCAGAGACAGAGGTCGTGCTTCCTAGTGATAGCCCTGATTTTCAGGCAGATTGAGCGACAACCACCTGCTTTGAGCGGATGAATCTGTGCCGCCCTGGTGGAGGGCGCCACGGTAGTGGATTGAGTGTCGCAGGTGGGATTTCACCACGGTAGTCGGAGTTAGAGCATGTTCCACTCTTACATGGGTTAGAGGCAGATTTGTTACCACGTGCACTAGAGGTACAGGTTCCTGTTGTTGTTGTGCACGTGGAGGAGGCTTTTGGATCATGTCCAGTGCGGCCGAGACCGCGAGATACCGACAGAATTATTGGAAATTATAGCAATTAGGTGTTTTGACCTTATGCTTGAGATTGTTGGGTACTATGCCACAGGATGTTCGACTGCGGCAAGAGAGGACTTTGATCTTCGGCAAGGCGGGCAATTGGAGGCATGCTCGTTGGGGTTGTTAGAGCACTCTGGTTTTAGCGACAGGGTGAGAGGTGCTTACGGCGGCACCGGGACTCAGGGATATCTCTGTTGCCCGCGAGATCCCGTGTGTGATTTCACCTTAGTTGTTGGTAATGCCGCCGGTTAGGGAGATAGAGATTGCGTTTGACGTGGTTCGAGGAACCGCGCCACCCTGGACAGCACCTCATTGGATATCGCCGGTAGAGCTGAGAGAGAGACCCGATGGCACTGTTGCAGGGTCCGATGGATCGAGGGGTCTGTTTGACCTAGTGCCACGTCGTTGGTATACAGTGGTGATGCCACGTCATCGATACACGAATGTGAGGGTCCTTTTATGGTATCCAGGACCTTATGATGGAATTATACTCCGGCAGTTGGTGTATGATGCGAGTACCCACTTGGAGTTAGACAGCCGAGGACTTCGCCTAGATGGCGTTTTGGACACGGTGGTGGCATTATGAGTTGTTAGCGAGGCCCAATGGAATGACGAATGCCCTGTGGACTTCAAGATCTGAGGGATTGTATGTCCCAGTTGTACTTGGACGGACTGGGAGTGGTGTTTTCCGAGGATATTTTGATTTACTCCCAGAGTGACTTGGAGCACGAGGAGCACTTTGTGGATGTGCTACCATGCCCGTGTGGATGAAGCGGTATGCCAAGTTATTGAGGTACAAGTTGTAGCTACAGAAGCATACCTTCTTGGGTCGCTTTGTTCGAGCCGTAGGGGCGGCGGTGGAACCCGACCTAATGGATGTTATTCAAGTTGACTGAGACCAACTTTCATTTTTGAGGTGAGGAGCTTCTAGACTTGGCGGTGCCGAGAGAGCATGGCCAATGGATAATGTGCCTGATATTAGCGCCAATGCTAGTGTTTCCTGTGTTGGGAGATGGAATTGTGTGATTTAGTGATGCCTCCCATTGTGGCGGTAGAGTTACCGTGGGTGGATCTTCGGTCCACACTTCATTAGTCCAACCCTATGAGTGTTATGGCAGGCAGCTTGGATTCCACAGTTGAGCCTTTCTGTACGTCCTTTATTTCCAGCTTGGATTGATATACCTGGGCGTAGGCCATGCCGGCTTGGCTATCAGTTCTGATTACTCAGCATCTTGAGTGGGATTTTCGCGGATTGTCGTTGCTGGTTTGGGATTTTTGACCGCGAGTTTGGGCATCCGCATTATGATCGCCTTTCGAGCCAGTTCTCACTCCCGTTCACTGACGGTTTGGTCCCCGTCAGGGCATCCTTTCGACCCGTGGGTCTGTCGGGGTTATGTTGGCTTGTTGAGTGTCCAACCGTGGCTTGAGATTGTGTCTCTTGAGGATCCCTTTTGAGGGTAGCTCGTGGTTGAGTAGGCCACTCGGGTGATTTTGGATCGGAAGTAACCGAGTGAAGACCCCAGCTTATTGGATCCTTTTCCTCATAGGATGAATCTGTGGGTATACTTCGGGAGGTCCTGGTTGAGTTGACACCAGGAGGTGGTTTGGTGCGTGTTGCGCGGATGGTTATTCCGTTTCCCCCGGCTCTTAATGGAGCCTCTGTGTTGTTTCACGTCTCAGCTCAGGAGTGTTTTGCTTTTGGATCCCTCGCCCGTGATTGACTTGCCCCTTTTGTGATCTGTGATTGTTGGAGTACGAGGGACGCCCGTTGCGATTTCTGGCTCGAGAGTTGAGAAAATCGCATATCGGGCCATGCCGTACTTGTTGTTGTGGTTGTTGGGGAGTAATCAAGGGGAGTGAGTGATGTTTCGGGAGCTGGAGGCGTTATTGATGGATACCTACCCGTGGTATTTGTGACTCTTGGGGGATTTGAGCTAGTTTCGAGGACGAAACTTTCCTTAGTGGGGGAGGATGTGAGGACCTGGATCCCCACGACGAGATTACTGGTTCATCTACAGCTCCCGGAGGCCTATGTGGCGTGTTGGTGGAATTTGTGCCCCAATTGGACATTAGTGTGGGGCTCAGTGTGTTAATGGATCACGTGGGTGATCGGTGGACTCCGTCGGAGCTCCAGAAGTGGTTTCGCGCGTCATGGATATTAAAATTGGACCCAGCGCGAAGTTTGGATCAAGGAACATCTTCCCGGATGCCTTCGGCAATTTTTAGAGTTGGAATTTGGCAAATTGGACTTCGGATTTGGATTCAGCGCGCGAAAACGATGAAAATGGACTATTCACTTGCTTTTTCCGGAGTCCGGGTGATTCGGCACGTTTTTCGAGGCAAGGGTACTGTTCCGGCACCGGCGGCGGCGGCGCGCGGCGGCCGGCAGCGGCGGAGCGCGACGGAGCAGGCTCTGGCGGGTGCGCGGTCCACCGCGGAGGCGTGCACCGGTCGCGGGCCAGGTGGCGGTTCCCGGTTGGGCCGGCGCAGCGGGCGCGGTCCACGGGAAAGGCGGGTGTACGGTGGACCGGTGGGGGGACACGTGGCGCGCACCGGTTGGCCGGTCCACGTGCACCCGGTCCACGGTGCACCTGCGGGCGCCTCGGGAAGCGTGCGCACAGAGGCGCAGGCGGCGGGCGCAGAGCGCACGTGGGCGCGTTGACGGGGTGTTCCCGCGCTTGGGGCGGCCACGTGTCGGCGTCTGGGGGCGCCACGTGTCGCGCGGGGAGCGGCTGGTGTTGCTGTCGCCTGTTTGGCGGGCGACGTGGAGGCCCAGGGCGGATTCGGGCGGCTACAGTGCTCGCGCGCGGGGATTTCGGGCTGCTACAGTGCACGCCCGAAAATCCCCTGCGCCCGGAAATGGGGACATATCCGGTATTTCTTCAATTGTTTCTGCAGCCTATAAAAGCGATCCGAGCCTCCTTCTTTCCCCTTTTTCCGCCATTTCCGAGCCTCCTCTCGCCTGGGTGCCCTCAGCAAAGATGATCCCCGAGTTTGGCTGCATCCTTCTGCAAAGTTTTGGGATTTTTGGTGGCACGCTTATCGAGGTTTCTATTTTTACGGCGCGGCGCGACACTCGTCCTTTTGGGTTCCCCTTCGTCGCGTTTCGGTGCGTGAGCTCCCTCGGCCTACTCCGACCACCTTTTCGAGTGATTTCTTCGCCGCTGGATTCGCGACGGACAGATCTACGATCTTGGTATTTTCAGCTTTCCCTCATTTCGCGCTTTTCGAGGTGTTTGTTCGAGCTTACTGTGACCCCATTTCTGTGAAGGAGATTTGGACAGCGGCTTGGTATTTCGCGTTATCTCCGCAACCGGGCATCGTTTGACGACGTGCTTGTACACTTTTTTCATCTACTCGGCGCAAGGAATATCACAGTATTTTTATTGGATTTTTCTGAGTTTTGCCCGAAGGTATATGTTCTTCCCCTTATCTGTAAATGGATTTACAGTTATGTTGCTGTGTGGTTTTGCGCACCTGTACTGTGGAATTTGTAACTCGGCCTACGGGGCTCGGAATTGGACGTGCCGGTACTCGTTTCGAAGGTATCGACGCGAGGATTACTGTGGTATTTTTATGGGATTTTTCTGGGCACTTTTGGCAGGTGAAATAAGCACGACTTTGGGACTGATTTTCAGATTGTGTATACTTGGTTAATTTTGGAATAAAAGTGTAATGTTGAGCCTTGTTGATGTACTCAGGGGTGGTTTCAGTCGTTTGGAGCCAAGGCTTGCGCGACTTGTACCGAGGGTGTTATGTTGGCAGATTTTGGACCCTGGGCGTCTACCCACTTCACCGACTTCAGGTTTGCCTTGGTTTAAGCGCTTCAGGTGGGTAAGCTTATTATCAGTAACTGTTTAAGGCAATGAATATGTTGTGGTAAATATAAGTGCACTTGTGGGGATGTCACCCCTCTATGACTGATGCATGCATGTTTAGGGTACATGGTTTATGTTGGTAAGTAGGTAAGCTTGATAATGACATTTGTATAATGATTGCAAGAATAGTATTTATGAGGTATACTGAGGACTTGCATGACTTGGACATCTATGTGATGACTAGTGTAAGCTTACCTAGGATAATGTTACCCTATGAGATTATGTAACATGCCATGTTAGCACATAGCCTTTCATGTGGTTGGTTTATGCTTTGGGACAGGATTTCGTAGCTATGTGCGGATTTGTACTCGGAGGAGTTATTATGATCATTCTATTGATGAACCCTGAATTGTGGACAGATCTAGTTTTGGGATTCCGGCATGTTGTTTATTCCTAAAGGATCTATTATTATGCTTTACCCCCCCCCCCCCCCCCCCCCCTTTATTTCCTTGAGGACATTTGCATGCTTGTATGGTCATGTAGTTAGGCCATCTTTTACTGCTGCACTACTTATGGGAACTTGACTTAGGAGAAACCATGCTTTTCCTTTCTCCGCCTTTGCTAGTCAAGTGGTCAGTGTTGCTCGGGTTCGAGCAGGGGTCTGGATAGGGTAGTCAGGACTTCGTGTCTGGGACAGGTTGACTTAGTTGTGGGGCTTTGCGGCAACCGCGGATATTGGGCGGTTGACCGGATGTTTCTCTATGCACCTGATTGGGTATCAGTTTTCTTTAGTGGATGGAGTTTCCCACTTATCGTTTAGTGCATCCGATTGAGGTCGGATCTTTCCTTGGTGGTTGAGTTTTCCCACTTTGATCAGATTGATGATCAAGTCCTGCCGTTTAGAGATACTGGTGACATTGATGACAGAGATGCTTTACTCGTGTGGGTAGCTCCCCTCGAGTGCCGCTCCGGAGTAGGCTTCAGACCGTGTTGGGTTCCGGTCAGACCGTGTTGGGTTCCGGTCAGACCGTGTCGGGTGCCGGTCAGACCGTGTTGGGTTCCGGTCATTTGGACAGTGGAGATACTGAGTTCGGGAGATTGGTGACAGAGCAGGCAGTACCGGGTTTTATACCGGTTCATTCGATTGAGTTATTTCGGTCAAATACTTTTATTGTTACACTCGTGCCTGGGGGCCGAGTGCAGACTGGTAGTTGAGTTTAGAGCAGTGCTAGTATTGTTGAGAGCCGTCTGGTTGACGATGGTCCCGTGTTGTTGCGAGTACTTTGACCGCCGTGTGAGAGGTTGAGCATCATGATTCTATCCGTTCTGAGAGAGAGCGTGGATTTTGACCATAGCCTGCATGATCCTCTACTCGATAGCGAGCTAGTCCGTTTGGACGCCCTACGTAATCCCTGCCAGTCAGCGGGAGGTAGTTGTAGGTGGATGCAGGTTAGCTCGATTGGGTCGTTGGTGCACTTCATGTGCTAGTGGTTGCATACCACTGTTTGGTTCTCCCCTTTTTTGCCTTTAGTTAGGGGCAGGGTAGCTGTCGAGAGTCTCCAGCCTACTCATTTTAGTCTTATGACTTGGGTTAGTTTTTGTCTCTTGAGGACTTGGTGGGCAGACCGTCGGGTCTGGCGGTGGTACCCACTGAGAACTCCCTTTTTGGTGTAGTTCTCACACCCTTTGGGGGTTTTCCCCCCCTCTTTTTCTCTCCTTTCCTTTGTTTTGCAGAGTCTTAGCGGGTGTTGCCGACTCTGCGGATGTTGATCGTGCGAGGGAGTCGCGAGCTAGATCCCTACCCGTCGTTGGAGAGTAGCGGTACCCTTCAGAGGAGATCATCAGTGCATTAGTAGTTTTTTTTCTCTTTTGAG
>CM055071.1:8797562-8846765 GCA_029204045.2 Tillandsia leiboldiana | reverse complement strand
TACAAACACAGTGCTAATGACACTGGTTGGAGAATACCCGACCACCCGGGACCACCGTTTACCCAAACGGCTCCCAACACTGGCACAGCACTAGCCACAGCTACCAGACTCCACTCGGCCCCCGGGCATGAGTGCTAATGCATCCCACAATAACCCGACCACTTGACCCACTATCCGGACGAGGAGAAACTCTAAGTCCAGGAAAAGGAATGCAAGAGGTGGAAATTAGAACATGAAAGAACCTAGTCCAAGTGAGAGTTTTCTAGCAGTCTGGTTGAATACATGCAATCATATGTCAAGGTGCTAGTCAAAGTCCAATAACTCTATAAACATCAATAGTAGCACCTATTGTCACGCCCCGGGGTCGAAACTGCGACCCGGGTTCGCCAACAGATTCGCCATCTGTACGGAAACTGCCGTACAGACGAAGCGTCTACCCTGCAAGTCAGATCTATAGCTAAAATGTATCAGAGCTGAAATAGAACTATAACCAAAGCTATAGAAATCCACTGAACATCTGAAAAATAAATAAATAAATAATCCTCAATACAAAGTCTCTCACCCTCACCATCCAAATACATACAAACACTCAGACTGTTCAGTACAAAAGTGTAAACATAAAATAACATCGGGTACATCTACCTCTGACTCTCAATGCTGGTAAGGAACTAATCGGCCACGTCCTCACCTCGATCAGCTGTCTCCGCGCGAGCTAAGCCGGAACAGCAACCTCAGGAAACCTGTCACCGCGACGGGTGTGAGAACTACTGTAAAGGTAGTTCCCAGTGGGTACCGTCCCAAAATCCACGGTATGCCCACTAAGTCTACTGGAGGCACAACAGATAGGTATGCAGATAGATAGATAGATAGATAGATAAAAGCTGAAGGAACTATAGCTATCATGTCTCAATCAGCATGCTCAAGAAACTCTACTAATGATGAAATGTGCACACACTCGCTACTGCTAACATGCCTCAAGTATCATGCTCAAAGGAAACTCATCTATGAACATGCTATGAAACTCACTCACACATATCACTCAATCTCCATGACTGTCCCTCTTTGGACCAGTCAAGCCAAACCTGCGCTCATCTACTGCCACTCATGCCCAAACAGGGCTTGGTCTTACGTAGGGTGTCCCTCAAGGACTATCTCAGTAACCACATCGCAGCCTCGTCAGGCTCGGTATCATCATCACATCCGGAGCGTAGCTCGCGGGGAGCGACCCCGCGAACTCAAGTATCTCACAACTGGCATAAAATGCCAGGCTCAGCAGGCTATAATCCACGATCAAACAGATCGGTATCACGAGCTCAAAAGCACAACTCGGTCGGAGAAAGACTCCTCGACTCGATCAGGAAATGCCCACACGATCTCAAAGCTATGTCAGAGAAACCTCGACGACGCAATCTGATAATGCATAACCCATGGCTAAGTCGGGAAACCTCCACGACTCGATCTGCCAGAACCCCGAATCTCTCAAAGCTAGGACGGAGAACCATCTCCACATCTGAATCAGGAAGACACAACCCAAGATCTAGAATCATCCCAACAAGGGAGAAAACTCTCTCATGACACTAGGAACTCGACACATGATGCTCTAAAAATATACTCGGCCCTCTGGCACGAGTTCTCATGCAACACGAACAATCTGGACCATTCATAATGTTCTCAATAATTAAAAACCCTTTTAAAACGGAGTTTTACTTAAAACGGGGTACTAAAATATTATGAAGGTCCAGATGCAACCCGAATCTCAAAAGAATATGCAGTCTAGTGTCAAATAACCTCTAGATCATACTAAAAATGTCAGGGGCTCATAAAAGTCTTTCTACAATTTTCTAGGCAACTATCAGATTTATCAATATATAATAATTAAGCTAACATGATCAATATGCTTACAGGAGCATTAGAGGGCATTCCATAAATCTCGAAGAAATTCCAACCCACCTGAAACGCTTTCCGTAGGTATTGCTGAAATCGGTGAAGCGCCGAATCCCCAATCTGACGAAACCTCGAAAAACGCGCCGCGCGCGCACACTGCCGCGTACATGGAAAAATCCTCGGAAGCTCGAATAATTTTTCCCGAGTCTTCTACAACAATCTACGCATTCCGGTCACTCCCCAAAGGCTTCAACAGCACACAAAATTTACAATCTCCTATTCATTCACCAAATCTCCTGCTCACGTACACACAGCACCCACACACTAATTGTCCATAAATTCCTTCACAAAAACCACCCCAAATCAAACACATACACTCACAAAAATTATTCTATAAGCTCCATTTATACACTCAATCAGCTCCAAACGCACACAATGAATTAAGTCCACATATACACAAACTCCAAGCTCACCTCACAATTAAATTACCAGCTCACATAAATAAATTACATAATTCCATTGAAGTCCACACAAAAATCCAGCTCCAAGCAACTGCCCACATCAAGTCCACCCCAACATCAAAAGCAGAAACTTAAAATACAAGCTCCAATCTCGAGCCAACTGTAAACCTCAAAGCACCCAAAAACTCATGTGATCCTCTACCAGCTTCCATGCACACCCAACATCAGCACTATGCTCAAATCCCCAACAAAGCTACCACCATCTCAAATAACGCCCGCGCGCGTGCGCGCCGCTCGGCTCCACGCGGCTACCAACGGGAGGTCCACAACAAAAGCACACTCCAAAACCATCAACTTCCACTTACTCCATCTTCACCTTCCTTCTCTTCTCTCTCTTTCCTCTCTTTCACTCTGTTTGCAGGTTGGAGGAGAGAAGGTGACAAAGAGACTTCTTAATTAGAGGTTGCCTAATTAATGCAGTAGGTGGCAGCATTTAATGCTCCACAAAACACAAAAAAATATCTCACTCACCCCATTAAATCCAATCCTCATTAATCCACTCTCTTCTTTCCTTCACTACAGCACAAGCAAAACCAACTAATTCAACTAATTAAATTAATTAATTAAATAATCCATCAAAAGCCCCCCGTTAACTCACTTTTTGCCCTCGGGGCCTCCGCACGGATCCGAAACCTCCCGAACTCCGCTGTAAACTGAAAATACACATGCTCAAAGCTTTTTCTCCTCAAAAAGCTCAACCGTGGAGTCGGTGTGCTCAAACCAAAAAACCGGCTCCAAAACTATCAGTTCCAACTCATTTTTCGCCTTCGGGTTCTCCGTGTCAGTCCGGAACCTCCCGAACCCCGCAGTAATCATAAAGTACACATGCTCCAAGTGTTCCCAATATTTCTGCACTCCACTGTGAGGTCGAAGCTTCCCCGAAACCGGTCCTCTAACGGTGGACAATGCCCGCAAAACCCCGAATCGACCTGGGGCTTCCGCGTTGATCCGAGTCGACCCGAACTCATCCGCAATCCAATATGGAGCACGCTCGAGGTGATTTATCCACACCACGCCATCTCACGTGGTCGGTGCGCTAACCGAAATCCCGGTATTCTACACCTATTCTAGCATGCTGAGATCTATAACACTAGAATTAGAAGGAAGTCCGCAGACTTGGAGGAAAATCCAACCCACCTCGGTTTGCCACCAATTGCTTGTAGACACTTGCAATTGGGCTCCCGCAGCAACACGCTCTCTTTCGAAACAGAAAGCGCCACGGTGCCCGCCACGTGCGAACGGTACACCTCGAAAAGTCCGGCGGTAAATTTGCGCGGCAAACGACACCTCCAACAACGATCCCTAACAAGAACCAGGGCACATAATTCAAAGACAAAAACCCCGAAAGCAAAAATCTAAGAATTGTGCCGAAAAACACAGCAAAACACGAGGCGGAACCTACCTTAACACCTGTGCGCCGAAAAATGGGCGCTCACACGACTGCCCGGCTCCGTAGAACTCCTCACACGCGCTCCACGGCACAAACGGCGCGCCCGCGGCACAAATGACGTGATCCACGGCGCTCCAAAACTCCCCCACTAATTTTCCCTCGCGCTCCTAAAATTTTAGGAGCGAGCGAAAGGGAAAAGAAGGGGGAAAAGAGGGCATTTCGGGCCCTTAAATAGCCCCCGAAAGGGCCATGCTACAGTGCTGGGCCAACCGGGGGCCGCCATCTGGCGCCCCCGCGTCAGCACGCCCGCGCCGCGCGGAGCGGGGCCAACGGGGCGCCGCCACGTGGCGGCGCCCACGCGGGCCAGTGCCCAGCGTCAACGCGGGGAGCCCTCGGGCGACGCGCCTGAGGCGGGGTTGCCGCGTGGCATAGCCCACGCCCACCCACACCCGCCCGCATGCCTCTACCTCGATCGCCGCGCCCAATGTGGCGCGGCCATGTGGCATCGCGGCGGGTACGCTGCACCCGGAGCACGCGTGGTGGGCCGTGGACCGGCCCACCCGCAAATTCGGCCCGTGAGCCCGAATTCGCCCGAAAATAGTCAATTTTGACTGTTTTCGTGCTGAGTCCGTTTTTGGCATCCATTTTACGCACAACGCACTCGATACACCAAAAATAGGTGTTTCGCCACCAACCACACGGTCAAGTCGCGCGAAAAAAAAATTCGGGACACCACAAATTGTCACGCCCCGAGTGTAAACCAGAACCCGGGCTCGTCAACAGATCCACCATGCACACAGAATTTTCTATGTACACGAAGCATCGGTAACTTGCTCAGATATAAGATATACAATAAAAGAGCATAATACAGAGCTGAACTAAAAAGAACTACATAATATCTCAGACTGGAAATAAAATAAAGCTGTAATAAATACAATACACTCCCAGCTCACCAAAATAATACACCAGCTGGCCACAGCCAGACCCAAAATAAAAGCAAACTACTACAGTCTGAGTAAAATGGATACAATATCTGTCTAATAGCAGCTCTCAGCCTCACAGGAGATCTATCTACTCAGCGATCCCCTTACCTCGATCAGCTGCCGATGGCCCAGCAGCTCCCGCAGAAGAATCTGCAAAACAAAGGAAAGAAAGAGAGGAAAACAACAATGGGGGTGAGAACCACTAGTAAACCAGTAGCCTCCCCCTGTGGGTAAAGCCTCAAACTCCGGTGTTCCCACTAAGTCTACCAGAGGCAAGAAAAGGAATAAGTGGTAAAGCTGTAAACAGAACTGCTGAATAAAGGGAAACCACCACTACTATGCCTCTACATGCAATACCATAAGAAATAACTGTATGAATGCATCAGTAACTGTATCTGTCCAAATAAACCCAATATAGCCACCAATAAAAACTGGTACCGCCTGCTGCCGCTATCATCATCGTGCAATCGGCGCCAAAGTGATAGCAATGAGTCAAAACCGTCCGGTACCTATTTGGTACCCCGCACGCTCCGGAGTGGCATTCGAGGGGAGCTACCCACACGAGGAAAGTATCAATGTCATAAGTATCATAAAAGCAGGACTGGATCATGACTATGATCAAAGTGGAACAAATCCCTCCACTAATGAAACCCCGATCCCCCAATCTGATGCAAAGATAAATATCCGGTCGACCGCCCAATGTCCGCGGTCGCCGCAATACCCCATAAGTTTAAATCTGATAAAATAACCAACATCTGGTCAACCACCTAATATCCGCGGTCACCACAAAGCCCCACAATCCACCATCTGGTAAAATAATCAATATCCGGTCAACCGCCTACTGTCCGCGGTTGCCGCAATCCCCCCACCAATCCACAATCAAGTACCACCTGTCCTAGACTTCAAAGTCCCGACTACACTATCCCAATCCCCTGCTCGAACCCGAGCAACATAAATCAAAAGTCTAAATGAAAAGGAGAAAGGAAACAATCATGGTTTCTCCTAAGTCAAGTCCCAATATGATAGTGTAGCAATAAATAGTGGCCTATCTAGATGTCCATACAAGCATGCAAAAGTCCTCATGCAAGATAAAAGAATGTGTATCAAATAGTAGCTCCACATGTGTATCAAATAATAGCTCCGCATAGATATAACCATCATGCCAAAATCACTAACCGACTACACATGTATATAATCCATGATTCATAATAAATCATCAAAATAGCACCTGCACATAGATATGTCATCTTGTCCCAACGAATAATCCATTTAATCAACTTTCATAAAAGTCTATGTGCTAACAAATCACCATCATAGTATATCAATCCCACCAAATAGGCCAATGATTAATCAGGATCATTTATTTAAGCATGATTCCTAATGGGGTGCCAAATAAATTAGGGGTCTCTCTAATAGTCCTAGTGAGTAAATCGCAGTAAGAGGTAAGCAACAACCACCCACCTGGCACGTAAATCCACACCCAAATAGCCTCCTCGCTGTCCACAGCCTTCTAACTCCGCAACCCACCGAAAACAGTGCACAACTGTACAGAACAACGGACCCGGTGTAAACACAAATCCCAAATACAGTATTTGCTGTTTTTCCCAACAGCACAAAAAAAAGAGGGAATTTCACCTCTGTACAGTGCTCTGAAAAATCCAAAAAAATTACGGTTGCGTTCCTTGCGATGAGTAGATCGAAATCGACTACTTATACGCCTTGATCCGATGCTCGTAGCCCAAGATAGAAAATCAACAAGCCCATGCTGTCCAGGAATTCCATCACAGAAAATAGGGTCAAATGATGCCACGGGAACCGTGCCAAAAGTCCAAAACAGAGTGAAACGATCAACACGAAAATCGAAGCCTTACCTCTTAGAAACACGCTGTCGAAGAAATCGCCCAAAAATTCCTCCTGGTTGGCGCTCGGGAAATTTCTGACTGAACTGCGACGGAAACGGGCCTGAAAATGGGAATCGTCGAAGCACGCCGCGTCGCAGAGAATTCGCTGTCGGCGACTCCAAAAATTCCAAAACTTCCTAGAGAGATGAAGAACAGAGCGAGGAAGAAGTCATATTCATGCCACACCCTCTAATTCTCACTCTAAAACTCAAAAAAGGCAGAAGAAAAGAGGGGCGGTGGGCCATTTATAGCCCACCAAACATTCGGGCGCACCCCCGAATTCGGGCGCCCGAATGGGCCGCACCCCGGCCCGCGATCAGCGCTCGGAATCACCCGGGCGCGACACGTCACCCCGAACAGCGAACAGCGGCGCCCGCGAATCGGACGCCGCCGCGTGTTCCCGCCCGAACACCGCCCCAGCGGCGCCCGCCAATGGCTGGGCGCCGCGTGGCGCACGTGGGCGGCGCCTCGCCCGCCACACGGGCGGCGCCCGCCAACCGGCGGCCGACACGCCCTGTGTCCCGCGCCACGCGTGCGTACGGCGTTGACGTCGTGGCCCCGCGTGCACCGCGTGCTCGTGAGCCCGCGAATCCTGAGCCGCCATGTGTCCCACGTGGTTCACGTGGTCCACGCCTTCGGTCTACGCGCTGGGTCTTCCGAAATCTGTCGGCCAATCACGGCATGCCACGTGTCAAGCCGTCGCCGCCTCCTTTGACACCGTCCAACCAATCAGGATCTGCCACGTGGCACGCTCAACCTTCCGAGCTCCCGGTGCACGCCTTGCCCGTGGACCATCCCGCCTGCGCGCCTGCCCGCGCCGCGCTCCGCCGCTGCGCCGCCGCTGCGCTGCCGTGCTCCTCCGGTCGCCGGTCGCCGCCGCCGTGCCGGAGTTACTGTTCCGGCGTGAACAGTAATTTTGGCGCCGAAAACAAGTTAATAATCCATTTTGATCATTTTCGTGCGCTGAGTCCAAATCCGCTGTCCATTTTGCCAAATTCTCATCCGAAAATTTGCCGAAAGTCCCCGAAAAACCAACATAATCCGATTTTCACGCCGGGTCCATTTCTGAGGTCCGATTTCGACACTACTAGCTCCATTACATCGTGTAAGCTTCCTGTAGTCACTGCTAAAGCTACAAAAGTCTCTGCAGAAATCCAGGTCATCACAACAAATAGCTGAAATAAAAACTATGCTACTATAACTAATGCCAAAAGTATAATGTCCAGAGTATGTATGTATCACTGAAAGAAACTACCGGCAACAGCAAAAAGTTCGAAAATTTCGAAAAGCTAGGGCCTTCACCCTATCAAACAAGAACAGGTTCCAGCACCTTCTCCATTTCTGGAGCAGCCTTTCGAAATTGTCGAACTATTCGCGTGACAGTAGATCATCCTCACCCTCGTGTACCAATGATGTCCTCAAATATATGATGTCAAATATATTTATGTATGCATCACTGAAAGACAACTGCTGAGATATAACCCAATCAAATGGTCCTGTATAAAACCCGGACCTGCCTGCACTCGTATCACAAATAGATCACCCTCACCATCGTGTATCAACGACGTGGCATCACAACCATGTATCAACGGCATGGAATCATACTCAGGTATCAACCTCTCTGACTAGCTATCACATTCCCGCCTACTCCGGAGTGGCACTCGATGGGCGCGACCCACTCGAGTAAATAAGTAACCCATGTCAACCATATCAGTACAGCAGGCGAAAGCCATCACTATGCTCAAGGTGGAAACTCTCTATCCACTAATGCAAACCCGATCCAAGCTGATGCATAACACTAATCGACCAACCGCCCACGATCTACGGTTGCCGAACAACTCCCGAGTCGATAATCCAGTGTTATCCCACCCGACTCAACAACATAACTATACTATTCCCGACTCTGCTCAATACCCCGAGCACAAAAGCATAATATAAGAAAAAGAAATGGTTTTCTCCTAAGTTTTAATCCAACATGAATAATATAGCAATATGTAAAAGAGTGTGGCCTAACTAGATGTCCAACAAGTATAGAATGGTTCTCACACATAAAAGAAGTAATCCTCAATATAAGTCTCAAGTTTCAACATTCTATGATTAAGTATAAATAGTAAACATCCAAACCACACAATGCCAAATTTTGGTTGAGTCGACTTGTAGGCCGCAATTTCGATGTGCTCAATAACCCACCTGTTTGCTCGCTGATCTTAAGTCCTATCGATCTGATTTTTGGCGAGTACACTCCTCGAGTTCGCAGCTTTCTAACAAACCTAAAATCTCCTCAAAACTCCTGTAGGATTGAAAGTTATATCGAAAACATTACCAGCTGCGCAGAAATTCAGCAATTCGAACGAATAATAAAGGAAACCAAAATCTGCTATACATGTCCCATTAAACTCCATCATCACAACCCAATATGGATTCTTAAGTTCTCAATCAACTTAGAAACATCAAGAGATCCTCAAAAAGCTAATTTTATATGTCACACCCCGGGGTCGAAACAGCGACCCGGGCCCGCCAATAGATCCGCCGCCCATACGGTGAGCCCCGTATAGACGAAGCGTCTGACCTGCAAAAAGAAGGGCACTAAAGCTATACATATATCAGAGCTGAAAAGTAAATTACTAAAAATAAGATAATAATACAACAGTCAAAAAGTACAAGTCTGAACCTCACTACATAAGTCTCTCAAAAATAAAACTCTCAAAAGTAACTAACAACAATAATCCAGCAGACTGCACTACTAAGCTCCAAAAGGGGGTACAGCTATGCTCCAAGGACGGGTAGGGAACTAGCTCGCGATTCCCTCACCTCGATCAGCAACAGAAGAAACAGCAACTCTCCCAGGAGACTCTGCAAAACAAATGAGAGGAAAGAGGAAAAAGAAGGGGGGAAACCTCCAGCGGGTGTGAGAACTACACCAACACGTAGTTCTCAGTGGGTACCGCCACCAAGCCCGACGGTCTGCCCACTAAGTCTACTAGAGGCATAAGATAACAAGAAAACTGTAATAATAAAAAGATAAGCTGGAAAGAGTCTACAGCTATCATGCCTCTATCTACAATGCTCAAAGGGTGATACAGATGAAAATGATGTAACCACTCGCACCCAAGGTGCTCAATCGACCCAATCAAACTGACTGCCTCATAGGGTCCAGTCAAACCTGCACATACCTACTGCCAGTACATCCACGGAGGACTGGACTTACGTAGGGCGTCTGTGACTGCCAAAACTGGCCCAGCCAGAGGGACTACATCCGTGACTACCTAAAAAAGGCCCAGCCAGAGGAACAGCATCGACAGGTCGGGTTACAAAAGTAACAGGCCCACTCCTGATGGGGCACTCGAGGGGCACGACCCCACCGAGGAAAAAGGTATCCACGCATCTCTATCGAGCTCAAAGTGGCTCATGCAGGCTATAGTCAAAATCCACGCTCACTCTCAGAACGGAAGGACTCAAGATCCTCAAACATCTCGCACGACGCTCGGAGTACTCTCAATGACTCAGCTAAACAGCTCTCACGAATCTCGAGACACTAACGATGTAGTAATCGTGAATTTTAAAAGGTTTAAATAAATTTTTGGATTAATAAATAGCAGAAAATAAATAAATTGAACCCCAGAAATATCAATTTTTGATCGGGGCCTGATCTTGAAAATCCGAGTTCACCATTGCGACCGTCTCGTCGAAACATGAAAAATTCATATTCATATGTTCTCGATCCGACGGTCGGATCTTCCGAGAATCAGCGAAGAAGCTGCGAGGCCCACAGCTTAAGTGAATAGTAAAATGAATAGTAATCTTGATTTTCGGCCCCCTCTCGATCGGCCGACGGCCGATCCACTGTCTGCGACCCGGACCTAGCAGCATGGGTAGTCGTTTCTGGCTAAGTTCGATGCTCTGAACGCAATGGCACCGACAGAATTCGAGTTTGGCGATCCGGGTACATCGAAATGCGTGCGTCAATCCGCGACATAAAAGACTTTATGGCCCGAGATTTTATACGAGCGCCGAATCGAGCAAACAAACACACTACTTGATAGGTCTCGACGAGCCGGACGTCGTGGCGAAATCCGTTTCGCAATTTGACGATCGGGTTGTCTCGAAATGCGCGGAAAGTGTCGAAATTATCATTTTTTTTCAAATAGCTTCAATGCTCTTGGGCCAAAGCCTTTGGGCCTTTGTTGTTGGGCTTCTGCCAACCTCTGGAGCCCACGAATGCTGCTGAGGAAGCTGGAAGGGCAGCCCGGGAGTGGTGGTCAAGGAAGAAGCAAATAACCATTAATAAGCTTGGTTCTTTGGGGAACTTCGTGCGGGAACTCGAAGAGCCAAAGTTGGTCCCGAGGTCTCTCCACCATTTCCCCGTGCAACCAGCATAAACTGAGATGCTGTGGTGGCCGGAGCAAGACCTCCCCAAGAAAGAAAATCCATTAGAAACCAAACTCGGGAGAGAGAGAGAAAGGAGAAGGTTGGACCAACTTCTTCCAAGGTTGGAGTTGAAGTGCTCTGAGGATTTCCTGGTGTCTGTGGAGCCTGCTGGGTGTTGGCCGAGGTCACGCGAAGAAGGAGGGAGTGAAACAGGCTTCTTCCATCTTCTACAATTCCGGCCAAGGTGAGCCCCCTTAAACCACGGTTTGTTTTAGCCCGAGACCCATAGCAGTAGTCTAGTTAGGTCCTTAGGATGCTTCGTGCCAAGTTTGAACTCCCCATGCACAGCCGGTTGCCGGCGGAAGCAACATCTCGCCGGAAACCTAGCAAAGCTCCGCCTCGATTGTTCTCTGCAACCAGTGGACCAAAATGGGAAACAAAATGATGGAGTTTTACTGTATGGCCTAGGGATCATCTCCACCAAATTTGGTGGAGATTGATCAAGTGGTTTAATCGCAGATCGAAACCCTAGCTTTGGTGGATTTTGCACTTCGGCCGAGCTCTCTGCTCTGGCGCCGGCACGCTTCCCCGCCGCTGGCCATCTACTCAGGAAGCATCCTGGGAGCGTGAGGAGTGCTCCCATGCAATTGCATGGCATCCATGCAGCCCCAATGCTGGCGCGACCATGATTGACCCGAGATGAGACTAAAATGGGGTCGCCGGAGCTCCGGCCATCTTCGGCCGGAGTGGGATGGTCCGGAAGCTTCCTGTGGTCCATTTGGGAGTTTCCATCCAAGTTGGGAGGCTCCATGTAGCCTCTAGAAAAATCCACCATTAATGGTGTTGAAGCTCGAAGTGGAGCTTGGCTCCGCCGCGCCGCCGCCGTGTCCTGTCGCCGGCCACAGGCACAGGAAGGTTCACTGAGAGTTTTAGTGCCTGTTGGTGCTAATGGTTGGGTCTCATATGCTTTTGGTTGCTGGTCACGAATTTCAAAGAAAATGGGTTCATCTTCTTCCTCGAGCCCGTGGCCAACCTGGGTTCTGGCTTGCTCCAAGTTGCTGGAAAAGCTCCTGCAACCTGGAGGAACATTTCCCTCCAAGTTTTATAAGGTCTGGTTCAGTGTTTGCAAAGAACCAACCTCAGGTTGGTGTTAAGTAGATGTTTGTATAAGGTGCACACCAAGTGCTTGATGAAATGCCACAGTGAGGTTTTGTTTAGAATTGGGCTTCGACAATAATATGAAACTTGCTTCAAAATGTCCCCTGAGCTTGGTGCTCACTTCAGATCAAGATGGATCTGTGTGGACCGATGTCTGGATCATTGTCAGAGTTGATTGAGAACAAGGTGTTGGTTCTGTGAATCCAGCAACTGCTGGGCTGCAAATAGAGCAAGCCCTGTGATTCTAAGGGCATTTTGAGCACATGGCTCAAACAGAATTTGTTTTGGCACAGTAAAAGTTAAGATCTAGTGTTATCGACCCTTCGGTGGGATTCCCGGGGTTCTTGTAAAGCTAGATTTGCTTAATAATGCGATAATCGACAAAATGGTCGATTCGCACTTAGCGTGCACTTTGAGGATTTGATAGATCCTGAGTTGTCACCTGGTGTTGTTGTAGGCCCCAGTCATCAGGAGCCAGCCCGTGATCCGTCTTGTGGTTATCGCGACCGTCTACCTTGAGGTGAGTTTATTTTCGGTCCGCGTTTTATCAGATCGGCCCTACGGGTACCGTAGTAGGACGGACCCCTTTGGTACTTGGTTGTTTATTTCCTATCATGCTTATATTCCAGCAGTTGCTTGATTACTTTTTGAGATATATCATGCTTTCTTCAGTAGTAGATATGCATTTTCCTGGACACATGCCGTGCTTGATTGGTCACTAGCATAGTTCTATACCTGTCTCTATTCTTCACTGCATGTTTAGAATAGGAGATACTACTTCAGTACTTGGCATGTTATATTTCAGTACTTGTATCCCGGTGGGGATTTTCCTCGGCTTCTTGCCGTCTATTTGGTCGATGGACCATGGTTTGAGCATCAGCATTATGATCGCCGTCGAGCCAGCTTTCAGTCGCGCACACCAGCGGATTAGCTACCCGTGTTGGTGTTCTTTACCGGTAGAGAGGTCACATTGACCCGTGAGCCCATTGGGGTTATGATAGCATGATGGGTGGCCAACAGTGGCATTAGCCTGAGGCTCTTGTGGCCAACAGTGGCATTAGCCTGAGGCTCTTGTGGCCAACAGTGGCATTAGCCTGAGGCTCTTGAGGCCAACAGTGGCATTAGCCTGAGGACCCAATGACCAACAGTGGCGATTGCCTGAGGTCCTAGTGCTCCATGGCAGTTTAGCCTGAGGCCCTTGTGGCCAACAGTGGCATTCGATTGGGTATATTTGTGGTGACACCTTTGACGCATGATCTTTGTTATTTCCTGCTTATCATATTATCAGTTATAGCATGATCATTCTCTGCTTATTATATTATCAGTTTTAGCATGATTATTTCCTGCTTGTCAGATTATCAGTTATAGTATGATCATTCTCTGCTTGCCAGATTATCAGCGATAGTATGACTATTTCCTGCTTGTCAGTTATAGCATGATCATTTACTGCTCGCCAGATTATCAGTGATAGTATGACTATTTCCTGCTTGTCAGCTATAACATATTCATTCCTACTTGTCAGATTATCAGTTATAGCATGATCAGCTTTATATATGATTACACTGCTCTGTTGATTAATCCATGATTAATGGTACTCTGCTTAGATTATATATTTGAATTATACCTTTCAGTTTCAGTATATCCTACTTTTGCTATCCGCTTATTATGGTATCCAGTAGGTACGGCTTGCTATTTTTCGGCTCGTCGTGCCCACTGGGATACACTTATGTGTGTCTCACACCCTCGGGTGACTGTTTTTCAGGTCCTTCGGGTACGGGGACATTGGGACGTTCTGTGTGAGGACGCGTGGTAGATTTGTCCCTGGTAGGACTTACCCCTTTTGTTTTAAGAGAACTTTATAACTGTTATTTCCATTTTGAGAACTGGATTGTATAAACATATGAACCTTGTGGTTGTAATAGAGTAGAACTTTTAGTATAGCTAATCTTGTATCTACTCTGATTGACTGAATCTGTTAGCCGAGCATATATAGGGAAGACTCTGTCTGTTATACAGAGGCTTTTCTATATGTGTGGCGGTCTGTTCACGCTTCGGTGTATTCAAGTTTTTAAACTCTGATTTAAAAAAAAAAAAAATTAGACCCACTTTTGAATCTCGGGGCGTTACAAACGAACTCAACCAACTCGTGGCGCTAAACACACAGGCTGGAGATATTCCACAGCCGGGATCACCGTCGACCCAAACGACTCCCAGAAAAGGACATCAACTCAACATGCAAACTCACTAGCTGGGTATACTCTCCAGCCGACGACAATGAAGGGTCCGGGAATCCCGAACCTACAACCAAAATCAAACAAGAACATGCTCTAGGCATAGCCTCTCGTTGTTCTCGACCCCAAAAAAAAAAGGCAGACCTTAGAACCCAGATCACTCGAATACTCTCGAGTGAGGCAGTTTACAGGAAAAATGTGACATTTATTACTGAAAACCATTTTTCACTCAAACCCACGCAGGGTGAAGACTAAAAGAAGTTCCATTTGTAAAACCATCTTGATTTGAGGGAAACCTATTTTTAAGTACGTCAACAAAGACGCAAAAACACAAAACCCTAGGCGGCCAAACACGCAAAACGAAACAACGAAAAGAGAGAGAGAAAGAGATAAGCCGCTAACCTTGTTCTAACAGAGAAGACGACCCGATCTCGTTCCTCACAGGCAGTGAGAATCCGGATCCGCTCCCCGTTGACGGCGACCTTTCCGTTCCTTGTCCTCGGCACTACGAGAAGGAATGAGAAGGAAGTAAAGAGACCCCAGATAGGATGCGGTAAATTTAATAATTTATTTCTTGTGTACGTACCACCCCCAAATCTCAGGTATAAAAAGAATGGAAAACCCCAACCGACTTCTCGATAAGCATGCCACCTACGCATCATTTCAGAAACAGTCGGCATGAATTTTAAAGCGCCGACAACTTAACGGGCTCGACTTATCCGATCGTACCCGTTAACCCTAAACGGCCCATTTCGGGAGATCCGTAAGTCAGATTCTCTCCCCGATCGCACCGTTGTTCAAGGTTAAGCGAGCTCTACCACAAAATAGTATTCACACCCGAAAATACACGAAGGATAAAATACCTAAAAACTAATTTTATTCATAAGTCAAAAGTAAAAATTAAAAGTGTCATTACAAGTGCTCTCTCGATATGCCCACGAGACTGGAAAGTCATCGAAGGACGCTGTACTGGACAATATATCAATCTTTTTGTTATCGTCCAATACTACTGCATATAAATGGATGCCGCTTGAATAGGGTCATCACCAGCAACCGGGAGCTGATCAAAACTGTTTTCTAATCTCTCAGACCATCTCTCGATGTATGCAGCGTGAAAAGCGACCCAATCCTCATCCGAACGCCCCCGTGATGTCACGCGACGGATGGTCTCCACATTAATTGGTATATGCTGGAGAAGACCGAACTGTCGGAGGACTCGATCTGGTACATGCATCTCTACAATATGAAACCGAATCACGACCGTTCTTGATCGCCAGACTTGCGAGCCCTGAACACAGAAGTCCGGTAATGCGGCTATAATAGAATATGTGTACGACATCCATATAATCTGTTAATAAGACGAAATGATTAGTTATATAAAAGTGGTTTAGAAAAAAATATATTTAAAGTACTGAATAAAACATCTATATACATGGGACTCTCTCTGCTGATCTATCTCATCTCGATAAAACTCAATGTCAGTAGTATTGACATTAGCTCCGAATCGTAATCCACCAGCGTTGGCCCATCTAAATTATAAAATATATGTATTAATTGCAATTACATTTGAAATACAATAAGTATCAAATAAATTTGTCTTACCGGCAACCCAAAAGGAAATCTACTATATCGGACAGTGCTCCAACGCCTGTAGGTCGACCGATATGAATATGGTTCCACGCCCAAATCTAAAAATAAACACCATCAACTTAATATAATAATTAAAATATTAAATACCAATATATTAATATAATAATAAAATCCAAATATTATATATTATACATGTAATAAAGTCCCAAAGCAACAGCATTCATCCTTTCCGTTTAGTGAGGCAGCTCCTGACACTCGATAGAGATAGGCCAAAGCGGTTGCACCCCACGCAAAATCGCCGCAGACTACAAAATCCTCCAAAAGTGGTAGCCACTTCAGATGAACTCTATATCCAGTGGGATTGGGAATCAAACTATACCCAATGTGATATAACATGTAC
This sequence comes from Tillandsia leiboldiana, assembly GCA_029204045.2. NCBI lineage: Eukaryota > Viridiplantae > Streptophyta > Magnoliopsida > Poales > Bromeliaceae > Tillandsia > Tillandsia leiboldiana. Next base: position 8,830,339 of record CM055071.1, on the reverse strand, counting down.
GCACGTGCTGTAGCTGCAACTACTCCTGCAGGAGCATCCATATGTATATGGTGGTAACGCTGATATAACCAATCCAGACGAATCTGTACCGGACCGAGACCGCCAATTTGGAATAGTTCGGGTACGCCAACAGACCTGCCAATCGGGCATGACCTCACTATACCCGAAAGAAACAGAACAACCATCTCAAGCAATACAATGAGTATAACGAGATACAATATCAGAGTAAAACTACTGCTAAACTGAGCATTCAACTTTAAACTACTGTTCCCTTTCCTCCGCAATACCGACCCGCCACCACGTTCCTTTTCCTCCCCATCGTCAACCCATTTTCATCGCGGCACCACGTTCCCTTTTCTTCTCACCATCGTCGACCTCTTTCGTTGTGCCATCGCTAACCCTTTTTTATCGCACCATCGCCTGAGGTTTTAAAGGTTAATTTCTCTTCACAATCTCATGATAAAGTTGTTAGTAATTGAAGAGATCAACAAATGATGTTGATTGAGGATGGGATCTTGGGTTGGGGTTTTTTTTTTTTGAGGAAAATTGAGTTCAAAAAAGCATTTGATCGAGTGGTGTTTGAAATATTTTATTTTTATAATATTTTCTGTGAAAATTTTTATACCTAATTACATTTTCCAATAGTATGTTAAAAATTATAATTTTCTAGCTTTGTTCTTGGTTTCATTGTGAAATTTAGTTTGTAAAAAATAATTATGACATGAATTTTTATATGCGGAGCTATATTTCTTTATGAGAAAAGCTAGATTGTTGGCCATTTGGCCTTGCAAATTAGTTATTTTTCTTAATTTCTTATATTTTTGTTGTCTATTTTTTACAAAAAAGGGCTTTATTTCTTCTCATTTAGATTTTTAAATTCTATATTGCTCTATTAGCGGCAAATTTTATGCTTTTTTTTTCTTTTGAAAGACCTCTATTTTGTACATATATGTTGGCTTTAGTATTATTAGAGGATCTCAACAAGTTTTTTCTTTATTTAATCTAAGTTAAGTTAATTGGTGTATGTCTTTGGTTTCATTCTTTTTGGTGAAGGATAGTAGAATTTGGCAATTAGTCAAGTTTGTTTTCTCAAAAAATTAAGTCAAAATTAGATGTTCTTGTTTGTTTTTGGTTTAGTTGTTGTTTGTAAGTTATTATACTGATATTATTCATTCATAAATGATTCTCTTTTAATATTTTTTTTGCTTTAGGTCTATTTTGGAAAAATGGCTTATTAGAAAAAAATTAGATAAGAAAATTTACTAAAATTTCCTTTTTTAACATGCTTGCAAAATATTTCAATTTCGATAATTTAAAGACTGTTATTTTAGCTATTCATTTGTACATCTAGTTAATTTACTTTTATATTTTTGATTTTCGCGTACATAATATTTGAATTTTTCTAGGTGTTTCAACAAGGAAAAAAGTACAATTTGTTATACTACTCTTCTCTTTTTCTTCAAGTGGAATGTTTTAAAATAAAATTTTGTCATTGATTTGGGATCTATTTAGACTAGTGATTTAAAGCTTTGATCTTGAATATGAAATATTGTAAGTAGGTAGTGGTGGATCTGGCACCTAAAGTGAGAGGCCTTTCTTTATTTATTTGCTGATTATTTTTGTAATATTATAAATTTGTTATTTTTTTTTTCATTGGAGAGTTATCTTTCATTGTTGTAGACACTACAACAAAACTATGCTATAGCGATAGTTTTAAGTGTTTCTAAAATCTGAAAAAAGTGCCGCTAGTAAAAATACCGACACTTATAATTAGTATCTTTATATGTGCAGTCGTTAGGGTGTATAACGACACATTATTGTAATGTGTCCCAAAAATATGTCCCTATAACCTAATTTTGGATATAGATGAAATATATATAGGGCACTTGTATAAAAGTGTCACAAAGATGTGTTCCTATAACCTAATTTTGTTGTAGTGAGAGCAGACTTCTTACAGGACGTGAATCCTTACACATGGAGTTTGTCTTTTTATTAATTCATTATCTTAGAGAATTCATTTTCTAATATTGTACAACAAACTTCTTTTAGGATTTGACTCCTTGTCCGTGGAGTTTTTGAAGGTAAAGATTCTATATTGTTTGCTAGTGATATTAGCATTTTGTGTCTAATTTTTGGTACCTTCAAAACTATCATTGTTGTAGGATTTTCTCAATCTATACTTTTTATTTAGCTACAAATAATGATATGTCATAATTTGAAAATTGTATGAAAATGTAAGTTTGTTATTCAAATTCCTTTTTGCTTTGTTAGTTTATTTGCATGTGAAACTACTTTGTAGGTCTATTTTAAAGAAGTAATTTATCAGGTTTGGTGTACTCTATGATTGTGAATTGTCGGTTTCTTTTTTGGGCTCAATAATGTATAAAAAAATAGTCTTTTCAATTTTAATAATTTTGGTATTACTATATTATCTTACAATATGTTTGATCATTTCAATATAGGAGGATGGAAATTGATAAAAGTTGGATGAGTCTTGAGAACTGAGCATGTAATGAATATGAAAAAGGGATTGACACATTCTTAAGATGCTTCTTGCTCCCCAGCATTTATTCTTCCCCTCCCTACCTCAATTTTTCTTTAGAGGGAATTTTCTTCACTATTAGCTGATATATTATCTTTAGATGCCAACTTATGGAATATGTGAAACCGTGGGCGCAATCCAATATGCATGAAAAGAGTGTCATTCTCTATTTCAACAGTCTATAAATATTTTGTTATCAAAAGAATGGCATAATTATTTCGAGCCTGAATTTGTTATCAATCAAAGCCTGCAATATTCAGCACACTAGGAAAGTGAGTTTTCGTGTATGGTTTAAGTACTGATCACCTCCAATACGTATATACTTTTAATATATTCAAAATGTTGAATAGAACTCAGAAATGATCGATGCAGATTAATTTTCTTTCTTCTACGTTTTTACGATCTACTTAATTCTACATATCTTGGTTCAATACATGCCTTCTGGTATATTTTTGAATGTTAGAAATAATCTGATAATTGCATATAGTACTTTCGTGGACATAAGATAAGCATATCTCATAATGTGAGAGCTAATAGTTTTGCTTGGAATTTTGCCTAGTCTTCGATCAGTTAGTTTAATGTTCACTTAGCAAGTTTATTAATTTTTTAAACTATGTTTTGAGGTTACAAACCGTTAGATTTTTTTGATATTTATTGCTCTTATTTCTGCTTTGATTTGAATCATTTGCTTACTTGGTTATGCTATTATTAATAATGCCAAATAAATACATTGCGTGAAGTACTTCTTTACAATAAATTTCAGTTAGTAAGTGAATGGTAGTGATATGTGATTTTGGGTGAATAGATGAACCAAATGACATACTTTTGAGGTGAATTAGAAGTAAAAAAAATAAAAAAAGAATTGAAAAGGGCATAGAAAGGAAAGTAAATATGATATGTTCACATTATTTTTAAAGTAGGCCTTTGCTTTATTTGAGTTGTAGAAGATTATCATATAAAGTAATAGCCACTCGATACCAATAAACAAGTTTAAAGCTTTGTGTGCATGCCTTTATTTGATAAAAGTATAGGATAAAGTATTCATTATTCATACAAGAAAACTATTTTTTTTTTATTTGTAGATTTATAAAATGGTGTGATGACAAATATTTTGGCAATATTTTGGCGACGTATTAAATCAGGTTTAAGGACTTGGATATATTTTGATAAATTTACATTTGATATCATGTGGAAATGACAAAATCACTAATATTTTCGCTTTTTATTTTTTTGGTGTGTTGGGTGATTGTAAGGTGACAGTTGATACTCTAACTTCGTCTTTTTGAGACAATGTAAGTTACTTATTTACTTCATGTGATTATTTATGCTTTTCTAAACATTCAAATTTTGATCCAGTCTTGTTTATTTGTGTGGGTTTTATGATCAAATACTTTATAGAGATTCAATTAGATTTAATATGTATTGGTTAGAAGGTGTTGGAATCCTGGTGCTTGTGTTAAATTTGGTTTTGAGAGTTGGATTAAATTGAAATTATAAGTTAATTTTAGAAGAAGAGTAATTGATATTTCAACAACTAGTTGTTACTTTATAGTAATTTATTTTAAGCTAGCAATATCTATTAGTGCAAAAATCTAAAAAAAAATTAACTTTTAGAAAATTAGCAGCGACATTAGTCGTTACCAACAAACAATAGAAATAAAATATTCTAATTAATGGCTATTTCCTATTGCGGCGAGAGTTGTCGCCGCCAATTATTAAAACTTTTGATGGCGACAATTGTCGCCGCTAATTAGTATCTTTTGGCGGCGACCACATATCGCCACCAAATAGTTTTACCGACAGGCTTTTAGGCGGCAGCATGCGGCGACTAGATTGTCACCTCCAAAAGATTTTCGTGGCGATTATTTGGGCTATGGCAGCGACTTATGTCGCTACGAAATCTTCAACATGTAATAGTGGCCCCAGTTAGCACCGAGTGGGTGCAGGATTATATGCCAGCTGATAGGTGCCGCTTGTGGCATTTAGCCTGAGGTCCTTGTGACCAATAGTGGCATTGATTGGGTACTTGATTTCCAGTATTGACGCATTGCTTTCCTTATTGTTCTTGCTGTATTATTTCATTACTGGATATACTTGTTAAAACATTTATAGCTTTTTATTGTGATTATCAATACTCTATTCTTATAGCTCTTTGATTCATCATTATTGTTCATTTATACCTGTCATTTTATCTGCTTCCATATTTACCTACTGATTTACTTTATCTGCTTGATTATTGTATACCAGTAGGTACGACTTGCTGGTCCCTGGCTCGTTGTACACACTGGGATACATTCAGTTTTATCTCGCACCCTCCTGTTGACATCTTTTTCAGGTCCGCCGGGTGGTGAGATGTCGGGATGTTGATGTGAAGCTACGCTGTAGAGCTGTCCCGTTTTGCTAGCTAGATAGCTGGTATGCACCATGATTACTTTATGTTTACAGATATTTTGATTATGACATCTGACCCTTTTGTTGCTTTTATTATTAATTATTATATGGATGTTTAGTGAGTATGAATTTTAGTAGTTGTGAACTTAGTCATGATGCTTTAGTTTATCGGTTATGATTGGATTATGTGATTATAGTTTAGTTGTTTAAGATCATGAATATTTTATATTTAGTAAACTCTGATTGCACTATTGTACATTGCCTAGCCGTGCATGTATAGGGGAGACTATCCGTTTGGACCGGAGATATCTTATGCACATGGCGGATCTGCTCACGTCCTGGGGATTGACTTTTCAACTCTGATTTATATTAAAAAAAAAATTAGACCGCTTTTAAATTTCGGGGCGTGACACCTCCTCCCTACGATCCTTCATATTTTCAATCTTAAGTTTGCATAGGCTTGATAGGTTGGAACAAAAATTTGATAGAATGGATCATAGGTTTGATAAGATGGAGACTCGGTGGAATACATTTTTTGGACTCTCCAGTACGTTCTATGCCGCTTATGGGCCTCAAGCTGGACAGCCATCATCATCCGCCGCATCGCCACAAGACGAGGATAATGACTAAGACGAAGACGAAGAAGACGACGACGATTAGTGGCCTCGTGGCTCTCTCATTTTAAATTTTTATGCTTTTATTGTCACTCCAAGTTAACACATAATTTCATAATTTCGCTCTTTTTTATACTTGTTGGGGCCGAAAATGTCGTCGTCGGGCGGCCCCTTGCGTTCGTTTGACCCTCTGAATGTGATGCGCCGCGTGCCAATGGATCAAGCGATCGGGCCAAGGAGGGATCTGCTCGGCTGGGTTTTTCTCACTTAAACTCTCGCGACCTTCCGGCTTAGATTAGCCGAATCGGAATATGGAGATAGAGAGAGGCTGAGTTCGACTTAGAATAGCCGAACCAGGTAGTAGAGAGAATAATTTGACACGGCTGATGAGCCGATTGAAACTTTGTATTGATTAGAAAAGGGGATACAAGGAGGAGAGAAGGAAAGAAATTATAAGTAAGCCTACTCTTAGAAAATGCGGTAAACGCAGATATGAAAGATATGAAAAGCAGGGGGGGTGGTCCTGGCTTACGAGGTTGCAGGACCCCTTCTTCTTCGATGGTTCGGGTATTTATATACTTCCCGAACCATGATTACAGGCGCTGATTTTGAAATATCGGCGTAATTTGGGGAGAGTTATCGTGAACTCCTCAACTACTTCCTTTTGAGCCGAAACTTCCTCAAATAGGATAATAGTCGCTCTGTCGTCCAGGTTCATCCCCTTATTATTACGCCGAAGCGTGATCTTCGGTGCTTTCCAATGACGGACGTCACTTGCAGCTTCGAAGTTCGTTACGAGATTCTCGCCCTAAATTTCGTATACTTTCTTTCCAAAGCCTTCCTTCTCCGGATTGATCAGCCAGAGGCTGAATCTGACTCCGCCTTCTTCGTCGTTTGATCGGGGCGGTTTGCTGCCCTTCTTTGGCCAACATAGCTCCCGGATGAGGCGTTAATCTTTCCATCGGCTGCTTCTTCTATCGGCTGATGACTTCAGCCGATGGCCTGCATCACGCGCGGCATCTTTACGCGACTGAGATCGGTCTGGATCGGGACGCGGATCCTTTTTCGATCGTCCCTTCCCTTCATCGACTGATGCTCTTAGCCGACGGTATATGCCATGTGTCGCTCCCTTAAGTGGCGAAAAAATCTGGTCTCAATAATACTTAATTCATATAACTTTTTATGATGACAAAGGGGGAAAAATACTATGTGATATATGCATGATTTTTTTTGCATGTTAAATTTTGTGCTTAATTATATGCTTAATGATATTGTCATGCCCCGCAGTCGAAACTCCAATTGGACTATCACAATACCACACAAAACTGCCTCAACAGACCCAGCATCCGCAGCGGCATCTCGAGGGGAGTGACCCTACCGAGGAACACGCGTGTCTCAGTAGCTCAACAAGTGGCTCATGTAGGCTATAATCCACGATCAAACAGATAAAAAACTCGAAATGCACAACTAACTCACAACAGTGTCAGAGAACTCTCAATGACTCACTTTGATAATGCCCTAAAAAATCTCATGACACTAGAAACTCAACCAACTGAGCTATAAAAATCTATTCGGCCCCTAGGCACAAATATACATGCATACTGTACTACCCGAACCACTCATATGTCTCTCAACGTTCAAAAATTAATTTAAAAACGGAGTTTTAGCCAAAAACAGTTCATAAATATTTATAAGGGTCCCAATGCATCTCAGATGTCCAAAAACAACATAATCTAGTGTCAAATGGTCTCAAGATCATGATAAAAATATTTGGGGTTCAATAACCTCTATCAGTAAATTTCCAGGCAACTATCAGATTTTACCAACTATAATAACAACTAAAATACTCATGCTAGAAATTTAAGCAATAGAATTAGAAGGCATTCCATAAAGTTTGGAAGAATTCCAACCTACCTCAAACGCTAATCCAATCCACAACGAGAAATCGGGGTGGCTCGAACCACTGCCTGGAGAAACTGGAGCTCCACAGGCTCAACCTCAAGGCCTTAGCAATTAGCCGACAAAGGCACGTAGGAGCTTCAGGTGGCCACAAACACCTCCACAAAAACTTGGACAATCTCACTACCAGCTACCCACAGGAGGTTTTGTTGTCCAAAAAGCTCCAAGCCACGCTCACCAAACAACCCATCTCAACCCTTCACAGGCCAAAGAAGAAATCCCAAGAAAATGGGCATGAGGGCTCTGTACATCCATGGATGGAGAAGCTAAAAAAATCTCATGAAATGCCAATAGAAAACCATCCAAAAACCCAAATAAAGTCCACACCTACCTTTATTATCAGTAGAGCAGCCTCCAAAATCTCCTCTCACCCATTCGCATAACCTACGAGCGATCCATTCCTCAAAACGAAGCTTCTGGAGCAAGAACGAGCCTCAATCGACTCTCTGGTGAAACCTTCGCTGCTGCTGCCTTCTTCCCCCAAGGATCCAAAGAGGAACAATGGGTTAAGGTGGAGATCCAGGACTTAGATGGAGTAGGGAAAGAGCTCTAAAAATCCCCCTCTGAGTCCTCTTTTATAGAAAAAAATCAGAGGGTAAATCGGACCTGCGGATCAACGGGAAAACCAATCTGGATCCAGCGTGCTCAAGATATTTCCGAGCGTCCTAAACCGGATTCGGGCGCCCAAAGTACCAGGGCCTGAATTGGAAAAATCGGCTCTTCTGTCGACTCTCCAACAGCCGAATTCGGCTGTCAAGTTTAGGGTTTCGGGCGCCCGGAACCAAGATTCGAGCGCCCGAATTCCTAGAAAACTCAGTTTCCAAGGAATTCGCCCGTCGATGCTCGTTTTCGCGTCAATTTTGCGCGAAACGGTTATCGCTCGACTCGACCATCTCCAGATGAGTCGATTAGCTAACAACGCCCATCCGTAAGGCTCTAAAGTACTAGGACATTATAGAAATGCTAAATTCTGTGCTTAATTATATGATTAATGATATTCTTAATTACATGCTCATGTAATATATATTTGTCTATGCCTGCTACTCCTGCTTATGCATACATTTTTTTTTAAGTGATTTAATTTTGATTATGCATATATTTAGTGTAGTACTCGAGAAATTTGAGTTTGAATTCGAATTCGAAATTCAAAGAAAACCCTAAGTGGTATATTGACCAGTGTGCAATGAACCCTATATACAGGTATATAGTGGTTAGTGACTTGTGACTTAAGTGAATAGTAATCCATTGAAAACTTCGGTTTTCTAATCGAAGTCGGCCAACAGGACCTATTTGAGTTCAAATCTGATGATCTAGATAGTCGATTTGAACGGTCTCATCGATCTGAGCGTAGTGGCACAGTCAAAATTTATGTTCGATGAGCCTAGGTCATCGAAAAGTGTGCCAAACTGTGAAATTCACTGAAGAAGATGGATTTTGAAATTTTAGAGGATCGAACTCAACGAACCAAAATCGCTACTCGATAGGTTTCGCCAAGCCGGACGTCGTGGCAGTGTCCATTTTTCCATTTGACAACCCTAGTGCCTCGAAAAGCATGAAATATAGAAAAATACATAGTATTTTGCAATAAAGTCCAATATTTTATGCTCCATTTTGCGTGCCACTTAATAGTGAGGGACTTAGATGTGAGACAAGATCCTTGTGAAGGACCTAGCCGCAAATTCCAGTGTTACAAGGATATATTGGCATTTTGTTCAATATGTATATAAACCAATTGGTGTGGATCCGAGATGCCCTAGTTCGGTTTCCATTGCACCCCAGCCACCACAGAGAGACCCTTCTCCTCCCTCTGCACCTTCCCCGATGGTTACTGTTAGATGTATGCCCTAGAAGCCAACCTGGCCGACACATGTATTCTTTCTAGAATATAAATTTGTATTTGACATTTTACATTATGAATGTTATTGGGTTTTATTTCCATTCATATTGTGTATGTGTCCATGAATTAATTGTCCAAGGAATTAATAAGATGATGATACGTATTCTCAAGAGTTGAGAATTTGAGACATGTATAATTAATGATTAATTCCTAAATGCTCTCGATCGATGGATCATCACGGGGACAGTGATTGATCCGGTGAGATTGATGCACATGTCGCTTCCCTTTTATGGTAGACGAGTCTCGAGTCAACAGTGTGGAGACACTGGAGCGAATGTGCAGGTGGTTATTGGAGAACAAGGGTACCGAGCATGACCATCACGAGAAGTCACTTGGATGTCTACTCACTAGTCAGTGACTTACTCGATGTTGCAGTAGTGTGACTGGTCCTTCGACCTGCGGTGTCTCGGCTATTCACAATGGGTTACTGTAGTTTGACTGTACATACACTTGGTCCCTAACCATTTGGGTCCTTGCAGTGCATGTTGGCTGCAGTAGGTTCGTTGTAGGAATAGGGTGTATACCTATATGTAATCTATCGCCCTTAGTAAATAAGGGAGTTAGTCCTATGTGATTTATGAGATCGAGTTTAGAAGGCCTTGGCCAAGGCAGAGTAAATAACGGAAAGGGTTTTCGATATTAGAAACTCGAGTCGAATAAATTTGACATATGACAGATGATGGGGTTTGACGAGCAATTCCATGACCTCCGTCTAGTCGGGACTCCTGATAGAAGGATTGTATCACACGTTAACTGCACCTAGAGGTTCAGTATTCCATTCTACTGGAATGCCACTATATGCTAGACGTCACTGGTGGATTGTGAGACTCACGAGAATTATCTAGATGATCGATAATTCTTATTGGGTTGAGTTGAAATTGTTTCGACCCACTGAAAAGAGTTTCAGTGATATTATTGATGGTGATCACAATATATCTCACTACCAGATAGAATAGAACCTATGGGGTCACACACATAAGAGATTATGACTGATCGGATAGTTGGATTGCGATTTTTGAATCGCCTGAAGACTTAATTATCAATATGTTGATAATTGGACTAATTTGTAATTATTACAAATTTGGGATATTAAAGTTCAAATGTTGCAAGAGAGGACTTACTAATAGTTAGTGAGTTGTAAGAGGATTTAAGTACAAATGTTGCATTAATGATTTGATTTGATCAAATTAGGATTGAGTTCAAGTCGATTTAAACTACGATTTAATCGATTGAACCGATTAGGTATAAGATAAACTTAAATCTAATTTTAAGTTTATCTTAATATTTATCTTAATGTTTATAAAAGGGATTATATCCCTCTTTATATGTATGGGTTTTTCTTTAAGAGAAAGAAAAAAAAAAAAAAAAGAACACCCTAGTCGTCATCTCTTTCCTCGTCTTCCTCTTTTCTAAATATCCACATTCAAAGAAAGACGTTCTCTGCAATGGAGCTAGCACCCCGATGAGAATTTCGATTAGATCGACAACCTCATGTGGATATCCGTAGAGGTCGGACGCGTGTGCGGCTTCAAGAGAACCAAATTCCACGATCAGCACATTGCGGTGTAGATCTCCCCGCGCAAAGGTGAAGATTAGATCTTCCTCTTCCTTTTTAATCTTAAATACATGAGGGATCCTTTTTGCATGGTTTTTGAGATAGGATCTCAAGTTTTTCAAATATTTGTTTATTTGATTTCTTTTTCTGGTGTGTTTATTTTGTGCAAAATCCTAACAGTTACATCCCCAGCCACCGCCGGAGATCGCCGGAGAAGACATTAAAGAGCATTATTCTCTTGGATCTTGGGCGGAGAAGGCGTTGGATGCACCAACTTGCTCCAAATTGCTCCCCAAGGGTCCTGCAGTCTTCTTGATCACCCAGAAGCCTAACCCGAGGTAGCCCGCAGCCTTCCGTGGCCTGCCGATGCCGGAGAAGGAGCCTCGGCTGCTTCTTCTTCCTTGAATCCGACCAAGGTGAGATTTCTTTCTCTGTTGGTTTTCTTTCTACCTAGACTCTAGGGATGTCTTCTTTGCCTCCTGGAGATCACCCCTACCAAACCCCAGCGCCGGGGATGCACCCGGTCGCCGGCGGGAGAGTTGCACCCGCCGAAGTCCATTTTTGCTCCGCCTAGAGCAAGTGATGCACCCGGGGTCTTGGGATCGGATCTAAATCCATGGGGACCTTCCTCTGGTCTCAATGAAACTCTCCAAGAAGTTTGGTTGAGTTTGGTGTAGAGGCGAAGCTGCAGTTTGATGCCCTAGCTTTGGGCTATTTTTGCCTTGGCCGAAGTTGGCCGTACGCCGCCGCTGCACCCCACCGCCGGCCACCCCTCCAGTAAGCTTCCCCGCATTAAGGGCAAGCCACCTGGGCCGTTGCATGTCTCTGAAAACCATTACATGGCAACCTGCCATTGATGCACCATGAATGGCCGCAAGATGCTTACCTCCGCCCATCCGCCACCACCAGCACCGGCACTTGACCCCATGGCACCCAGAGCACTCCCTTAGAGCTTAGGATCCTGATGCTTGCCTTAGTTGCTGTCCAGAGTGGGTGTATTAATGTGTTGCCCAAACCGAGCACTAGGATGGTATGTCTTGGACCACCTTGCTCCAATCTTTATTCCGATGACTTCCCAGCCTTGGTAGGGTGAGCCCTCGACTCCGGCTAGCCTACTGAGCATGATGCTCACCCCCGATCCCAAGTTGAGTGCTTGGTTAAATGGTTCTAGCAAGCCAAGCCCTAAGAGACCTAGCTTGCTCCCTCTTTTGTTTTAGCAGCCTAGCAGCACCTTTTTGGTGAGCCTCTGAACCCCCTCGACCTCCTGAACATGGTGCTCACCTTAATTCTGAGTTTGGTTGAGTAGTTAGTTCTATATAGCAACCTAAGCCTTATGTCAATGAGTTTTGTTGACTCGAAGATATTCTCGGGCTCCGTGCTGCTATCAAACAGCGAGCATGGTGTTCAGCGTGTCGAGACCCATCTGTTGGAACCTTCGGATTTATCCGAAAGCCTTCGTAGAAGTGCATCGAGCCAAAACAGTGATTTTTGAGGGGTTTTATGCAATTTTAGAAACCCTAGGGGCCTATTTGCAATTGTGACCACACGGGCTGCTTTGGGCAGCATGCACATGATCTCTGAACTTTTTGTTCGAGATCCGATGCTTTCCGTTGAGCGAAAATTTGTTATCGAACCGTAAATCGGCAAAGTCGTCGGTTTATCGGCGATTCGTCATTAATCACACAATTCGAGGAATTGCGGTGATTAATTATAGATGCCAGATGTCCTCGGCTGTTCCCGATGCTATCCTGGCTGGTCCAGTGATTTCAGTTTCACGTTGGCGACTTCCGAAACCGAAATCTGCTTTTTCGAAGGTGTTTTCAGCACATATGGCACCGTCTGAGTACAGAGTCGCACCCAGTGGAGTTTGAGTGCCCGAATGTCTTCAGTGAAACATTCTGGGGCAGCACGTTAAGTTTTGTTAAATTCGGAGACCTGTAGCCACGGTTTGGATCATAGTTGATCGATTGGCGAATTTCTGAAAATTCCGGCAAATCTCGGGACTTCAGTGAAGTTTCCTGTTTAAGCTTTGTGCACAGTGTGTCAGTGGGTTGGGTATGTGAGAGTCTATTTTCTGACCTGTGTATATGATTCAGGTCCCAGCAGTCAGTCGCCAGCTCGTGAGCCATCCAGTGGATACCGCGATCGCCTACCTTGAGGTGGGTTTATCTTCGGTCCGGGTTTTATAATTTCGGCCCTATAGGGTACCGTGTTAGGTCGGACCCCTATTTTTGGTGCAACCTTGATCCTATGATTGAGCCAGCTTTGATTCTACAGATGAGCCTTTCATTATGCTGTTTATTTCCAGCATTAATAAATATATCTGGACATATGCCATGCTTGTATGGTCATTAGCTCAGTTATTACTTTATACTCTATTCTTCACTGCATGTTTAGAATAGGAGATCAAGTTTCAGCACATGGCATGATTTACACCAGCATCAGTATCCCAGTGGGGATTTCCTCAGCTTTTCGCCGACTGTCCGGTCTTTAGACCGTGGATTAAGCATCAGCATTATGATCGCCATTGAGCCTTTCTACTTACTTTCATTCCAGCATTCAGTCTCTATAGCTATATAGCCTTGATCTTACTGTTGAGCTTTTCTATATGCTTTCGTTCTCAGTACTTAGCATATATTGTGATACACACCTGGACATATGCCATGCTTGTTTGGTCATTAGCTTCGTGGTATCAGCATTTCCTATTCTTCTGCTGCATGTTAGAATAGGAGTTCAGCTTCAGTTATACAGTTGAGTTATTCAGCTTCTGTTGTTCCGTCTCTGTTATACAGTTTCAGTTATACAGTTCAGTTATACAGTTCAATTATACAGTACAGTGATACTGTTCAGTTATACGGTTTCAGATATACAGCATCAATTGAGATTACAGTTTCAGCATCCCGACAGGGATTTTCCGGCTTTATGCCAATTGTTCAGTCTGTGGACCGCGAGCTTGAGCATCAGCATTATGATCGCCCTATTGAACCAGCTTTCAGTCACGTACACCGACGGTTTAGCCACTGTCACGGTGTTCTTTACCGGTAGAGAGGTCGTCACATTGACCCATGAGCCCAGGGTGTTCACTCAGAGTGCACAGGGTTATGATAGCATATTGGTGTACCGGTGGGCATTAGCCTGAGGTACATGAGACCAAAACTGGCATCAGCCTGAGGTCCTTGTAACCAAAAGTAACATTAGCCTGAGGTCCTCGTGACCAACAGTGGCATGGATTGGGTACTTGATTTCTATCATTGATGCATGATTTGCATTGATTACTCCAACATTTATTAGCATGAGTGGCACATGCGCGGGGGTCGCGACGCGACGCGTGATATGACGTGCACGTTGTGCAGGCGGCAGATTCGGGCGTACTTTTTGGGCGCCCGAAAGGGGCCCTGTAGCTGCCCGAATTCTCTGGGCCGCCCTTTTGTTGCTTAGGCCGCCCTAATTGGGCTGTTCGAGTGCTCGAAAGTGGGTTTTAGATGCCTGAATCCTATTTTTGAGGGTATTTAACGTGTGGGGACCCCTTTCTTCTTCTCTTTTCTTCTCGTGCTCACATCTGTGGGTTCTAGAGAGGGAAACAGAGAGCGAAGAAGGGGAGAGGGAGGTCGTGGGCGCGTGGGGAGTGTCGTGGAGCATGCGGTTCGATCCGAGGACTTGAGCACGGGCGCATGCGCGAGATTTGACGGCGCGTCGACTTCGGAGTAGGTTTTGCTTATTTTATATTTTTTATTTGAATTTTTTGAGGTGATTTCTGGTTGTTATAGGTTTAGCTCGTTAGTGTTTTTGGATTTGAGTTTTGTATTTTTTGTTGGCCTGTTAGGGCCGGGGCTTTCTGTGTCGTGTGGTTGAAGCGGGATGGTGCCGAATTTTTCGGGGTGGAGCCGTTGGCGTGTGGTGATCACCGTTGAGCGTGCAGTCTTTCCGCCGACTGTATTCTACTGGGATTTGCGATCTAGGTAGGTTCCGTGTCGCTGAGAATGGCGGAGTACTGATTATGTCTGCTTGTTAGATGCAAAAATTTTTAATGCTTTTATATTGTTTATTAGATGTAGAAAATGCATGCAAGTGATTCGATTGATGTTTTATTAGTGTTTGGACCGTTCATATTGGGGTTAGAAAATAATAATATTATTTTATTATTATAGGGTTTATGAGGATTATTTGGTTGCACAGATACCGAGATAGGAACGATTTATAACATGATTAGGTTTATTTGATTGTCTGGGGATTCATGTTGTCGACTCGGGTTGACCTTTCATTTTGTATTGTTGGTTATTAGAGATGAGCGGTACTTAGGTAGTGATATTTGTGCCACGTTATACTGACATAGATGTTGCATTTGTTTTGGGGTTTCGTGGGTCGTGGGCCTGTGTGCAAGGGAGTGTGTGTGCCTGGGGCACTGTGTTCGAGACGTATAGTACTCTTATGTAGGGGTTCATGAGTTGACCTTAGGGTTTTTGTTTTGTGTCGTCTGTGATTTGAGGGATCATCGTTTTGATTGTCATTGCCACATCGAGTTTTATTGGGGTTTATCGGCATAAGGGCCGGATGGTTGGAGATAGGAGGTAGACTGGTGTCTATTGTTGACGAGCCACCAGTGGTGTGCAACCCGGACAGTAGGAAGAGATTGACAGTGGCCTATCTATAGACGACGTAGTCTTGACTGGGCTGTTGAGAGGGTCAATTCAGAATTGGGTCCAGTGTACTGATGAGTCGGGTAGTGTTGGGTTGCTGTGCAAGTTGGGTTGGTGAGTCCTTTCGTATTCGTTGGGCTTTCTGTTATGATCGGGCTTGGATAGAGATGTCGTGGTTTTTGGTGTATAGACATGGTAGCGTAGTGTGGTATTTTATTTTAATTTATTATGCTTTGTTACTTGCTTATTTTATAGTTTCTCCTATCTTACCTCTGGTAGACCTAGTGGCTAGGCCGTGATTGTTGCTGATCGTACCCACTAGGAACTACTATTTTGTAGTTCTCACGCTCGTTTATGGTCTACTTTTCAGAGCCTTCCGAACCAGCTTTGGATTGAGATAAAGGGATTGCACCGTGTTGAGACCATAATTTTCTGTCACTTGAAAAGGTGACACATGGTGTATACTGTCGGTTGAGGGCATCAGCCAATAGAAGAATAAGGTAAAAAAGAGGAACTCACATCCTAGTTGAAACCAACCTCAGTCGCGTGAGGGTGCGATGCGCGACAAGCGTCATCGGTTAAAGATCAGCCGATAGGAAGAACAACCAGTAAGAGGATTATCGCGTCATCTAAGACCGACCTCGGCCGAATGTAAATACCATACCACTTCGGCCAAGCGACGAAAAGGCGGAGCCAAGGTCAATTCTCGGCTGACCAAGCGCAAAAGGAAAGACTTTGAATGGAAGGAATGCGAGATTTGGGCGCGAATCTCGTAACAGCTCCCGAAATGGCAAGCAGCGCCCAGCATTAGAAAGCACCGAGGATCACACTTCGGCGCAACAATTAGGGGATGAACCTAAACGAAAAACGACTACTATTCTATTAAGGAGAATCGATTCAAAAGGAAGTAGTTGAAGATTTCCCGATAATTTTCCCCAAATCGCGCCGATCATTCAAATCGGCGATTATACACATGGTTCGGGAATGTATAAATATCCGAACCATCGAAGAAGAAGAAGGGGTCCTGCAACCTCGTAAGCCAGGACCACCCCCCTACTTTTCATATCTTTCATATCTGCATTTACCGTATTTTCTAGGAGTAGGCTTACTTATAATTTCTTCTTTTTTCTCCTCATTGTATCGCCTTTCCAATCAATACAAAGTTCTAATCGGCTCATCAGCCATGTCAAATTATTGTCTCTACTATCTGGTTCGGCTACTCTAGGCCGGACTCAGCCTCTCTCTATCTCCATAACTCGATTTGGCTAATCTAAGCCGGACGGTCGCGAGAGTTTAAGTAAGAAGAACCCGCCCGAGCAGATCCCTCCTCGGCCCGATCACTTGATCCATTAGCACGCGACGCATCACATTCTAGAGGGTCAAACACACCTCGGGGCCAATCAACGACCGACATTTTCGGCCCCAACACACCCTAGATAGCAGCCCCTACCAGGTGTTATTTTTTTGGTAGAGGTAGACCACCTGTTAGTAGTTCTGTATAGTTGCACTGCACTCGGGACTGTCCAGGCTAGGGTCCTTTGCTTGTATTCATTTTTGTGAGGTAGTTTTGTATGTATTCTATATATTGATAGATGTTAGCTTAGTTTTACTTATGCTTTAATACTTGTTTAGTTGTAGATTATAATTATTTTACAGGTTAGTTTTGGACGTTTCGCATGTGTGGGGTGCGTTCTCGCACACATGCGGGTTTGTTACATGCCCGAGGGATTCTACTGTGGGCTCGGGGCATGACATTACCTGACGATAGGGAGAGATGTTTGGACTAGTCGTTGTCACAGCATGCTAGTTTAGCACAACGAGCACAAAAACCGCATGCGCCACTTGCGGCAGCTACACCGGCACCGACCGGCAGTGTTGAGGCACATGGAGCAGGAGGATAGTTATCGGAGGCGGAGTGGGAGTGGAATACTGAGAGGCTAGCTCGTTTTCGCAAATTTGATCCACCCATTTTGATGATAAGAGTTCTAAGTCTTGGGTGGTGGAGTCATGGGTAGTAGCGATGGAAAAGATATGTGAGGATATTTTTGTTCCTAAGAGGGAGCAAGTGCATTTTGCAATTCATTATTTGGACGGTGATGCTGATTCTTGGTGGCGTAGGATCAAACTAACTGGATCTCAAGTTGCAGGAAAAATATCTTAGGCTGAGTTTTGTAGGTTGTTGTTTGGGACCTATTTTCCAAGCAGTGTAAAGTTGAAACTTGAGAAGGATTTAAAAATCTGCAGTAAGGAGGTAAATTTGTTTAGGAGTGTGTTCGAGAGTTTATACGGTTGTTGAACTGCGTACCTTTCGTTGCACGGGATAAGTTACATCGAGTGTATTTATTTAAGCGAGGGTTGTGTCTTGAGATTTTTACTTTGGTACAGTCGCAGTGTCTTCAGACTTCAGACTCGCCGATTGAGCAGGTTCCAGAGGTAGAGCAGGGCGCTACAGTTTTGAGAGAGAGGATTGTGGAGGTTGGGCAAAGTTTCGAGAGAAAGCACCCGACATAGGACGACGGAGGATAGACCAATGGACAGAAACCTCCGAGACCTCAATGATCTCGTCATCAGGGTCGTGGGTCCTTAGGGAGACAGCGGGGCGTGACAAAAAGGCTTTTGGAGTAATGTTCGAGCTTCAATAGTGTGACGCCCCACTTCCCAGGGGGTTACCCATCCTAGAACTACTCTAGCTCTAGCACGCTTAACTCTCATGTTCCTCTTGGATCTTGCTACCATCCAAAATGCTATAGCCGAGTTAGAGATTTAGTCCTATTATATCATTTATATATAGGACTAATCCAAATTCTGGGGGTGTCACATTCTTCCCCCCTTTAAGCCCTGACGTCCACGTCAGGCTCAAGCACACTCACAAGCACCAGGCGATGTGAGACTCGTCTCGCTAGCCTTAGCCGACCTTGTAGGGAGCTGCACTCCACCTACAACGGTCATTAGCCGGGGAGCCACACTCTACCCGCTATATAACCCTGGCTCAGCCGAGACTCCTCTCACATTTCCGGCTGGTGAATGTCTCTGATACCAACTGTGACGCCCCACTTCCCAGGGGGTCACCCATCCTAGAACTACTCTAGCTCTAGCACGCTTAACTCTCATGTTCCTCTTGGATCTTGCTACCATCCAAAATGCTATAGCCGGGTTAGAGATTTAGTCCTATTATATCATTTATATATAGGACTAATCCAAATTCTGGGTGTGTCACAAATAGACAACCATACCGAAGGCTATTTCAAATAATGGTTTTGGCAAAAGCGTATCTGTCACGCCCAGGGGTCGAAACTGCGACCCGGACTCGCCAACAGATCCGTCGCCCATATGGGAAGCCCCGCATAGACGAAGCGTCTAACCCGCAAAAGATAATACTACAACTATACAAATATCAGAGCTAAAAAATAAACTACTGAAATAAAAGATACAAGTCCAAAATGGTACAGTCTGATCCTCACAATACAAGAGTCTCTTGAAAATAAAAACTCTCAAAAGTAAAATATACAATAATCCAGCAGACTATACTACAAAGCTCCAAAAGAGGGTACAACTACACTCCAAGGACGGGCAGGGAACTAGCTCGTGACTCCCTTACCTCGATCAGTAGGTGCAACAACTGGAATAGGAACAGGGGTAGATGCCTCTGAAAAATCTGTCACCGACAGAGGGTGTGAGAACTACATCCTATAGTAGTTCTCAGTGGGTACCGTCTCCAAGACCAACGGTCTGCCCATTTAGTCTACTAGAGGCATAGGATAATAGGAAAACTGTAATAATGAAAAGATAAGCTGGAAAGAAATCTACAGCTATCATGCCTCTATATATAATGCTCAATGGGTGATACAGATGAAAATGATGCATCGACTCTAACCCAGTATACTCAATCAACCCAATCACACTGACTGCCACATAGGGTCCAGTCAAACCTGCGCCCACCTACTGCCATTACATCCACGGAGGACTGGACTTACGTAGGGCGTCCCACACGGACTGCGTCGACAAGTTGCGATAGCAAAGTAACAGGCCCAGCTCTAGAGCGGCACTCGAGGGGAGCGACCCCACCGAGGAAAGTATCCGCGCATCTCTGTCGAGCTCAATACGGCTCATGCAAGCTATAATCCAAATCCACGATCAATCATATCGAAAAACAATAACTCTACCCTAACAACATCAGTCGGAGACACTCAACGGCTTGGGACCACCGTCAACCAAACGGCTCCCAAAACAAAACACCCAACTCTCAGGTGAAAAAGAATCGACCGACACAGCAAGGGTCCGAGAATCCCAATAGGCCGGTGCCTAGAACACCAATCAAACAAGAACAGACTCCAGGCTCAGCCTATCAAAGTTCTCGACCCCTTACAGTTCGGAGAAATCCGCTCCCGCGGTTAAAACATCCAGAGGGAACTAATCAGAGTCCGAAAGTTTCGGAAGACTAGCACCTAGAACCCAAATCAAACAAGAACAAGTTTTAGGCACAATCCCCGTAGTTTTCGTCCCAAAATATGGAAACAGTCCCTTGAACCCAGATCACTCAAACCCTCTCGGGTAAGGAAGTTTGCAAGAAAAGATGACAGTTATTATTTTGATTTGAGAAGCCCAATTTAATGAATTTTAGTTCTTTAAGAAAATCAGTTAAAATAAGTTTTATTTTTCAAACCCCGAAGGGCTAATGCATTCACTCAATCAAATAAGAACAAGCTCTGGCGACCCTTCGAAATTCGGAAGGAAAATATCGGTTTACTGAAATCATGTGTGTGTCCAAAACAATCTGGGTTCAGGGTCTTGCTATCACCAACTCAACACTACCACGAACACAGTGCCAACGATACTGGTCGGGGAATACACGACGACCCGGGACCACCGTCGTCCCGAATGGCTCCCGACACTAGCCCTGATCTAGCCTAAGCTACCAGACTCCACTCGGCCCCCAGGCACGAGTGCCAATGCATCCCACAATATCCCGACCACTCGGCCCACTATCCGGGCGAGAAACACTCTAAGTCCAGGAAAAGCGAATAAATGTGTGGGAGTGTCTAAAGCATAAATAAACTAGCCCAAGTTAGAGTTTTTTACTAGTCTGGTTTAAACATGCAACATATAACAGGGTGCTAGGTCAAAGTTCCAATAATAGCATATATATAGCTGGAACATAAATAGATGGCATTATATCAATCATAATTTCTAATAATAGCCAAAGTGAGCACCATCTCCCTTAACATGCTCTCAATCCCATCTAATAATCAGACAACATGCAAGTTCTCAAATTCACCAGAATATACACCATAAATTCAGTAAGCATTAATTCCCCATAGCTTAGAACAATTCTCATGCTTACCCCTCGAACACATAAGTTGTACATTAACATGCATGCTTACTAACATATAGAATTAGAGAATCCGTCCACCGGTTCTAGAGATGAAAGCAACCCACCTGGATGCGCGCATCAGTCCGAAGTCCAAATGAGCCGAAAATGACCGTGGGTAATCCTCAGGTTCCCACGGTTCCAACGAGCCCGAAAACACAAGAAAACTCCTCCCGGTCACTGAGATATAAGCCAAACACCGCGGTAAGCAAAAATCCTCAAAACTACAACTCTGCGGAATTTCAGTCCAAGAGATGCCAAAATATCACCTTCGAGATATCCTCCAAAAATTCCAAGAAAAATACAGCTGCGATCCCCTCCAAGCGTAGATAGAAATCGAGTGCTTAAACACCAAATTCCGCCAACAAACGGCCAAGAAAATGCATGAAAACTCCCCCGCTGTCCAGAATATACCATAGAAAAAGAGGGGTCCAAAGACCCGCTGTAAAACCTCATAAAAAGCCAAAGCTGTAGTAACCATGATTTTAAAATCCAGAATTCAGGTTTAAATAATTTCCAGAATTATTTAAATAGCAAAAATTAGTAGATAGTAGTGCAACAGTGGCCCTAAAATGTCGACTTTTATTCGGGGTCTGATCTGGAAAATCCGAGATCACCATTGCGATCGTCTCGTCGAAACATAGAAGTTTTATATTCATATGTTTTCGATCCGACGGTCGGATCTTCCAGAAATCAGAAATCAAAAAACGGGCCCCGCGACTTAAAGTGAATAGTAAACACTATAGTTTAATTCCCCTTAGAACACTAAAGGCCGATTCACTGTTTTAGAATATGAACATAGGAGTATTAGTAATGGATCCTAGCTAATTTCGACGTTCTGAGCGCAATGGCACTGACGGTTTTCGCGTTTGGCGATCCGGGTGCATCAAAGTGCGTGCGTCGGATTACGACACATTGAGCTAAATGGCCCGAGAATTCATTTGTGCACCAAATTGAGCAAATGAACAGCCTATCTTGAAGCTCTCGACGAGCCGGACGTCGTGGCGAAGTCCATTTCGCATTTCGTCGAGCAGATTTTCTCGAAATGCGTGAAAAGGGCCAAATTATCGCTTTTTCTTCGAATAACTTAAATATGCTTGGGCCAAGGCTTTGGGACCTTGTTCACTGGGCTTCTGTAGACCTAAGTGGCCCACGAAGGAGGTTGAGAAGAGCTCGGATAACCTAGGTTAAGTGTGAACCCGGTTTGAGGGTAAACATGCAAAGGAATCTTGCATTAATGAGGACTTGGCTTTTGGGCTTCCTCGTGGGAGGTTACAAGGAAGGCTCTTGGGATTTCTAACTCCCAAGAGTAATCCTCATAAGCCCAGAGTGTGGGGGTGGCCGAGGGTCATAATTCCCTTAATAAGAAACTCGGGGAAGAGAGAGAGAGGGAAAGGTTGGGACCAAACCCTTACCAGAGTTGAGTGAAGTGTTCCTGTGAATTCCTTGGCATCTCTGGAGCATTGCTGGAGTTGCCCGAGGCCGCGCGTGAAGAAGAACCCGAAACCGGCTTCATCCTCCTTCACCAACTCCGGCCAAGGTGAGAGCATCCTAACCACTGGTTCCTAGCACTCGAGACCTTTAGCAGTGGACTTCCCATGTCCTAGGGATGCTCCATGCACAAGCCCAAGCCCCCATGCAGCCCGGGTTGCCGGCAAGGACAAAGATGGCCGGAACCCTAGTTATAGCTCCGCCTCGGGAGAACTCGGCAACAAGTGGACCAAACGGGCTCAACTTGGGGTGCTTGGACTGTAGGTGGAAGGGACCAACTCCACCAAATTTGGTGGAGTATGGTTAACCCAGTGAGTGGCAGTTTTATGCCCTAGATTTCGGGGTTATTACAAGTTGGCCGAGGATGCAACTCCGGCGCCGGCGAGCCTCTCCGACGCCGGCCATCTACCCAGAAGAGATGATGGGACCCAAGGGGGTCCATCCATGCCATTGCATGGCTCCCATGCATCATGAAAAATCATGATGTCATGGATGACCCGAAAGTGCCCATGTAGCCGCCGCCGGCGCTCCGGCCACCTCCGGCCGGGAAGGAAGGGTTGGGAAGCTTCGTGTGGGGCAGAGGAACCTTTCCATCCATGTTGGAGAGCTTCATGTTGCCTCTGGAAAATTCCACCATTAGAGGTGGAGGAGCTCCAAACCGAGCTCACTCCAGCCGCGCCGCCGCCGTGCCCTGTCGCCGGGCACGGGTTCAGGAAGCATCACCTTGAGGTTTGGGGAGGTTTTGTGCAATTGGATTGGTTCCAGAATCTCTGGATCAATGGTCACGATTTTCAAAGTTTTAGTCTTCTTCTTCCTCCTTGAGCCCGACTAACCTTGAGTATTTGGTCTGCTCCAAGATGAGGAGAAAGACTCCAGACACTTAGTAGAATATTTTGCTTCAAAACATATTGCCCCAGATACCCTCTGTGCAGAGAATCGAAATCGAAAAATGGCTTATGTGAATGTTAACAAGTTATGCACACCACCTGTTTGATTAAATGCCACAATGAACTTTTAATTGGAATTTGACAAAGATATAAATATCAAAGTTACTCAGAAAGGTCCCCTGAGCTTGATGCTCACTTCAGATCAATCTTGATCTGTGTGGACAAGTGGTTGGTGCATTGTGAACGTGTGTGAGAGCAAGAATGTGGTTCTGGTTGAACCAGCAGGAATGGGCTGCCAAGATGGTGAGCCCCAGTGTCCTTATAATATTTAAAGGCATGTTTATATACAAAGTTTTGACATATGAGGTATAGAAGCAAAGTTGCATCAAAATCAAGCCTAAATGCAATAAATTATTAAAAACTGTATTAGGGTCTGTTTGGAAAATTGTAAAAGTGTACTCCTGGGTATTTTGGGGTCACTGAACGCGATGCTCGCGTTAAAAACAGAGTTGGAAGTCTCGGAGAAACAAAAATGCAAAAAGGGCTATGTTAGAGGAGAGTTTTATGACCCGAAGTTTTCCTCGGGTTCCGTGCTGCCGCAAATTGGTGAGCACGGTGTTCAGCAAGATAAATGTCACCTGCTGGAAGTGACGGTTCGTTAAAATGAATTTCCAGTAAAAAGAACGAGCGAAAACAGTGCTAAAAAGAGGTTTTAAGTTGATTTGAAACTGTTAGATTAAAAGTTAAGTTAATTCCTGAACAATATGTTTAATTCAGGTCTGTTCGATCTACATCTGGTTTTCAAGTGATCTGTTGATACAAATAGTCGCCTGCGATATATCAGGTGGGTTTAACTTCGGTCCGAGATCTTTTCGGCCCTCGGTGTACGGTATTAGTTGGACTCTTGTTTTTGGTAACCTAGTTTATCTTGAGCCTGTCTGCCTTTGGTTGCAATATATATTACTGTTAGTTGCTTTGACTGATTGGCCATTTCGTAGTTGCACTCCTATGCTTGATTATTATATTGATCTACCAATGCTTGAGCCTGCCTTCCTTTGATTCAGTTATTTGCTACGTCATACCTGCTTTATGCCTGATTATGATCTTCTTTAGTGATCTTTACCATATCTGCTGATTAGTTGATTCCAGTGGTTATATTATTGCTCTACATATTGCCATGCCTGTTTGGTCATCTGAATGTTGAGCTACGCCTGTTATCAGTTCTATTCTGCCTTACATGATTATTCTTAGTGCCTCTGGTATTTATATCTTATCTTGGAACATTTCCATGGTTGATGAGTAAGCCTGTTTGTCCTATCGATCAAATGATACACTGCTGAGCACATAGATTTGTTTAACTGATGTTTTTACCGAGCTTCGTAGGGTCGCCGGAGTCTGTTCTTGTTTGATAGGACAAAGGCAATTGCTCTGCGAGGTTTGGAAACCCAAGCTTCGTAGTGTCGCCTGAGTCTGTTCTTGTTTGATAGGACGAGGGCAATGCTCTTCGGGGTGTGGACCTTTTCAAAATAGTTTTCTTAAAAATATGTGTTTAAGTTTTGTATTATTTGGTTGGTCTGCATGATTGAGTTGTGTTTTTCGGTTGAGCTTATGCTGAGTTGAGATTTGCCTTGGTCTTGCATATGAGTTGAGATTCAGTTGATTTGGTTATTGCATCCCAGTGGGGATTTCCCGGCTTGTTGCCGATTACCCGGTCAGTGGACCGCCAGTTTGAGCATTTGCACATGATTCGCCCGCACCGTTGTTCTTCACGTACACTAGCGGACTGATCCCCCGTAGCGGTGTACTTTACCGGTAAAGTGGTTAGCTGAGGCAACCCGTGACCCTAGTTTGGGGAATGTCAACCAGGTGGTGCCAAGTGGGCAGCCTTGCCTGAGGTCTTGAGAAGGCCAATATGGTAGCTTGTGATTGGGTCTTTGTGTTTTCATCTATTTGATGCATGTGTTGTTAAGTTGCTTTAACATGATTTTTTTGATTCTTTGATCTGGCTTCTAGTTATCTACCTATATTGCTGATTGTCCTAATTCCTTGATGCCTTGATTATAATCTCATTGTTATATTGCTGATTGTCCTAACTCCTTGATGCCTTGATTATAGTTTCATTGTTATCTTGCTGATTGTCCTAACTCCTTGATGCGTTGATTATCCTAATACATGTTTGTCCTGTTTTAAATTCTGGTAAAATTATCTACCATGCTCGTGCCCAGATTATAAGTTTTGCTTTCTTTACAGCACCAGTTATATATCTGCTTTACCCTAACCCCTGATTATTACTATCCTCTAGTATTGTATACCAGTAGGTACGATCTGCTATTTCTCGGCTCGTCGTGCCCACTGGGATACACTCCGGTGTGTCTCACACCCTCGGGTGACTGTTTTTCAGGCCGAGCGGGTGCTGGGATGTCGGGACGTGTTGGTGAGATTCCGTGTTGGATGTTGACCCTGGACAGCCGAAAGTTCATGTATTATTTGATGTTAAAGGAAAGAGTTGTAATTCAGATGTAAATAATTGTAAAGTTAATTGTAACTTTTGCTTGTAGTTGTACGTAGTTAGTACTCTGATGTTTGTTGCCAAGCTAGCCGTGCATATATAGAAAAGGCTCAATTCCATTGGGGATTGGGACTCTTCTATATATGTGGCGGTCTGTCATTGCCCTGGTTGTTTTTGCAACTCTGATTTAAAAAAAAAAAAATTTATACACTAGTTTTTGGACTCGGGGCGTGACAGATTAGATGGTATCAGAGAAATAGGAATACGATGTCTAGGTTTGGCTAGGAACGAACTCTAGGATGACTTGTGGTCACGAGAGAGCGCTGGGTTTCGGAATAGTGGTTTGGAACTTAGATGTGTTTCGTATTCGGGTTTTGAGAATCGTTGTTACTGAAGAGTAGTTGCGGTCATAGTTTCGACCGTGGGATTGATGTTTCAGTGGAGCCAGAGGGCTCAGATCCGTACTTGTGGTTCAAAGATTGACCCCGTAATGGTAGTGACATTTGGTAAAGGTTATATTATCGACATAGAGACTGTGTAGGAAGGTATGTGATGTACCTTCAGATGTGAGTTGTGTCCCCAACTAGTGGTTGGCGACAGATCTATGGTATTTCGCCTTTCTTTTGGTAAGCACGTTGGCGGCCGACAACGTACTTCCGAAAGAACTGAGAAATACTCTGCCCTGTAAACGGGGAATATTCAGATTGGGTCTAAATGAGTAATTTGAGAGTTGTCAATATTTTGTGACTGATTGTCACTACTGTGAACCTGTTAGAGGCGTAATAGTGGATTAGTTAAGTTTAAGTTTCGGGGACGAAACTTCTTAAAGTGGTGAGTGATGTAGTAACCATGATTTTAAAATCCAGAATTCAGGTTTAAATAATTTCCAGAATTATTTAAATAGCAAAAATTAGTAGATAGTAGTGCAACAGTGGCCCTAAAATGTCGACTTTTATTCGGGTCTGATCTGGAAAATCCGAGATCACCATTACGATCGTCTCGTCGAAACATAGAAGTTTATATTCATATGTTTTCGATCCGACGGTCGGATCTTCCAGAAATCAGAAATCAAAAAACGGGCCCCGCGACTTAAAGTGAATAGTAAACACTATAGTTTAATTCCCCTTAGAACACTAAAGGCCGATTCACTGTTTTAGAATATGAACATAGGAGTATTAGTAATGGATCCTAGCTAATTTCGACGTTCTGAGCGCAATGGCACTGACGGTTTTCGCGTTTGGCGATCCGGGTGCATCAAAGTGCGTGCGTCGGATTATGACACATTGAGCTAAATGGCCCGAGAATTCATTTGTGCACCAAATTGAGCAAATGAACAGCCTATCTTGAAGCTCTCGACGAGCCGGACGTCGTGGCGAAGTCCATTTCGCATTTCGTCGAGCAGATTTTCTCGAAATGCGTGAAAAGGGCCAAATTATCGCTTTTTCTTCGAATAACTTAAATATGCTTGGGCCAAGGCTTTGGGACCTTGTTCACTGGGCTTCTGTAGACCTAAGTGGCCCACGAAGGAGGTTGAGAAGAGCTCGGATAACCTAGGTTAAGTGTGAACCCGGTTTGAGGGTAAACATGCAAAGGAATCTTGCATTAATGAGGACTTGGCTTTTGGGCTTCCTCGTGGGAGGTTACAAGGAAGGCTCTTGGGATTTCTAACTCCCAAGAGTAATCCTCATAAGCCCAGAGTGTGGGGGTGGCCGAGGGTCATAATTCCCTTAATAAGAAACTCGGGGAAGAGAGAGAGAGGGAAAGGTTGGGACCAAACCCTTACCAGAGTTGAGTGAAGTGTTCCTGTGAATTCCTTGGCATCTCTGGAGCATTGCTGGAGTTGCCCGAGGCCGCGCGTGAAGAAGAACCCGAAACCGGCTTCATCCTCCTTCACCAACTCCGGCCAAGGTGAGAGCATCCTAACCACTGGTTCCTAGCACTCGAGACCTTTAGCAGTGGACTTCCCATGTCCTAGGGATGCTCCATGCACAAGCCCAAGCCCCCATGCAGCCCGGGTTGCCGGCAAGGACAAGATGGCCGGAACCCTAGTTATAGCTCCGCCTCGGGAGAACTCGGCAACAAGTGGACCAAACGGGCTCAAACTTGGGGTGCTTGGACTGTAGGTGGAAGGGACCAACTCCACCAAATTTGGGTGGAGTATGGTTAACCCAGTGAGTGGCAGTTTTATGCCCTAGATTTCGGGGTTATTACAAGTTGGCCGAGGATGCAACTCCGGCGCCGGCGAGCCTCTCCGACGCCGGCCATCTACCCAGAAGAGATGATGGGACCCAAGGGGGTCCATCCATGCCATGCATGGCTCCCATGCATCATGAAAAATCATGATGTCATGGATGACCCGAAAGTGCCCATGTAGCCGCCGCCGGCGCTCCGGCCACCTCCGGCCGGGAAGGAAGGGTTGGGAAGCTTCGTGTGGGGCAGAGGAACCTTTCCATCCATGTTGGAGAGCTTCATGTTGCCTCTGGAAAATTCCACCATTAGAGGTGGAGGAGCTCCAAACCGAGCTCACTCCAGCCGCGCCGCGCCGTGCCCTGTCGCCGGGCACGGGTTCAGGAAGCATCACCTTGAGGTTTGGGGAGGTTTTGTGCAATTGGATTGGTTCCAGAATCTCTGGATCAATGGTCACGATTTTCAAAGTTTTAGTCTTCTTCTTCCTCCTTGAGCCCGACTAACCTTGAGTATTTGGTCTGCTCCAAGATGAGGAGAAAGACTCCAGACACTTAGTAGAATATTTTGCTTCAAAACATATTGCCCCAGATACCCTCTGTGCAGAGAATCGAAATCGAAAAAATGGCTTATTGTGAATGTTAACAAGTTATGCACACCACCTGTTTGATTAAATGCCACAATGAACTTTTAATTGGAATTTGACAAAGATATAAATATCAAAGTTACTCAGAAAGGTCCCCTGAGCTTGATGCTCACTTCAGATCAATCTTGATCTGTGTGGACAAGTGGTTGGTGCATTGTGAACGTGTGTGAGAGCAAGAATGTGGTTCTGGTTGAACCAGCAGGAATGGGCTGCCAAGATGGTGAGCCCCAGTGTCCTTATAATATTTAAAGGCATGTTTATATACAAGTTTTGACATATGAGGTATAGAAGCAAAGTTGCATCAAAATCAAGCCTAAATGCAATAAATTATTAAAAACTGTATTAGGGTCTGTTTGGAAAATTGTAAAAGTGTACTCCTGGGTATTTTGGGGTCACTGAACGCGATGCTCGCGTTAAAAACAGAGTTGGAAGTCTCGGAGAAACAAAAATGCAAAAAGGGCTATGTTAGAGGAGAGTTTTATGACCCGAAGTTTTCCTCGGGTTCCGTGCTGCCGCAAATTGGTGAGCACGGTGTTCAGCAAGATAAATGTCACCTGCTGGAAGTGACGGTTTCGTTAAAATGAATTTCCAGTAAAAAGAACGAGCGAAAACAGTGCTAAAAAGAGGTTTTAAGTTGATTTGAAACTGTTAGATTAAAAGTTAAGTTAATTCCTGAACAATATGTTTAATTCAGGTCTGTTCGATCTACATCTGGTTTTCAAGTGATCTGTTGATACAAAATAGTCGCCTGCGATATATCAGGTGGGTTTAACTTCGGTCCGAGATCTTTTCGGCCCTCGGTGTACGGTATTAGTTGGACTCTTGTTTTTGGTAACCTAGTTTATCTTGAGCCTGTCTGCCTTTGGTTGCAATATATATTACTGTTAGTTGCTTTGACTGATTGGCCATTTCGTAGTTGCACTCCTATGCTTGATTATTATATTGATCTACCAATGCTTGAGCCTGCCTTCCTTTGATTCAGTTATTTGCTACGTCATACCTGCTTTATGCCTGATTATGATCTTCTTTAGTGATCTTTACCATATCTGCTGATTAGTTGATTCCAGTGGTTATATTATTGCTCTACATATTGCCATGCCTGTTTGGTCATTCTGAATGTTGAGCTACGCCTGTTATCAGTTTCTATTCTGCCTTACATGATTATTCTTAGTGCCTCTGGTATTTATATCTTATCTTGGAACATTTCCATGGTTGATGAGTAAGCCTGTTTGTCCTATCGATCAAATGATACACTGCTGAGCACATAGATTTGTTTAACTGATGTTTTTACCGAGCTTCGTAGGTCGCCGGAGGTCTGTTCTTGTTTGATAGGACAAAGGCAATTGCTCTGCGAGGTTTGGAAACCCAAGCTTCGTAGTGTCGCCTGAGTCTGTTCTTGTTTGATAGACGAGGGCAATGCTCTTCGGGGTGTGGACTTTTCAAATAGTTTTCTTAAAAATATGTGTTTAAGTTTTGTATTATTTGGTTGGTCTGCATGATTGAGTTGTGTTTTTCGGTTGAGCTTATGCTGAGTTGAGATTTGCCTTGGTCTTGCATATGAGTTGAGATTCAGTTGATTTGGTTATTGCATCCCAGTGGGATTTCCCGGCTTGTTTGCCGATTACCCCGGTCAGTGGACCGCCAGTTTGAGCATTTGCACATGATTCGCCGCACCGTTGTTCTTCACGTACACTAGCGGACTGATCCCCCGTAGCGGTGTACTTTACCGGTAAAGTGGTTAGCTGAGGCAACCCGTGACCCTAGTTTGGGGAATGTCAACCAGGTGGTGCCAAGTGGGCAGCCTTGCCTGAGGTCTTGAGAAGGCCAATATGGTAGCTTGTGATTGGGTCTTTGTGTTTTCATCTATTTGATGCATGTGTTGTTAAGTGCTTTAACATGATTTTTTTGATTCTTTGATCTGGCTTCTAGTTATCTACCTATATTGCTGATTGTCCTAATTCCTTGATGCCTTGATTATAATCTCATTGTTATATTGCTGATTGTCCTAACTCCTTGATGCCTTGATTATAGTTTCATTGTTATCTTGCTGATTGTCCTAACTCCTTGATGCGTTGATTATCCTAATACATGTTTGTCCTGTTTTAAATTCTGGTAAATTATCTACCATGCTCGTGCCCAGATTATAAGTTTTGCTTTCTTTACAGCACCAGTTATATATCTGCTTTACCCTAACCCCTGATTATTACTATCCTCTAGTATTGTATACCAGTAGGTACGATCTGCTATTTCTCGGCTCGTCGTGCCCACTGGGATACACTCCGGTGTGTCTCACACCCTCGGGTGACTGTTTTTCAGGCCGAGCGGGTGCTGGGATGTCGGGACGTGTTGGTGAGATTCCGTGTTGGATGTTGACCCTGGACAGCCGAAAGTTCATGTATTATTTGATGTTAAAGGAAAGAGTTGTAATTCAGATGTAAATAATTGTAAAGTTAATTGTAACTTTTGCTTGTAGTTGTACGTAGTTAGTACTCTGATGTTTGTTGCCCAAGCTAGCCGTGCATATATAGAAAAGGCTCAATTCCATTGGGATTGGGACTCTTTCTATATATGTGGCGGTCTGTCATTGCCCTGGTTGTTTTTGCAACTCTGATTTAAAAAAAAAAAAAATTTATACACTAGTTTTTGGACTCGGGGCGTGACAGATTAGATGGTATCAGAGAAATAGGAATACGATGTCTAGGTTTGGCTAGGAACGAACTCTAGGATGACTTGTGGTCACGAGAGAGGCGCTGGGTTTTCGAATAGTGGTTTGGAACTTAGATGTGTTTCGTATTCGGGTTTTGAGAATCGTTGTTACTGAAGAGTAGTTGCGGTCATAGTTTCGACCGTGGGATTGATGTTTCAGTGGAGCCAGAGGGCTCAGATCCGTACTTGTGTGGTTCAAAGATTGACCCCGTAATGGTAGTGACATTTGGTAAAGGTTATAGTATCGACATAGAGACTGTGTAGGAAGGTATGTGATGTACCTTCAGATGTGTAGTTGTGTCCCAACTAGTGGTTGGCGACAGATCTATGGTATTTCGCCTTTCTTTTGGTAGCACGTTGGCGGCCGACAACGTACTTCCGAAAGAACTGAGAAATACTCTGCCCTGTAAACGGGGAATATTCAAGATTGGGTCTAAATGAGTAATTTGAGAGTTGTCAATATTTTGTGACTGTTGTCACTACTGTGAACCTGTTGAGGCGTAATAGTGAATAGTTAAGTTTAAGTTTCGGGGACGAAACTTCTTAAAGTGGTGAGTGATGTAGAACCATATTTTAAAATCCAGAATTCAGGTTTAAATAATTTCCAGAATTATTTAATAGCAAAAATTAGTAGATAGTAGTGCAACAGTGGCCCTAAATGTCGACTTTTTTCGGGTCTGATCTGGAAATCCGAGATCACCATTCGATCGTCTCGTCGAAACATAGAATTTTATTCATATGTTTTCGATCCGACGGTCGGATCTTCCAGAAATCAGAAATCAAAAAACGCCCCGCGACTTAAAGTGAATAGAAACACTATAGTTTAATTCCCCTTAGAACAAAAGGCCGATTCACTGTTTTAGAATATGAACATAGGAGTATAGTAATGGATCCTAGCTAATTTCGACGTCTGAGCGCAATGGCACTGACGGTTTTCCGTTTGGCGATCCGGGTGCATCAAAGTGCGTGCGTCGGATTACGACACATTGAGCTAATGGCCCGAGAATTCATTTGTTCACCAAATTTGAGCAAATGAACAGCCTATCTTGAAGCTCTCGACGAGCCGGACGTCGTGGCGAAGTCCATTTCGCATTTCGTCGAGCAGATTTCTCGAAATGCGTGAAAAGGGCCAAATTATCGCTTTTTCTTCGAATAACTTAAATATGCTTGGGCCAGGCTTTGGGACCTTGTTCACTGGGCTTCTGTGACCTAAGTGGCCCACGAAGGAGGTTGAAAGAGCTCGGATACCTAGGTTAAGTGTGAACCCGGTTTGAGGGTAAACATGCAAAGGAATCTTGCATTAAGGAGGACTTGGCTTTTGTCTTCCTCGTGGTGAGGTTACAAGGAAGGCTCTTGGGATTTCTAACTCCAAGAGTAATCCTCATAAGCCA
>CM055071.1:8699659-8797462 GCA_029204045.2 Tillandsia leiboldiana | reverse complement strand
GGAAAATTGTAAAAAGTGTACTCCTGGGTATTTTGGGGTCACTGAACGCGCTGCTCGCTTAAAAGACCAGAGTTGGAAGTATGCGGAGAAACAAAAATGCAAAAGGGCTATGTTAAGGAGGAGAGTTTATGACCCCATTTTTTCCTCGGGTTCCGTGCTGCCTCACATTGTGTTAGCACGGTGTTCAGCAAGATAAATGTCACCTGCTGAAGTGACGGTTCGTTTAAAATGAATTTCAGAAAAAGAACGAGCGAAAACAGTGCTAAAAAGAGTTTTAAAGTGATTTGAAAACTGTTAGATTAAAGTTAAGTTTTAATTCCTGACCAATATGTTTTAATTCAGGTCTGTTCGATCTACCTGGTTTTCAAGTGATCTGTTGGCTACAAAATAGTCGCCTGCGATATATCAGGTGGGTTTAACTTCGGTCCGAGATCTTTTTCGGCCTCGGTGTACGGTATTTAGTTGGACTCATTGTTTTTGGTACCTAGTTTATCTTGAGCCTGTCCTGCCTTTGGTTGCAATAAATTTATGTTAGTTGCTTTGACTGATTGGCCATGTCGTAGTTGCCTCCTATGCCTGATTATTATATTGATTCCAATGCTTGAAGCCTCCTGCCTTCCTTTGATTCGTTATTTGCTACGTCATACCTGCTTTAATGCCTGATTATGATCTTCTTTAAAGTGATCTTTACCATATCTGCTGATTAGTTGATTCCAGTGGGTTATATTATGCTCTACCATTGCCATGCCTGTTTGGTCATCTGAATGTTGAGCTACGCCTGTTATCAGTTCTATTCTGCCTTACATGATTATTCTTAGGCCTCTGGTATTTATATCTTATCTTGGAACATTTCCTGGTTGATGAGTAAGCCTGTTTGTCCTAACGTCGATCAAATGATACACTTGCTGAGCACATAGATTTTGTTTAACTGATGTTTTTAATTAACCGAGGCTTCGTAGGGTCGCCGGAGTCTTTTCTTGTTTGATAGGACAAAGGCATTGCTCTGCGAGGTTGGAAAACCCAAGTTCGTATGTCGCCTGAGTCTGTTCTTGTTTGATAGGACGGGCAATGCTCTTCGGGGTGTGGACTTTTTCAAAATAGTTTTCTTAAAAATATGTGTTTAAGTTTTGTATTATTTGGTTTGGTCTGCATGATTGAGTTGTGTTTTTCGGTTGAGCTTTATGCTGAGTTGAGATTTGCCTTGGTCTGCATATTAGTTAGATTCTTGATTTGGTTATGCAGCCCAGTGGGGATTTCCCCGGCTTGTTGCCGATTACCGGTCATTGGACCGCCAGTTTGAGCATTTGCACATGATTCGCCTTCGCCGCCCGTTGTTTCTTCACGTACACTAGGCGGACTGATCCCCGTAGCGGTGTACTTTACCGTAAAGGGTTAGCTGAGGCACCCGTGACCTAGTTTTGGGGAATGTCAACCAGGTGGTGCCAGTGGGCAGCCTTGCCTGAGGTCTTGAGAAGGCCAATATGTAGCTTGTGATTGGGGTCTTTGTGTTTTCATCTATTTGAGCAATTGTTGTTAAGTTGCTTAACATGATTTTTTTGATTCTTGATCTCTTCTAGTTATCTTACCTATATTGCTGATTGTCCTAATTCCTGATGCCTTGATATAATCGCATTGTTATATTGCTGATGGTCCTAACTCCTTGATGCCTTGATTATAGTTTCATTGTTTCCATCTTGCTGATGTCCCTAACTCCTTGATGCGTTGATATCCTAATACATGTTTGTCCTGTTTTAAATTCTGGTAAAATTATCTACCATGCTCGTGCCCAGATTATAAGTTTGCTTTCTTTCAGCACCTTAATATCTGCTTTACCCTAACCCCTGATTATTACTATCCCTAGTATTGTATACCAGTAGGTACTATCTGCTATTTCGCGCTCGTCGTGCCCACTGGGATACACTCCGGTGTGTCTCACACCCTCGGGTGACTGTTTTTTTTCAGGCCGAGAGGGTGCTGGGATGTCGACGTGTTTGTGAGATTCCGTGTTGGATGTTGAACCTGGACAGCCGAAAGTTCATTATTATTGATGTTAAGGAAGAGTTGTAATTCAGATGTAAATAATTGTAAAGTTAATTGTAACTTTTGCTTGTAGTTGTACGTAGTTAGTACTCTGTGTTTGTTGCCAAGCTAAGCTAGCCGTGCATATATAGAAAGCTCAATTCCATTCCATTGGGGATTGGGACTCTTCTATATATGTGGCGGTCTGTCATTGCCCTGGTTGTTTTGCACTCTGATTTAAAAAAAAAAAAATTTATACACTGTTTTTTGGACTCGGGGCGTGACAGATTAGATGGTATCAGAGAAATAGGAATACGATGTCTAGGTTTGGCTAGGAACGAACTCTAGGATGACTTGTGGTCACGAAGAGAGCGCTGGGTTTCGGATAGTGGTTTGGAACTTAGTGTGTTTCGTATTCGGGTTTTGAGAATCGTTTTTATGAAGAGTAGTTGCGGTCATAGTATCGACACGTGGGATTGATGTTTCAGTGGAGCCAGAGGCTCAGATCCGTACTTGTGGTTCAAGATTACCCGTAATGGTAGTGACCTTGGTAAGGTTATATTATCGACATAGAGACTGTGTAGGAAGGTATGTGATGTACTTCAGATGTGAGTTGTGTCCCCAACTAGTGGTTGGGCGACAGATCTATGGTATTTCGCCTTTCTTTTGGTAAGCACTTGGCGGCCGACAACGTACTTCCGAAAGCAACTGAGAAATACTCTGCCCTGTAAACGGGGAATATTCAGATTGGGTCTAAATGAGTAATTTGAGAGTTGTCAATCTTTTGTGACTGATTGTCACTACTGTGAACCTGTTGAGGCGTAATAGTGGATTAGTTAAGTTTAAGTTTCGGGGACGAAACTGCTTAAAGTGGTGAGTGATGTAGTAACCATGATTTTAAAATCCAGATTCAGGTTTAAATAATTTCCAGAATTATTTAAATAGCAAAAATTAGTAGATAGTAGTGCAACAGTGGCCCTAAAATGTCGACTTTTATTCGGGGTCTGATCTGGAAATCCGAGATCACCATTGCGATCGTCTCGTCGAAACATAGAAGTTTTATATCATATGTTTTCGATCCGACGGTCGGATCTTCCAGAAATCAGAAATCAAAAACGGGCCCCGCGACTTAAAGTGAATAGTAAACACTATAGTTTAATCCCCTTAGAACACTAAAGGCCGATTCACGTTTTAGAATATGAACATAGGAGTATTAGTAATGGATCCTAGCTAATTTCGACGTTCTGAGCGCAATGGCACTGACGGTTTTCGCGTTTGGCGATCCGGGTGCATCAAGTGCGTGCGTCGGATTATACACATTGAGCTAAATGGCCCGAGAATTCATTTGTGCACCAAATTGAGCAAATGAACAGCCTATCTTGAAGCTCTCGACGAGCCGGACGTCGTGGCGAAGTCCATTTCGCATTTCGTCGAGCAGATTTTCTCGAAATGCGTGAAAAGGGCCAAATTATCGCTTTTTCTTCGAATAACTTAAATATGCTTGGGCCAAGGCTTTGGGACCTTGTTCACTGGGCTTCTGTAGACCTAAGTGGCCCACGAAGGAGGTTGAGAAGAGCTCGGATAACCTAGGTTAAGTGTGAACCCGGTTTGAGGGTAAACATGCAAAGGAATCTTGCATTAATGAGGACTTGGCTTTTGGGCTTCCTCGTGGGAGGTTACAAGGAAGGCTCTTGGGATTTCTAACTCCCAAGAGTAATCCTCATAAGCCCAGAGTGTGGGGGTGGCCGAGGGTCATAATTCCCTTAATAAGAAACTCGGGGAAGAGAGAGAGAGGGAAAGGTTGGGACCAAACCCTTACCAGAGTTGAGTGAAGTGTTCCTGTGAATTCCTTGGCATCTCTGGAGCATTGCTGGAGTTGCCCGAGGCCGCGCGTGAAGAAGAACCCGAAACCGGCTTCATCCTCCTTCACCAACTCCGGCCAAGGTGAGAGCATCCTAACCACTGGTTCCTAGCACTCGAGACCTTTAGCAGTGGACTTCCCATGTCCTAGGGATGCTCCATGCACAAGCCCAAGCCCCCATGCAGCCCGGGTTGCCGGCAAGGACAAAGATGGCCGGAACCCTAGTTATAGCTCCGCCTCGGGAGAACTCGGCAACAAGTGGACAAAACGGGCTCAAACTTGGGGTGCTTGGACTGTAGGTGGAAGGGACCAACTCCACCAAATTTGGTGGAGTATGGTTAACCCCAGTGAGTGGCAGTTTTATGCCCTAGATTTCGGGGGTTATTACAAGTTGGCCGAGGATGCAACTCCGGCGCCGGCGAGCCTCTCCGACGCCGGCCATCTACCCAGAAGAGATGATGGGACCCAAGGGGGTCCATCCATGCCATTGCATGGCTCCCATGCATCATGAAAAATCATGATGTCATGGATGACCCGAAAGTGCCCATGTAGGCCGCCGCCGGCGCTCCGGCCACCTCCGGCCGGGAAGGAAGGGTGGGAAGCTTCGTGTGGGGCAGAGGAACCTTTCCATCCATGTTGGAGAGCTTCATGTTGCCTCTGGAAAATTCCACCATTAGAGGTGGAGGAGCTCCAAACCGAGCTCACTCCAGCCGCGCCGCCGCCGTGCCCTGTCGCCGGGCACGGGTTCAGGAAGCATCACCTTGAGGTTTGGGGAGGTTTTGTGCAATTGGATTGGTTCCAGAATCTCTGGATCAATGGTCACGATTTTCAAAGTTTAGTCTTCTTCTTCCTCCTTGAGCCCGAC
The DNA here is from genome assembly GCA_029204045.2 of Tillandsia leiboldiana. NCBI lineage: Eukaryota > Viridiplantae > Streptophyta > Magnoliopsida > Poales > Bromeliaceae > Tillandsia > Tillandsia leiboldiana. Next base: position 8,792,717 of record CM055071.1, on the reverse strand, counting down.
TAACCTTGAGTATTTGGTCTGCTCCAAGATGAGGAGAAAGACTCCAGACACTTAGTAGAATATTTTGCTTCAAAACATATTGCCCCAGATACCCTCTGTGCAGAGAATCGAAATCGAAAAAATGGCTTATGTGAATGTTAACAAGTTATGCACACCACCTGTTTGATTAAATGCCACAATGAACTTTTAATTGGAATTTGACAAAGATATAAATATCAAAGTTACTCAGAAGGTCCCCTGAGCTTGATGCTCACTTCAGATCAATCTTGATCTGTGTGGACAAGTGGTTGGTGCATTGTGAACGTGTGTGAGAGCAAGAATGTGGTTCTGGTTGAACCAGCAGGAATGGGCTGCCAAGATGGTGAGCCCCAGTGTCCTTATAATATTAAAGGCATGTTTATATACAAAGTTTTGACATATGAGGTATAGAAGCAAAGTTGCATCAAAATCAAGCCTAATGCAATAAATTATTAAAAACTGTATTAGGGTCTGTTTGGAAAATTGTAAAGTGTACTCCTGGGTATTTTGGGGTCACTGAACGCGATGCTCGCGTTAAAAACAGAGTTGGAAGTCTCGGAGAAACAAAAATGCAAAAAGGGCTATGTTAGAGGAGAGTTTTATGACCCGAAGTTTTCCTCGGGTTCCGTGCTGCCGCAAATTGGTGAGCACGGTGTTCAGCAAGATAAATGTCACCTGCTGGAAGTGACGGTTCGTTAAATGAATTTCCAGTAAAAAGAACGAGCGAAAACAGTGCTAAAAAGAGGTTTTAAGTTGATTTGAAACTGTTAGATTAAAAGTTAAGTTAATTCCTGAACAATATGTTTAATTCAGGTCTGTTCGATCTACATCTGGTTTTCAAGTGATCTGTTGATACAAATAGTCCGCCTGCGATATATCAGGTGGGTTTAACTTCGGTCCGAGATCTTTTCGGCCCTCGGTGTACGGTATTAGTTGGACTCTTGTTTTTGGTAACCTAGTTTATCTTGAGCCTGTCTGCCTTTGGTTGCAATATATATTACTGTTAGTTGCTTTGACTGATTGGCCATTTCGTAGTTGCACTCCTATGCTTGATTATTATATTGATCTACCAATGCTTGAGCCTGCCTTCCTTTGATTCAGTTATTTGCTACGTCATACCTGCTTTATGCCTGATTATGATCTTCTTTAGTGATCTTACCATATCTGCTGATTAGTTGATTCCAGTGGTTATATTATTGCTCTACATATTGCCATGCCTGTTTGGTCATCTGAATGTTGAGCTACGCCTGTTATCAGTTCTATTCTGCCTTACATGATTATTCTTAGTGCCTCTGGTATTTATATCTTATCTTGGAACATTTCCATGGTTGATGAGTAAGCCTGTTTGTCCTATCGATCAAATGATACACTGCTGAGCACATAGATTTGTTTAACTGATGTTTTTACCGAGCTTCGTAGGGTCGCCGGAGTCTGTTCTTGTTGATAGGACAAAGGCAATTGCTCTGCGAGGTTTGGAAACCCAAGCTTCGTAGTGTCGCCTGAGTCTGTTCTTGTTTGATAGGACGAGGGCAATGCTCTTCGGGGTGTGGACTTTTCAAAATAGTTTTCTTAAAAATATGTGTTTAAGTTTTGTATTATTTGGTTGGTCTGCATGATTGAGTTGTGTTTTTCGGTTGAGCTTATGCTGAGTTGAGATTTGCCTTGGTCTTGCATATGAGTTGAGATTCAGTTGATTTGGTTATTGCATCCCAGTGGGGATTTCCCGGCTTGTTGCCGATTACCCGGTCAGTGGACCGCCAGTTTGAGCATTTGCACATGATTCGCCCGCACCGTTGTTCTTCACGTACACTAGCGGACTGATCCCCCGTAGCGGTGTACTTTACCGGTAAAGTGGTTAGCTGAGGCAACCCGTGACCCTAGTTTGGGGAATGTCAACCAGGTGGTGCCAAGTGGGCAGCCTTGCCTGAGGTCTTGAGAAGGCCAATATGGTAGCTTGTGATTGGGTCTTTGTGTTTTCATCTATTTGATGCATGTGTTGTTAAGTTGCTTAACATGATTTTTTTGATTCTTTGATCTGGCTTCTAGTTATCTACCTATATTGCTGATTGTCCTAATTCCTTGATGCCTTGATTATAATCTCATTGTTATATTGCTGATTGTCCTAACTCCTTGATGCCTTGATTATAGTTTCATTGTTATCTTGCTGATTGTCCTAACTCCTTGATGCGTTGATTATCCTAATACATGTTTGTCCTGTTTAAATTCTGGTAAATTATCTACCATGCTCGTGCCCAGATTATAAGTTTTGCTTTCTTTACAGCACCAGTTATATATCTGCTTTACCCTAACCCCTGATTATTACTATCCTCTAGTATTGTATACCAGTAGGTACGATCTGCTATTTCTCGGCTCGTCGTGCCCACTGGGATACCACTCCGGTGTGTCTCACACCCTCGGGTGACTGTTTTTCAGGCCGAGCGGGTGCTGGGATGTCGGGACGTGTTGGTGAGATTCCGTGTTGGATGTTGACCCTGGACAGCCGAAAGTTCATGTATTATTGATGTTAAAGGAAAGAGTTGTAATTCAGATGTAAATAATTGTAAAGTTAATTGTAACTTTTGCTTGTAGTTGTACGTAGTTAGTACTCTGATGTTTGTTGCCAAGCTAGCCGTGCATATATAGAAAAGGCTCAATTCCATTGGGGATTGGGACTCTTCTATATATGTGGCGGTCTGTCATTGCCCTGGTTGTTTTTGCAACTCTGATTTAAAAAAAAAAAAATTTATACACTAGTTTTTGGACTCGGGGCGTGACAGATTAGATGGTATCAGAGAAATAGGAATACGATGTCTAGGTTTGGCTAGGAACGAACTCTAGGATGACTTGTGGTCACGAGAGAGCGCTGGGTTTCGGAATAGTGGTTTGGAACTTAGATGTGTTTCGTATTCGGGTTTTGAGAATCGTTGTTACTGAAGAGTAGTTGCGGTCATAGTTTCGACCGTGGGATTGATGTTTCAGTGGAGCCAGAGGGCTCAGATCCGTACTTGTGGTTCAAAGATTGACCCCGTAATGGTAGTGACATTTGGTAAAGGTTATATTATCGACATAGAGACTGTGTAGGAAGGTATGTGATGTACCTTCAGATGTGAGTTGTGTCCCCAACTAGTGGTTGGCGACAGATCTATGGTATTTCGCCTTTCTTTTGGTAAGCACGTTGGCGGCCGACAACGTACTTCCGAAAGAACTGAGAAATACTCTGCCCTGTAAACGGGGAATATTCAGATTGGGTCTAAATGAGTAATTTGAGAGTTGTCAATATTTTGTGACTGATTGTCACTACTGTGAACCTGTTAGAGGCGTAATAGTGGATTAGTTAAGTTTAAGTTTCGGGGACGAAACTTCTTAAAGTGGTGAGTGATGTAGTAACCATGATTTTAAAATCCAGAATTCAGGTTTAAATAATTTCCAGAATTATTTAAATAGCAAAAATTAGTAGATAGTAGTGCAACAGTGGCCCTAAAATGTCGACTTTTATTCGGGGTCTGATCTGGAAAATCCGAGATCACCATTACGATCGTCTCGTCGAAACATAGAAGTTTTATATTCATATGTTTTCGATCCGACGGTCGGATCTTCCAGAAATCAGAAATCAAAAAACGGGCCCCGCGACTTAAAGTGAATAGTAAACACTATAGTTTAATTCCCCTTAGAACACTAAAGGCCGATTCACTGTTTTAGAATATGAACATAGGAGTATTAGTAATGGATCCTAGCTAATTTCGACGTTCTGAGCGCAATGGCACTGACGGTTTTCGCGTTTGGCGATCCGGGTGCATCAAAGTGCGTGCGTCGGATTACGACACATTGAGCTAAATGGCCCGAGAATTCATTTGTGCACCAAATTGAGCAAATGAACAGCCTATCTTGAAGCTCTCGACGAGCCGGACGTCGTGGCGAAGTCCATTTCGCATTTCGTCGAGCAGATTTTCTCGAAATGCGTGAAAAGGGCCAAATTATCGCTTTTTCTTCGAATAACTTAAATATGCTTGGGCCAAGGCTTTGGGACCTTGTTCACTGGGCTTCTGTAGACCTAAGTGGCCCACGAAGGAGGTTGAGAAGAGCTCGGATAACCTAGGTTAAGTGTGAACCCGGTTTGAGGGTAAACATGCAAAGGAATCTTGCATTAATGAGGACTTGGCTTTTGGGCTTCCTCGTGGGAGGTTACAAGGAAGGCTCTTGGGATTTCTAACTCCCAAGAGTAATCCTCATAAGCCCAGAGTGTGGGGGTGGCCGAGGGTCATAATTCCCTTAATAAGAAACTCGGGGAAGAGAGAGAGAGGGAAAGGTTGGGACCAAACCCTTACCAGAGTTGAGTGAAGTGTTCCTGTGAATTCCTTGGCATCTCTGGAGCATTGCTGGAGTTGCCCGAGGCCGCGCGTGAAGAAGAACCCGAAACCGGCTTCATCCTCCTTCACCAACTCCGGCCAAGGTGAGAGCATCCTAACCACTGGTTCCTAGCACTCGAGACCTTTAGCAGTGGACTTCCCATGTCCTAGGGATGCTCCATGCACAAGCCCAAGCCCCCATGCAGCCCGGGTTGCCGGCAAGGACAAAGATGGCCGGAACCCTAGTTATAGCTCCGCCTCGGGAGAACTCGGCAACAAGTGGACCAAACGGGCTCAAACTTGGGGTGCTTGGACTGTAGGTGGAAGGGACCAACTCCACCAAATTTGGTGGAGTATGGTTAACCCAGTGAGTGGCAGTTTTATGCCCTAGATTTCGGGGTTATTACAAGTTGGCCGAGGATGCAACTCCGGCGCCGGCGAGCCTCTCCGACGCCGGCCATCTACCCAGAAGAGATGATGGGACCCAAGGGGGTCCATCCATGCCATTGCATGGCTCCCATGCATCATGAAAAATCATGATGTCATGGATGACCCGAAAGTGCCCATGTAGCCGCCGCCGGCGCTCCGGCCACCTCCGGCCGGGAAGGAAGGGTTGGGAAGCTTCGTGTGGGGCAGAGGAACCTTTCCATCCATGTTGGAGAGCTTCATGTTGCCTCTGGAAAATTCCACCATTAGAGGTGGAGGAGCTCCAAACCGAGCTCACTCCAGCCGCGCCGCCGCCGTGCCCTGTCGCCTGGCACGGGTTCAGGAAGCATCACCTTGAGGTTTGGGGAGGTTTTGTGCAATTGGATTGGTTCCAGAATCTCTGGATCAATGGTCACGATTTTCAAAGTTCTAGTCTTCTTCTTCCTCCTTGAGCCCGACTAACCTTGAGTATTTGGTCTGCTCCAAGATGAGGAGAAAGACTCCAGACACTTAGTAGAATATTTTGCTTCAAAACATATTGCCCCAGATACCCTCTGTGCAGAGAATCGAAATCGAAAAATGGCTTATGTGAATGTTAACAAGTTATGCACACCACCTGTTTGATTAAATGCCACAATGAACTTTTAATTGGAATTTGACAAAGATATAAATATCAAAGTTACTCAGAAAGGTCCCCTGAGCTTGATGCTCACTTCAGATCAATCTTGATCTGTGTGGACAAGTGGTTGGTGCATTGTGAACGTGTGTGAGAGCAAGAATGTGGTTCTGGTTGAACCAGCAGGAATGGGCTGCCAAGATGGTGAGCCCCAGTGTCCTTATAATATTTAAAGGCATGTTTATATACAAAGTTTTGACATATGAGGTATAGAAGCAAAGTTGCATCAAAATCAAGCCTAAATGCAATAAATTATTAAAAACTGTATTAGGGTCTGTTTGGAAAATTGTAAAAGTGTACTCCTGGGTATTTTGGGGTCACTGAACGCGATGCTCGCGTTAAAAACAGAGTTGGAAGTCTCGGAGAAACAAAAATGCAAAAAGGGCTATGTTAGAGGAGAGTTTTATGACCCGAAGTTTTCCTCGGGTTCCGTGCTGCCGCAAATTGGTGAGCACGGTGTTCAGCAAGATAAATGTCACCTGCTGGAAGTGACGGTTCGTTAAAATGAATTTCCAGTAAAAAGAACGAGCGAAAACAGTGCTAAAAAGAGGTTTTAAGTTGATTTGAAACTGTTAGATTAAAAGTTAAGTTAATTCCTGAACAATATGTTTAATTCAGGTATGTTCGATCTACATCTGGTTTTCAAGTGATCTGTTGATACAAATAGTCGCCTGCGATATATCAGGTGGGTTTAACTTCGGTCCGAGATCTTTTCGGCCCTCGGTGTACGGTATTAGTTGGACTCTTGTTTTTGGTAACCTAGTTTATCTTGAGCCTGTCTGTCTTTGGTTGCAATATATATTACTGTTAGTTGCTTTGACTGATTGGCCATTTCGTAGTTGCACTCCTATGCTTGATTATTATATTGATCTACCAATGCTTGAGCCTGCCTTCCTTTGATTCAGTTATTTGCTACGTCATACCTGCTTTATGCCTGATTATGATCTTCTTTAGTGATCTTTACCATATCTGCTGATTAGTTGTTTCCAGTGGTTATATTATTGCTCTACATATTGCCATGCCTGTTTGGTCATCTGAATGTTGAGCTACGCCTGTTATCAGTTCTATTCTGCCTTACATGATTATTCTTAGTGCCTCTGGTATTTATATCTTATCTTGGAACATTTCCATGGTTGATGAGTAAGCCTGTTTGTCCTGTCGATCAAATGATACACTGCTGAGCACATAGATTTGTTTAACTGATGTTTTTACCGAGCTTCGTAGGGTCGCCGGAGTCTGTTCTTGTTTGATAGGACAAAGGCAATTGCTCTGCGAGGTTTGGAAACCCAAGCTTCGTAGTGTCGCCTGAGTCTGTTCTTGTTTGATAGGACGAGGACAATGCTCTTCGGGGTGTGGACTTTTCAAAATAGTTTTCTTAAAAATATGTGTTTAAGTTTTGTATTATTTGGTTGGTCTGCATGATTGAGTTGTGTTTTTTCGGTTGAGCTTATGCTGAGTTGAGATTTGCCTTGGTCTTGCATATGAGTTGAGATTCAGTTGATTTGGTTATTGCATCCCAGTGGGGATTTCCCGGCTTGTTGCCGATTACCCGGTCAGTGGACCGCCAGTTTGAGCATTTGCACATGATTCGCCCGCACCGTTGTTCTTCACGTACACTAGCGGACTGATCCCCCGTAGCGGTGTACTTTACCGGTAAAGTGGTTAGCTGAGGCAACCCGTGACCCTAGTTTGGGGAATGTCAACCAGGTGGTGCCAAGTGGGCAGCCTTGCCTGAGGTCTTGAGAAGGCCAATATGGTAGCTTGTGATTGGGTCTTTGTGTTTTCATCTATTTGATGCATGTGTTGTTAAGTTGCTTTAACATGATTTTTTTGATTCTTTGATCTGGCTTCTAGTTATCTACCTATATTGCTGATTGTCCTAATTCCTTGATGCCTTGATTATAATCTCATTGTTATATTGCTGATTGTCCTAACTCCTTGATGCCTTGATTATAGTTTCATTGTTATCTTGCTGATTGTCCTAACTCCTTGATGCGTTGATTATCCTAATACATGTTTGTCCTGTTTTAAATTCTGGTAAAATTATCTACCATGCTCGTGCCCAGATTATAAGTTTTGCTTTCTTTACAGCACCAGTTATATATCTGCTTTACCCTAACCCCTGATTATTACTATCCTCTAGTATTGTATACCAGTAGGTACGATCTGCTATTTCTCGGCTCGTCGTGCCCACTGGGATACACTCCGGTGTGTCTCACACCCTCGGGTGCCTGTTTTTCAGGCCGAGCGGGTGCTGGGATGTCGGGACGTGTTGGTGAGATTCCGTGTTGGATGTTGACCCTGGACAGCCGAAAGTTCATGTATTATTTGATGTTAAAGGAAAGAGTTGTAATTCAGATGTAAATAATTGTAAAGTTAATTGTAACTTTTGCTTGTAGTTGTACGTAGTTAGTACTCTGATGTTTGTTGCCAAGCTAGCCGTGCATATATAGAAAAGGCTCAATTCCATTGGGGATTGGGACTCTTCTATATATGTGGCGGTCTGTCATTGCCCTGGTTGTTTTTGCAACTCTGATTTAAAAAAAAAAAAATTTATACACTAGTTTTTGGACTCGGGGCGTGACAAAAACGGAGAGGAATGGTAAGCACGGAAATCGAAGGCCCACCTCTCGTGGAAACGTCGTCGCAAAAATCGGTGAAAAACTCTAAGAACTCAACTCGAGGGAGCCCGCGGACGAAGCGTCGACGAAAAAGATCGATGTCGGAGAAGCGTCGAAGCTCGAGAAGTCGGGGAGGAAAAAATATGAAACGGCATCGGAAAATCCTCCGGGATGTCAAAAGTCGAAGGTGAGTCGTCGAGGAAGCTCCCTGTCGAAGAAGGGCTCAAGAAGGTTTTGAAAAACCCCTCAAAAGAAGCCCTGAAGGGGCTATTTATAGCCAGAAATAAAAAAAAAATAAATTTCGAATTCGGGCCTAAGATTCGGGCGCCCGAAATCCACAGTGCTCCCGCCGGGACACGTGGCGCCCATCCGACTGCTCCCGGTCAGCGCCCGGAACCACCAGATGCCGCCACGCGTCCTGCGGGGTCAACGGCAGGGCGCACGCGGCGTTGTCCAGGCCGGGTCAGCCGGGTCCGTGCGCCCGCCAATGGTTGCGCTCCACGCGTCCTGGCGCGGTCCACGGTGCAGTGCACGCGGCGCGATTGGCGCCTCGACTCCCGCGCCGCTGCCCGACCAACCAGGGGGTGCCACGTGTCTCGCCCGGTGCCTTCGCTGGTCCCGGTGCAAGCGCAAGCGGGTCGTGGACCGGCCCGGCCCACTCCAAAATCGGCTTGTTAGCCTGATTTGCCCGAAAATAGCCGAGTTTCACCGTTTTTGCGTGCTGAGTCTATTTTTGGCGTCCATTTGACACTTAACGGGCTCGGTACACCAAAAATAGGTGTTTTCTCACCGCTGACCACCCAATCAAGTCACACGAAAATTCGGGACACCACAGTATCTTTGGTAGCACGGAACATGTCGAGGTCATTTCGAAAAAGGGCTTCGACGTGGATTAGAAAGTCGAGAATAGAAATCCGCTAAGAATTCAAAATTCAAATAATAAACGCTAAGAAATTCGAAAATAGGTGAAGAATTAGGCAATAGTTTTGAAAAATAGTATAATTATTTCACGAAAATCACTTCGATTACAGCCACATAAAAAATCGAATAAGAGATTATAAGAGGAGAGGAGGATGACATCAAAGATCATCATCAACCCTAATATTTTTCTTTGTTTTTCTTGCACTAGGAGTAGGCGTAACCTAATTTAGTGGTAGTCATAATATAGAAGTCCTCGCTAGTGACGAGCTATCCTTTACCGCTCGCCCACAATCTCTCCGACTATTGCTGGACCACCTCGTCCTTCATTTGCGATTGCTTTTCCACACTGTATGCTTTCTCCATGTGCATAACACCACTTCTAGCATTGTTCTTATGTAGTGGTTCTATTAACATCAGTTTCAGCTAGGATTAGCGGCCGTAACTTGAAAGCCGAAGTTTTTAGATTTGATCTTGTATATAAAGATCTCGATGTCGTCTCAATAATTGAATTTGATCAAACCATTTCCTCTCATACCTACATCTAAAATAAAATTAGATTTTATCTGCGTATCAAAAAATATTAAAAGGCGGACGAGTTAGATTTTATTGTATGTTATTTTATAATTTTTCTGCCAACACTAGCGGTAAAAAAAAAAAATCTATGGACCTAAAAATGTGAAAATCGATTGAAAGATTGGGGACCGAAAACTAATCATATTTTTTATTTTTTTTGAGAAAAAAATAATTATCCACTTCATTTAATTGGTAAGTGAACGCAAATAAAAATGAGACATTATAGTCTAAAAAAAAAAAAAGAGAAAAAAAAAAGCAAAACAAAAAAATATATATAATTTGTATTCGACAACTATTATAGAGAACCGAAAGCTAGCTACAACCCCGAACCGGACCCCGCGCTCGCGGTTCATCGTGAAGCATGGGGGTTCGCTCGCGTCTTCTCTCCAGAGTTTCTTCCTCAGCCCTACCCAATCGAAACCTCTGTGTGTTCCGCCTGCCAAAGGTCGCCGCTTGCTACCCAACCCCTCGTTATCGCTCCAAGCCCTTCGCAGTTCGGATGGCATCCACCGACTCTTCTTCTTCTCCTGCTGCTCCGCCGCCGCTGCCGCCGCACACCGTCACCTTGCCCAGCGGCGCTGCCCTCCAGATCGTCGCCGCCGCCGGAGTCTCCGAACCTGATTTCCGGTGGGCTTCCTGTTTTGTTCCCCTCCGTCTGACATTTTATTGCTCGGATGGATCGAATACAAATTTTGGGAAAATTGCATAATTAGTTCCTGAACTTCTAGTCGAGATCTTACTTTGGTCATCAAACTTGCGCTTAGTAAGAAATTCCGGAGATAAAATCATTCTCTCTCTTTTGTAATGATACCTGAGGAGAGAAAAAGAAGAGAAAGGTCAATTCTTTTTTCTCGTCAAGCATGAGAGAAAATCTCTTTTTTTTTTTTTTTTTCGTTTTGTTTTGTTTTGTTTTGTTTTCTCTTCTCTCCTACTCTCTTATTCTCTCCGTCCAAACAAAGCATTAGTGCTAGAGCAGAAATACTATTTTCCTGGTCATTATTAAGAAAGTCTAAGGAAATTTTAGTAATAAAATTGAAAGACAAAAGAAACTTGGAGGGAGAAATTTAGGGGAGAGGTTATTTTGAGGTCTCCAACACTTCTTTGTCGGACATTCAACCTTTAACCTAATTTTTGGATGAAAAATTATGGATAAGTTGTACTACTAATCCCTGAAGTTTTTGGTCAAATTTCACTTTAGTCTTGGAACTTATAACTTGTACATTTAGCACCTCGAATATCACATTTTGGTCAACCTTCACTTTATTAGTCTTCAAACTTATACGTTTACATTTAGTGCCTTGAATATAACATTTTGGTCAAGTTTCTCTATAGTCTTCTAACTTACAAGTTAAACATTTAGAACCTTGAATATAACATTTGGTCAAGTTTCACTTTAGTGTTCTGACTTATAAGTTGACATTTACAGCCATGAGTATTCGTATTTGGAAGAATTTCACTTTAGCTCTTGAGTTTGATGAACAAGTTTCCTTTGCACCTGGTGTGTCGATATATTCCTTCACAATTCAAGCTATGCATCCATCTCGTACTTTTAATCCAAATGTCTAATATAAGTAAAAAATACTGTTGCAACTCAATGGATGATAGGACTGAAATATGAAATGAGATTGAGGGCTGATAGTTGTGTGTTCGACGGACGTATGATTGCTATGTGTTGGCAATAATTCTTCTTCTATTAATAGAGAGGACAACCATTGAAGTGAAGTTATGTCAAAAGTCTAGGGCGTTGAATGTCCAACTTAAGGTTTTGAGGACTGAAGTGAATCTCAAACGTTTGGGAACAAGCGTTGCAATATACCCTACAAGTATTGCTATCCATCTATAACTATATGTGCTATGAATTGTAAGCATCTTCATCCATCTCATAAGACTCATATTTCATTCTTACTGTTCAAATATTTATGTAGAGAAAAGATTGCATCCAATGTGTTTGAGTGTATAGATACACTAGATGATGGCAATAATCTTTCCTTAGGTTAGAATAAGGGCCAAGTGAGACACTTGGTATTAAATGTCCAACTTGATAAAAAAAATTTGAGGACCGAAGTGAAACTCGACTAAAAGTTTGGGAACTTATAGAGCAATTTACCCAAAATCTTTGCCATACTTCAAGAGTTTTATCGCCTTTTGAAATGTGGTCATGTATATTTCTTCATAAAAAAGGGCATGTTTGTGTTTTATGCCTAGATAGATAACCCAAACTTTCAGGCGTTGCTCATTGGTAATTTGGTAATTTTACTCTCAGGAATGCTATCAGTTGTGCACTATTTAAGCAGTGGCTGAATAATATGCAGAGTGAAAAAGGCCTTATAGCTGATGACAAGATGTGTTTAAGACAAGTACAAATTCAGGTAGTTGTTGATGCAGTAAAAAAAAAGATTAATTAGGATACTTTTTTGTAAATTTTGAAATTTTTATTAATTTATTTTACATGTTTCTTTAGATTTTTAGGATTTTTCATAAGAAATAATCTCCTAAAAATTAGGGATATGAATTTGGAAGTTTTAAATTAAAATCATATATATTTGTTTTTAGGAAAGTCCCTAAAATCACGGGATTTGATTAGGATTAGAATTATGATTTGATTTAATATCTATGTTGCACATATACGAATACGAGATACGGATACAACACGATACAGATACGATGATATGACAATTCCTAAAATTTCTAGAATACGATATACGGAATATACTTGAATAAGATATTATTTTAAATATATTTAAATATATGTTGATTATATGTAATGATATATTGAGAATAATTAGGATATTTGAATTATATTAAGGAATATATTTTGTTTTGATGTACATTAACTTGTATAATTATTTTACATCTGTTTACAAAAAATGATAATCAATCGTATGAAGTAGTAATTCAAAAAGTATCAACCAACTATCATCCAACTTGATAAAATGATAACAATAGATATTTAGTCGCACAAACTAGATAATTAGTCATTCAACATATATGTACGTTTTATTAGGTTATATTATATAAAACAGTAATAAAAAAAATGCTAACAATTTAATTGAAGAAGAAAAAAATTATTCGCTATGACCTTTGTTGATTAGTTCTAGATTGATAAATTAGATGAAAAAAAAATAAAAGAGAAGCGGTAAAGGAATTAACTATAGCTTAATACTGTGTGGAGATAGAACGAGAGGGATCACCTGCAACCATTCAAGTGCAAAAAAGTAGAAGAAATGACAAATTGAAGAGAGATTTGCATTTTTTAAACTCTTTTCCTTATTTTCAATAGGTTTGGATGCATACTTTTCGAAAAATTTTAAATTCCGATCATTTTAGATCAAAAAAGAATCTGGCCTTATCCCTCCGTATCCCCCCGTGTCCTTCCCGTATCCGAGCCATATCCGATATTTTTTTTTTTTTTTTTTAAAAAATACCGGATACTTCATTCCCGTATCGGACACGTATCGGGCGCATATCGGTATCCGATACGTGTCCGATACGGGTACGGCGTGAAATGTGAAGTATCCATGCTTCAAAGTTTAATATAAATAGGCTTGATATCTATTGCGAAGAGAAGAGTTCTTTGGTTAGTGAAAATTTATTTTAAATCTACATAATCTTTCTTAGTGTGTGGCCTATATCTAGCCCGTGTGGTTTATTCCTCTTCTTCTTCCTTTATTTTTCTTCTTTTCTTTTCTACTCTTATCTAGCCTGTATCAGTTTGGTGTCGGAGTCGAAAATTCCTTCATCATGGTGACGAATGAAGAACTCGCAAAAAATATAGAGAGCTATCATTCTGCAATTGAGGCGCAATTCTAACAACAAGAAACTCTTAATGCGTAGATCTTTCAAAAGCTTGACGAATTAACGCAAGCTATTAAAGCACTAACAACCGGAAAAACTCCTCTACCGATGGGACCAAATTCTGCTATTCCATAGGTGTTTGATCCCAATTATTCACACTCTTCTATTGTGCTGCAACAACGCAAAGTGGCACCTGCAGAAGATTTAGTTACTCCGCCAATTTATCAATGACCGTCACCAGAGTCGTAGATCCTGTCCAACGTTCGCGCTCTTAAATTAGAAGTACCGAAATTTCATGAAAAGATGGATCCGAAAAATTTTCAAGACAAGATCGTCAGTTTAGAGAGTTTCTTCCATTGTTATCAATTGAATGAGGCTTGACGATTATAGTTTGCGTCTGCAAAGCTTCGTGGTGCCGTACACACCTGGTGGATGCATCAACGAGATGCCGCGCGAAGGTCAGGTCGTGATTTGACTACTTGGGAGGAAATGAAAACCCTCCTAAAGCAAAGGTATCTCCCTCTTGACTATCATCAAAATTTACAAATTCAGTTTCATTGCTTAAAGCAGGCAGATGAGATTGTAGAGGCTTATACTGAGCGATTTTACAATCTTTTTGTCTCGAACGGGATTGTTCACATCTGAAGAAACCTTGGCAGCCAAATATCGCGCTGGACTGAAACAGAGTATACAAGATGAATAGTTAGTTTCAAATTTTGGACCGTGGATGAAATTTTCAATACCGCACTTCAAATTGAGTACAAATTAAATAGAATAGCGAGTAACCAAAAATCCACTACGGAATCTTCTTCATCTGCTTCGAAACAACTGACATCAAAACCTATAGAACTACGATCAGGTCAACGATGCTTCAACTGTCGCGAGACGAGACACATTGCACAAAATTGCCCTCATCGACAAGTCAATCTGATTGAAGTGATTACAAATCTTCCAGAAGATCTATCAACTATAGAATCATCAGAAATTAAAGAATATCCTACTGTAGAATTAAATGGTGACGTTGGAGACTGCCTATATGTTCATTGTGCCATCGTTGTAGAGAATCAAAAGGAAAAGAGATTGGAGATGCCACAATATTTTCAGGACCAATGTGACATGTGGTGGAAAGTTTTGCAATTTGGTAATTGACATTGGCTGCATGGAAAACATCGTCTCTACTGAATTAGTTAAAAAGCTAAAACTTAAAATAGAGCGTAAAGATCATCCGTATCCATTGATGCGGACACGGTCTCGTTTCAGACTTATGTCCGTCGCCGTCGTCGTAAACCAAGTATCTGGCTTGATGATGTGATCGCACCATGATTCAAGACGTTGGATGCGACTCAAGTTCGAACCAGTTTTGCATGGTTCGAGATATATTTAGATATTTTAGTTATTATTTTCTAGATAAGAATCTAGATAGATTTAGTTATTATTTTTTGCTACCGTATTTATCAGATTGAGTTGGTTAGAAAGAAACTTTATAAGTATGGTCTTGACGATCTGTACGGGATGAATTATTAATATGAAAATTTTAATTTCCTTTTGAGATGCGTTCTCTTAAGTTTTCCTTCGCGATTTTGCGTCGACCGGAGTGAGTCCGTAGGGAATGAGTCCCTTCATCTTAATCTTCTTTGTTTCCTCTTCGATTCAAGTATTTACTTGCGAAATTCTCACGCCGATTGATCAAGAACGAAGAAGATAAACTTATTGGATCGTTTTCTTTAACGGGTTAAAACCCGCAAAAACACGGTCCATTATGTTTCTCAAGGCGTACGGTAAAGAAAAGCCGAAAAAAAAAAACGAAAAAAAAAAGCAGTACAAAAAAAAGAAAAAAATCCGTACAAAAAAAAAAGAAAAGCCGGAAAAGAAAAAAAAAAGAAAAAAAAGATCGCATCAAGAAGAGAAAAAAAGAAGAGAGAAAAGTTCCTCCGCTAAATCCGATCGAGTTGCGCGAAGATGTCATCCGCCGACAAGCAATCAACGAAGGCCTCGCGTGTGCCCTAGTCGTCATCATCCACTGATACGACTACATCGACTACGTTTCATCGCCTTGAACGTTGGGGATTTATCGTCATCTTCCTCTCTGCCAAAACCTAATTCTCTCGGTCCCTCTTTCTTTCTTTTTGATTTCTTCTTTTTCCCCTCGTCCTAAAACTTTCATTTTTCCCACAGATATTATTTCAACAGAGACGGTATTGGATTGATCGATAGGAATTTGACGATTCTGTTCAGTTCTTGCAATCAATAATTTCACCTACAGATTATTTGATGGTACAAATTTCCATCCCGGGTTTTCTACTTTAAATTTAATTTTCGTTTGAGTTTTAACGCTCTGTTTTATGATATTTATTCTTATGTTATTTTCTCCCGAATCCGTATGTTAAGTCTCGTTGTGCCTAAATATATAATTACATTAGAGTTTTCAACTAATAGGATTTTGCATACGGATTTCTAAACTTTCTCCCGCATCAGATTTGGTATTAGAGCCTTAAGTTTGTATCATGACAACTAGATCAGGGGTACCGTTTAGGAATCCCAATCCTGATGACCCAAATGACCTAATAAAACAAATTTTGGAAAAGTTAAATGAATTATCCACCGACATTCATGGCATCCGAGATAGGGTTACCACTCTAGAGACAAACTCTGAGAGACTTTCAACACAAAACACTGTTACCTCTGCGATAGATTCACAAGCATCAGCAGCACGCATATCACAACCGCGTGAACTTCAACACATGGCTAGAACTAATCATCTTTTTCGAGAAACCGGAACTTTTGTTCTTCAAGATGACATAACAAAAAAAAGTTAAAATTGATGCACCTACTTTTGATGGAAAATTTGATCCTAAAGCTTTCACAGACTGGCTCGTTGATATGGACCAATATTTTGACTGGTATGAAATGTCCGACAATCGACGAGTCCGTTTTGCTAAAATGAAACTCACAGGTGCCGCCAAGCAATATTGGATTGGTGTCGAAAGACATTTAGAACGGCTTGGCCAAGAGCCTATCGCCTTGTGGGCTGAATGAAGGCTAAATTGAGAGAGAAATACTTGCCAAGCATGTACAAGCAACAGTTGTACAATCAATTGAATGCTGTTCGGCAAGGTTCTCTTTCAGTTGCTGATTATATGGCCAAATTTGATGAGATGAATGTCCGCTATGATGTTCGAGAGGAAGAAGAGCGGACTCTCTCGCGGTTTCGCAATGGGTTGCGTGAAGAATTGCAGCGCGAAATTGCGCCACACAGAGTCGCAACTGTTGAGCAGGCCTTTCAACTTGCATTTGAATATGAAAAATATTTAAAAGCACCCGCTCGACGATTCATCGGAAAATGGCCTGATAGGAACACAAAGAACACCGGCACAAATTTCAACACTGATAAAACAAACAATTTTCAAAATCGACAAAATCATGATTTTAAGGGTAAAGGTTTAGCCGCATATGAAACCAAACGAGGAAATGCACAGGGTAGGTGTTTTAACTGTCACCAAATGGGTCATTACGCCTATGAATGCCCAAAACGGAACATGCTTGTTCAGCCAGAGGGTGAAGATTTTGAAAATCTAGAGGAAGTCACACGCACTACCGATGAACTTCCTAGTGACGAAGAGGTGTTAGAATTAAATGAGGAGTTTGATGAAAACACAACTTTGCAAATCATGCGTTGTGTTCTAACCCAACCTAGAAAAGATGATGATCGGAGACGCACTTCCATTTTTCACACCTACACAAAATGTGGAGATAAAAGCTGTAAGGTCATCATAGATGGTGGTAGTTGCATCAACGTCATTTCTGAGGTTGCAATAGGACGCCTAAACCTCAAAACCGAGCCACATCCTAATCCTTACAAGGTCGCATGGGGAGACAAAACCACTATGCCCATTATGAATCGTTGTTTCGTCTCGCTTCATTTTGCTACTTATTTGGACCAGATTTGGTGTGATGTCCTACCTATGGATGTCGCTCACGTTCTTTTAGGAAGACCCTGGCTCTATGATCTTTCTGTCACACACTATGGTCGACCTAACACCTATGTTTTTGCCCATAATGGAAAGAAAATTATTTTGAACCCAGCTAAACCCTCTCAACAAAAGTTTTTATCAAAAAGCACCAACTTTTCAAAGGATTCGGGTCAAAGTTGGGGCAAAGATTTTAAAAACTCTCCATCACAAATTGAATCAACAAAACCTCTTCACATTCTCAATAAAAGACAATTTTGCAAAGAAATTGATTCTAAAATTGTTTATGCTTTAATTGTTAAAGAGGTTTCTGATTCACTTGAACCTTTTGAGACCCCTTTAAGGATCAAAACCCTTATTTCTGAATTTACTGACTTTGCACCTGAAGAATTGCCTGATGAACTTCCCCTACTTAGGGATATACAACACGCAATAGACTTGGTCCCCGGTTCATCTTTACCAAATTTACTACAAGCAGAATTTGCATATAATAGTTCTGTAAATCGAACAACTGGAATGAGCCCTTTTGAAATAGTCAAAGGATATAATCCAAAGAAACCTATTGATTAGATACCCCTTCCCTTAGAGCATAGGCCAAGTGAGTATGCATTTTCATTTGCACAACACATGCGAGACTTACATCATGAAATTCGCAGAAAAATAATTTTAAGTAATGAAAATTATAAAAGAGGTGCTGATGAACACCGACGAGAAATTGAATTTAATACAGGAGACATAGTGATGGTTCGAGTTAAACCTGAAAGGCTTCCGCAAGGAGCTATTAGAAAATTGCACGCAAAGAACATGGGTCCGTTTAAAATTCTTAAGAAGATCGAATCTAATGCCTATCTGTTGGATTTACCCTCTAACATGGGAATTTGCCCCACCTTCAATGTTGAGGACCTTACATTATTTCATTTTTTTGAAAATCAAAATTCACTTTTTCCTTCGCCACCTTCACCTTTTGTTTGTAGAACCCAATTGTAGAGAAAAGATGTCACGTCCCGAGTTTAAAAATCCAGTCTAATTTTTTTTTTTTTTTTTTTTTTTTTTTTTTTTTTTTAAATCAGAGTTTGCAAAACGGGCGTAACAGACCGCCACACATATAGGAAATCCCCTATCCCAATGGACAGAGCCTCTCCTATACATGCACGGCTAGGCGAATCCAATCATCAATCAGAGAACAATAAGTATCTCAACTAGACAATAACTAAACATCTCGAATAATCCAAATAACCATACTAACATCAATCTGAAACATCTCAACAATCTAGAAGCTGAAATGCTATAAATAAAAGTCATCTGTAAATCATCGAGGATCTCAATCATCAATATCTATCATCACGGGGACAGCTCTATCGTGACAGCCTCACGCGATCGTCCCGACATCTCAGCACCCGACCGACCTGAAAAATGGTCACCCAGGGGGTGTGAGATACACTGTACATGTATCCTAGTGGGCACGACGAGCCGAGAAATAGCTAATCGTACCTACTGGATACAATAATCTGCGGATAGTAATAATCAAAGGGTAAGGCTGAATAAACAGATAGAGTCTACTGACAATCAATAATCCACAGATATAACTGAATAGGCAGAGAATCAAGAATACGGAAACTGCAGGTAATAAATACTGGAAAATCAGGGTATAGCTATAATAATCAAGCATAAGAAACTGCAGATAAATGATGCTGGAAATCATGATATACTGAACTAGTCAAGCATAAGGATCTGCAGATAAATAATACTGTAAATCATGGTCTACTGAAATAATCGAGCATAAACTGAGCAGAGAAGATACCAGGTAAAATATCTACAACTGACAGTGCAAGATAAGAATGATGCGTCAAAGACAGAAACCCAAGTACCCAATCATGCGCCACTCTTGGTCTCACAGGACCTCAGGCAAAGCCACTGTTCGGCACCCCATCCGCTGACATAACCTGCACTTACAGACGCCAAGCAGTCCTGGTGCAAAGGGCTCACGGGTCTTTCCTCTAGACCACTTTACCGGTAAAGAACAATCTCCACGGGGAGCGACCCCAGCCATGTTCGTGAAGTACAGCAGTGCGTGGCAAATCATAATGCTCAATCTCACGGTCTAGTGACCGGGTAGTCGGCAAACCTGCCGAGATCCCCTTAGGGAAGCAACTATCTGTCTGTATATCAATCATGGGTCGATCATGCATATCTGAATATATAAGCAAGTATCTCTGGATATAAATGCAGTGTAACAAAGGGCATATATGATAGAAATCAACAGGCGTGATCAGACCCTGAAAATCTTCTGTACTGGGATATAAAATCTGGCGATCATGTACACAGGATATATCCACTAAGATCAATGTCTATCATGTCAGAATATATGGCATATAGGCAAAATCATCAGGGCTAAATCAAGAACAGGCAAAATCATCATAGGTGACAGAAAATAGCAGATATAATCCGACCATGATATCTATGCACTAAGATATAACAACTGATGAGCAGGTATACATGATATATCGAAAAGGATCAATATCTGTCAGGAGAGATCATATGACATATAGACAAATCAGAATCACGACATCTATGTACTCAGATGTAAAAGCTGACAAACAGGTGTACATAATATGTCTAAAGAAATCAATAGCTGTCAAGATAGGTCATGCAGATAAAATCAACAGGGCTAATCGAAAACAGGTGTCCGACTGGACTAAAGCAACCAGAGGGCCGAAAAGAAAAAGCCCGGACCGAAGATAACCCACCTGAAAGTAGGCCGATCCCGAACTCCCGCTAGTCACTGGGAGGCTGGTGCTGAACAACTGGGCCCTGAACAAGGAGCTAGAATCAGTAATAGACTCACACAAACCCATCCCGACGACCCAACCGTAACGGAATGCTAAAACGGAACAATATCGCCGATTTACGAGACAAATTTCGATTCCCGGTCAACGAGAGCCCACGGGCCTCTAATAAAATGCCCAGCGGGTGTAAAAACACTATCTAAAGGTAGTCATCGTGTCCAAATTTTCATTTTGATCCATTATGTTCTTAAATTTGCATAATAACATTTAGTTAATTGACTGTTTCGACTCGTTCTTGAAATCCGGGAGTCCAACAACGACGCCGTAAGTTCCAGCGCGTTCGTTACGACAAGACGGAGCCCGTGCTCACAAACTTGGGCTGGCACGGGGCCCGAGGACAAAGTTGGCCCATAAACAATAGGGTTCAATTAGCAATTATGATCCACTTAATCTATACTTGATCAATTTAGTGTTCTAACTTGAGCATGGTGCTAGGTAAGGACTAAGGACAGTGGGGCTCACCAGAGGGGCGCCGGAGGATGGCTGGAGAGGTCGCCGGAGCAGCACCACCAAGAAGCCCAAGCTCGGTTTGCCAAGGTCTAGCACCACCTTCGGTCAGCCTGCTAACAGAGGTGAGCACTAGTTAGCTCTGGGTCACAGAAGGTGTTCTGGTCAAATCGGGTCAGGCGGCGGCGGCCGAAGGCGGCGGCGGCCGGGGATAAGCCTGAAGTTGGCATTTCGGGTGCAACAATGGAACCGAGCAACAGGGGGGGTTTCTGGCCTAAAATAAAATGATGGAGGACACATAGGCGATGTTTAGATCCTACCTGCACAGGTGGCCGGAGCTCGGAGCACCGGAGTTGGCCGAAGATGAGATCGAAGCCGAACTCGGGTGCAACTCTGGAAATCAAAAGTCCTACGTTAGGGAAACCATGCAACGCCACCAGACACCTTAGGAAGGTCAACCAGACTTACCTGCACCGTTGGCCGACGTCTGGAGGCGCCGGCGACGCGCGGCGGCGGAGCTCGGTGAAGCTTCAAGGGCCGCTAATGGCGGATTCCGGTGAGGTGGCTCCGGGCCGGTGCGACTTGGACCAAGAGCCTTGTCTCAACACTACGGAGCTCGGTGCAGTGGTGGCCGGCGTCGGAAGGCGACGGTGGCGCCGGACGGCGACGATCGGCCAAAGTGCCAAAAACCCGGTTTCTAGGGCTGGCTCGCGCAGCCCCGATCTTGATCCGATCGCCCTCCAACCTCGTGGGGATGTTGCCGTCGTCGAGAGGGAATGATGCAACGGTGTTGATCTCGATCTTGACGGCCGGATGAAGCCCGCGCCCGCGATCGGTCAAGAAAACGATAATCCGGCGATGATGGCTCCCGCCGGCGATCGGGACGGCGGCCTCGGCTCGGCCTGCACCCGAAGGGTCTCGTGGATGTCAGAAACCCTTTGGTAAGGTCCATGTGCCAGATCAAAGAAAAAGAATCCATAAACTCACCTTCGCCGGAAAGTTGGATGAAGATGGAGTCTCCCGCGGCGGCGCGCGGCGGCGGCTGGGGACGGGTCCGACACAGCTCGGTTGCGGCTTCACGTAGGAGTTCTCAGGGAGAGACCTGCTCGGTCAGGGTTCTCCCGAGCATCTCCTCCCCCAACAACCCGAGATCAAGATGCTTCTTGATCTAATCTTCTCCGGCGACGGGGTGGCGGCGGCCGTGCGCTAGCTCCGGTTGCGAGGAGTGCGCAGAGAGGAGAGGGAGTGGTTAGAATCTGGTGCTGAGGGGCTGAGGCTGCGAGGTTTTAAGAATTCAAAATGCATTTGAATTCGAATAGTGCTACCTTGCACAATTGCAGTATAGGCCCTCTAACTTTGGTATTTTACTGTCCAGTCCCTCCCTGTACACTTCTCTCACAACCTAGTCCTTCTCCAAACAGTGGCACGCTAATCGAGGCAGGTTCTATAGGGATTCTTATGCAAAAAGCCGTATTTCCGTTGTATTTCACGCTTTTCGAGGCGCTCTGGTCGTCGAAACGAAAAATGGACTTCGCCATGACGTCCGGCTCGACGAGACCTATCAGATAGCGATTTCTGATTTTCGAGAAACTGCCCGGATAAAATCTCGGTCCATAAATACTGTGCCGAAATACAGTTTATTACGCTTTTCGAGACTCTAGGGTCGTCAAACGGAAATTCCGTTAGTGCCATTGCGTTCAGAACGACGAAACCGTTCAAATCGACTACCTGGATCACTATGTTCGGAATCCAAACAGTGAATTAGTCAACGTTGCATTCGTCGGAGTCCCGAAAATTGGAGTTACTATTCATCTACAGTAATCCACTTAATCCCTACTGTGCGCAGCCACTGTTACATTGGTCGCAGTTATTCGTCCGCTTCTTCTCTGATTTCTGGAAGATCTGACCGTCAGATCGAAAAGTACTGAATATGAATCTCGCTCAGTTTGACGAGACGATCGCAACGGTCAACTCGGATTCCCAAGATCATGTCCGGATTGGAAAATAGCCTTTTCTCTTCATAACTTGTGCAAATTGCACACTGGCGATTGACCAAGTCGGTCAATATAGGACTTTTGAATCCAACTCCGGCTCAAATTTCACTTTCAATCTATTTATTAAAATAGAATATTTCGAATTATTACATCACTTCCACCTAAAAGAAGTTTCGTCCCTGAAACTTAATATAACTAGGAGTCGCATAACTGAGGAAAACGCTCCAATATCTCAAAGGGACCGCCAAATCGAGGACTGAGCTTGTTGCGGATTCCAAAACGCTTGATTCCTGATGTACTTCCAAGATCATCATACTTCCAGATCTATTTTTCGATAATCTCTTCGGGGCATTCAAGCAATTCGAGAAATACTCCGCTTTCTATTTATACTCTCTTGTGGCATTCATACATTTCGCCACCCAGCCTTGAACTGATCTTTCGCTTGCCAACCAGGCACTACGCCACATAGTTCGCCACATCAGCCTTCATCCCAGGCCACCAGTAATGCTGCTTCAGGTCCCGGTACATTTTTGTTCCGCCTGGATGTACCGTGTATAAGGACCGATGCGCCTCAGTAAGAATGTCCTTCTTTAATTCACCGTCATCTGGGATACACCAACGACCCCTGAATCGAATAGAGCCATCGGCGTGCAGCTGGTAATCGTCAGTCTGTCCCAATGATATCGGCTCTCGAATCTTCTGGAAGGAGGGGTCTGACTGCTGTCCCTCCTTTATGCGATCAAGTAGGGTAGGCTGCACTACCATCGCTAAAAGTCGAGCGGTAGACCCCGAAGGAACGATCTCCAAGTCTAGACGCTGGAACTCAGAAATCAAGCGGTCCTGATCAGTGATCATTAGCAGCTCTGAGGACACGTGCTTTCGGCTCAAAGCATTCGCTACCACATTGGCCCGACCTAGGTGGTACTGGATAGTGAGATCATAGTCCTTTAGCAGTTCGAGCCATCCACAAAGACTTAACAGACTTGATTTTGACATGTTGCCAAATTTTAAGGCTTAACTGCTTTATATTTCAAGTTCCCTTGACTAGGGTTCTCGTAGAGATGCTACACGCCCAGCCAAGGCTACACCGCACAAGCACGCTTAACCTCGGAGTTCGGATAAGATCCGATGTTTAAAGGTTGATGTGATCGCATCCGATGTGGCAACCAACTCTCATACTCTTTTCTGGTTTCACATAACTTACAGTTGTGCAGGCAGAACTCAACGGTCTCACCTGTTTAGGCTGACTATCGAGGCCGAGCCCTGACAAAAGGCCACTAGATTCACTTTCTTAAGTGAAATCATATAAGGTAGAGAATCTCTTCTTACTCTTTATAATCGTTTGTGGCAAAATTTTCACCACCAGTTACTAGAACTAAACCTCAGACTACTGAGGACGCACAACTGCCGGTTAAATATCACACGATCCGTCGCTTAGCATCATACAACATGGCAACCCAAGGTCACCATTCGTAAAGCTTAAAATATCCGATCTGGACACGTTGTCCCACTTTTTGGGCTTAAACCATATATTTCTATTATCAACTCAGTTGCAAGAGCTGGCGAGATCAACGTGGCTAGTGACCACTAGTTAGGACAAATGTCCACAATAATGACCAAGATAATCCACTATGTACTCGATCTGTCTGAGACCTACTCAAGGTCTAATACGGTCTGGGATATCATCACTGAAACTATAACATCGTTGTTCAGAGGGTAACTCTGGAGACTATAAATATAGATAAGCAAACAAGTAGACCCAATCACAATATTACCCCTTACGGGGTAGAGTACTTCAAACCACTCTTTCGACAGTACATTGTCTGCAGCCAACATACTTATCCAAAGAAAGGTGAAATACTATAGATCTGTCGCCAACATCAAGTTGGGGACACGACTCCCACCGGAATCGACAGAAGGTATAACTCATACCTCAAGACACGAATCTCTATGCCGATACTATAAACTATATCAACTGTCTCTACCACCTCGTGGTCATGAGTGCGACCCTGGCTACTCACAAGAATCTAGAACCCTATTCCACTATCTACCGATTATCTCAAATGCATCACCACTTGCTAACACGGCTCTAGCGACGCCAATCGTAGCTCAAATATTGCAGGGGCGATCGTGACCCCAAATCAGTTCACACACAATGCGCGAATCAACTACAATTCGGATTCATTTAGGATAAAAATCAAATCCTCAAGCTATCATCATCACTCTGTATATTAGGCTTTCCAGTCACATCTCATCACGGTAGTAGCCACAACATTTAAAATTGTTGCATACTCATAGGAGTAACTAAGACTCCACTAAACTCGTACCAAAGGTGGGGTCTGAATCTGAATCTAACTCAAACTAGGATTTCAATCGGGCCCATAGATCACCGAATCTAGCCTATCCATCAACCATGTCTGCGCCAAAGCGCTCACTGCTACCACCATCTCTATCGAAGTAATCGTGAATCCCAAATTATTTTTCACTGATCAGGGTTGGGACACAATTCAATAAGGTCTAATATTTGCTGAGTGTCATCAGAATCCTTCCGTCCAAAGCAACAAGATTGCTAACCTCATAGGCATCCCGATAACTATATTCGGGGAATCTCCGGTAATAGCAGCCACAACATAATTTTAATAACCACGGCTGCGACAACAGTCACCACAGCATGTGACGCGGGGACAACTGGAGGATCACTGACTTCTCCAAATACCTGGACTAGTGGTGGGGCCAGTGCAACAATAGCATTTATCTTATGCTGAGCCATCTGCTAGACTAACCAGCAAAATGCGGTGAGCTGATTCTCTAACCGCTGCCAACGATCCGAGCCCTCAGGCTCCACTGATATATCAAACCCATGGCTCGTACCACAACCGCAGCTAACACTGCACCCACCACGACCACTAAGCCCAGAGAGCGTGCGAACACCGCTCGTAGTCACAACGACAAGATTAGGAAATGACTCATTAGTGTGAACTACACCTGAGCTCCTAACAACTAGACAAATACCCCGCGCTCTCACGTGACAAGTCATCCTATGGTTCATCCTAACCAGTTCCTAATCCATCTTTCCTAGGTACTGTGTACCTATTGTTCTGATACCATAAAATCTGTCACGCCCCGAGTTTAAAAATCCAGTCTAATTTTTTTTTTTTTTTTTTTTTTTTTTTTTTTTTTAAATCAGAGTTTGCAAAACGGGCGTAATAGACCGCCACACATATAGGAAATCCCCTATCCCAATGGACAGAGCCTCTCCTATACATGCACGGCTAGGCGAATCCAATCATCAATCAGAGAACAATAAGTATCTCAACTAGACAATAACTAAACATCTCGAATAATCCAGATAACCATACTAACATCAATCTGAAACATCTCAACAATCTAGAAGCTGAAATGCTATAAATAAAAGTCATCTGTAAATCATCGAGGATCTCAATCATCAATATCTATCATCAGGGGGACAGCTCTATCGTGACAGCCTCACGCGATCGTCCCGACATCTCAGCACCCGACCGACCTGAAAAATGGTCACCCAGGGGGTGTGAGATACACTGTACATGTATCCCAGTGGGCACGACGAGCCGAGAAATAGCTAATCGTACCTACTGGATACAATAATCTGCGGATAGTAATAATCAAAGGGTAAGGCTGAATAAACAGATAGAGTCTACTGACAATCAATAATCCACAGATATAACTGAATAGGCAGAGAGAATCAAGAATACGGAAACTGCAGGTAATAAATACTGGAAAATCAGGGTATAGCTATAATAATCAAGCATAAGAAACTGCAGATAAATGATACTGGAAATCATGATATACTGAACTAGTCAAGCATAAGGATCTGCAGATAAATAATACTGTAAATCATGGTATACTGAAATAATCGAGCATAAACTGAGCAGAGAAGATACCAAGTAAAATATCTACAACTGACAGTGCAAGATAAGAATGATGCGTCAAAGACAGAAACCCAAGTACCCAATCATGCGCCACTCTTGGTCTCACAGGACCTCAGGCAAAGCCACTGTTCGGCACCCCATCCGCTGACATAACCTGCACTTACAGACGCCAAGCAGTCTTGGTGCAAAGGGCTCGCGGGTTTTTCCTCTAGACCACTTTACCGGTAAAGAACAATCTTCACGGGGAGCGACCCCGGCCATGTTCGTGAAGTACAGCAGTGCGTGGCAAATCATAATGCTCAATCTTACGGTCTAGTGACCGGGTAGTCGGCAAACCTGCCGAGATCCCCTTAGGGAAGCAACTATCTGTCTGTATATCAATCATGGGTCGATCATGCATATCTGAATATATAAGCAAGTATCTCTGGATATAAATGCAGTGTAACAAAGGGCATATATGATAGAAATCAACAGGCGTGATCAGACCCTGAAAATTTTCTGTACTGGGATATAAAAACTGGCGATCATGTACACAGGATATATCCACTAAGATCAATGTCTATCATGTCAGAATATATGGCATATAGGCAAAATCATCAGGGCTAAATCAAGAACAGGCAAAATCATCATAGGTGACAGAAAATAGCAGATATAATCCGACCATGATATCTATGCACTAAGATATAACAACTGATGAGCAGGTATACATGATATATCGAAAAGGATCAATATCTGTCAGGAGAGATCATATGACATATAGACAAATCAGAATCACGACATCTATTCAGATGTAAAAGCTGACAAACAGGTGTACATAATATGTCTAAAGAAATCAATAGCTGTCAAGATAGGTCATGCAGATAAAATCAACAGGGCTAATCAAAAACAGGTGTCCGACTGGACTAAAGCAACCAGAGGGCCGAAAAGATAAAGCCCGGACCGAAGATAACCCACCTGAAAGTAGGCCGATCCCGAACTCCCGCTAGTCACTGGGAGGTTGGTGCTGAACAACTGGGCCCTGAACAAGGAGCTAGAATCAGTAATAGACTCACACAAACCCATCCCGACGACCCAACCGTAACGGAATGCTAAAACGGAACAATATCACCGATTTACGAGACAAATTTCGATTCCCGGTCAACGAGAGCCCACGGGCCTCTAATAAAATGCCCAGCGGGTGTAAAAACACTATCTAAAGGTAGTCATCGTGTCCAAATTTTCATTTTGATCCATTATGTTCTTAAATTTGCATAATAACATTTAGTTAATTGACTGTTTCGACTCGTTCTTGAAATCCGGGAGTCCAACAACGACGCCGTAAGTTCCAGCGCGTTCGTTACGACAAGACGGAGCCCGTGCTCACAAACTTGGGCTGGCACGGGGCCCGAGGACAAAGTTGGCCCATAAACAATAGGGTTCAATTAGCAATTATGATCCACTTAATCTATACTTGATCAATTTAGTGTTCTAACTTGAGCATGGTGCTAGGTAAGGACTAAGGACAGTGGGGCTCACCAGAGGGGCGCCGGAGGATGGCTGGAGAGGTCGCCGGAGCAGCACCACCAAGAAGCCCAAGCTCGGTTTGCCAAGGTCTAGCACCACCTTTGGTCAGCCTGCTAACAGAGGTGAGCACTAGTTAGCTCTGGGTCACAGAAGGTGTTCTGGTCAAATCGGGTCAGGCGCCGGCGGCCGGAGGCGGCGGCGGCCGGGGATAAGCCTGAACTTGGCATTTCGGGTGCAACAATGGAACCGAGCAACAGGGGGGGTTTCTGGCCTAAAATAAAATGATGGAGGACACATAGGCGATGTTTAGATCCTACCTGCACAGGTGGCCGGAGCTCGGAGCACCGGAGTTGGTCGAAGATGAGATCGAAGCCGAACTCGGGTGCAACTCTGGAAATCAAAAGTCCTACGTTAGGGAAACCATGCAACGCCACCAGACACCTTAGGAAGGTCAACCAGACTTACCTGCACCGTTGGCCGACGTCTGGAGGCGCCGGCGACGCGCGGCGGCGGAGCTCGGTGAAGCTTCAAGGGCCGCTAATGGCGGATTCCGGTGAGGTGGCTCCGGGCCGGTGCGACTTGGACCAAGAGCCTTGTCTCAACACTACGGAGCTCGGTGCAGTGGTGGCCGGCGTCGGAAGGCGACGGTGGCGCCGGACGGCGACGATCGGCCAAAGTGCCAAAAACCCGGTTTCTAGGGCTGGCTCGCGCAGCCCCGATCTTGATCCGATCGCCCTCCAACCTCGTGGGGATGTTGCCGTCGTCGAGAGGGAATGATGCAACGGTGTTGATCTCGATCTTGACGGCCGGATGAAGCCCGCGCCCGCGATCGGTCAAGAAAACGATAATCCGGCGATGATGGCTCCCGCCGGCGATCGGGACGGCGGCCTCGGCTCGGCCTGCACCCGAAGGGTCTCGTGGATGTCAGAAACCCTTTGGTAAGGTCCATGTGCCAGATCAAAGAAAAAGAATCCATAAACTCACCTTCGCCGGAAAGTTGGATGAAGATGGAGTCTCCCGCGGCGGCGCGCGGCGGCGGCTGGGGACGGGTCCAACACAGCTCGGTTGCGGCTTCACGTAGGAGTTCTCAGGGAGAGACCTGCTCGGTCAGGGTTCTCCCGAGCATCTCCTCCCCCAACAACCCGAGATCAAGATGCTTCTTGATCTAATCTTCTCCGGCGACGGGGTGGCGGCGGCCGTGCGCTAGCTCCGGTTGCGAGGAGTGCGCAGAGAGGAGAGGGAGTGGTTAGAATCTGGTGCTGAGGGGCTGAGGCTGCGGGGTTTTAAGAATTCAAAATGCATTTGAATTCGAATAGTGCTACCTTGCACAATTGCAGTATAGGCCCTCTAACTTTGGTATTTTACTGTCTAGTCCCTCCCTGTACACTTCTCTCACAACCTAGTCCTTCTCCAAACAGTGGCACGCTAATCGAGGCAGGTTCTATAGGGATTCTTATGCAAAAAGCCGTATTTTCGTTGTATTTCACGCTTTTCGAGGCGTTCTGGTCGTCGAAACGAAAAATGGACTTCGCCATGACGTCCGGCTCGACGAGACCTATCAGGTAGCGATTTCTGATTTTCGAGAAACTGCCCGGATAAAATCTCGGTCCATAAATACTGTGCCGAAATACAGTTTATTACGCTTTTCGAGACTCTAGGGTCGTCAAACGGAAATTCCGTCAGTGCCATTGCGTTCAGAACGACGAAACCGTTCAAATCGACTACCTGGATCACTATGTTCGGAATCCGAACAGTGAATTAGTCAACGTTGCATTCGTCGGAGTCCCGAAAATTGGAGTTACTATTCATCTACAGTAATCCACTTAATCCCTACTATGCGCAGCCACGGTTACATTGGTCGCAGTTATTCGTCCGCTTCTTCTCTGATTTCTGGAAGATCTGACCGTCAGATCGAAAAGTACTGAATATGAATCTCGCTCAGTTTGACGAGACGATCGCAACGGTCAACTCGGATTCCCAAGATCATGTCCGGATTGGAAAATAGCCTTTTTGCTTCATAACTTGTGCAAATTGCACACTGGCGATTGACCAAGTAGGTCAATATAGGACTTCCAACTCCGGCTCAAATTTCACTTTCAATCTATTTATTAAAATAGAATATTTCGAATTATTACAAAAGATGATATTGAGACAATCCTTGACGATCAAACTATATCGACAAAAGATGGTGGAGAGCGTAAATTTTTAGTCAAGTGGTTATATCGACCCAAGGAGGACGCAACGTGGATTTCCCAAGGCAAGCTCCAACAACTCAATCCAGAGCTTTATGAGGAGTACATCGCAAACAATTCGACGGAGTCGAATTTTTCAGAGGGGAGAATTGATTTGGACACGGTCCTGTTTCAGACTTATGTCCGTCGCCGTCGTCGTAAACCAATATCTAGCTTGATGATGTGATCGCACCATGATTCAAGACGTTGGATGCGACTCAAGTTCGAACCAGTTTTGCATGGTTCGAGATATATTTAGATATTTTAGTTATTATTTTCTAGATAAGAATCTAGATAGATTTAGTT
The DNA here is from genome assembly GCA_029204045.2 of Tillandsia leiboldiana. Taxonomy (NCBI): domain Eukaryota; kingdom Viridiplantae; phylum Streptophyta; class Magnoliopsida; order Poales; family Bromeliaceae; genus Tillandsia; species Tillandsia leiboldiana. The sequence goes on along the minus strand of CM055071.1, from coordinate 8,762,138 downwards.
ATTATTTTCTGTTACCGTATTTATCAGATTGAGTTGGTTAGAAGGAAACTTTATAAGTATGGTCTTGACGATCTGTACGGGATGAATTATTAATATGAAAATTTTAGTTTCCTTTTGAGATGCGTTCTCTCAAGTTTTCCTTCGCGATTTCGCGTCGACCAGAGTGAGTCCGTAGGGAGTGAGTCCCTTCATCTTAATCTTCTTTGTTTCCTCTTCGATTCAAGTATTTATTTGCTAAATTCTCACGCCGTTTGATCAAGAACGAAGAAGATAAACTTATTGGATCGTTTTCTTTAACGGGTTAAAACCCGCAAAAACGCGGTCCATTAAGTTTCTCAAGGCGTACGGTAAAGAAAAGCCGAACAAGAAAAAAAGGAAAAAAAATGCCGTACAAGAAAAAGGAAAAAAATCCGTACAAAAAAAAAGAAGAAAAGCCGGAAAAGAAAAAAAAAAAGAAAAAAAAGATCGCATCAAGAAGAGAAAAAAAAAAAGAGAAAAATTCCTCTGCTAAATCCGATCGAGTTGCGCGAAGATGTCATCCGCCGACTCGCAATCAACGAAGGCCTTGCGCGTGCCCTAGTCGTCATCGTCCACTGATACGACTACATCGACTACGTTTCATCGCCTTGGACGTTGGGGATTTATCGTCATCTTCCTCTCTGCCAAAACCTAATTCTCTCGGTCCCTCTTTCTTTCTTTTTGATTTCTTCTTTTTCCCCCTCGTCCTAAAACTTTCGTTTTTTCCACAGATATTATTTCAACAGAGACGGTATTGGATTGATCGGTAGGAATTTGATGATTCTGTTTAGCGCTTGCAATTAATAATTTAGCCTACAGTTCCTTTGATGGTACAAATTTCCATCCCAGTTTTCTACTTTAAATTTAATTTTCGTTTGAGTTTTAACGCTCTGTTTTATGATATTTATTCTTATGTTATTTTTTTCCGAATCCGTATTTTAAGGTTTGTTCTGCCTAAACATCAAGGTTTTAAGTATCCATCGGCACGGGCCGTATCTACCGTGCCGTACCGTGCCAACAAGATACCGGCACGATACAGGTCCTGTGCCGATGACACAGTTCAAAACCCTTTTTTCTTAAAATTACTAAGTAATTTTCTTAATAAAGTTCAAAATATTTGATAAAGATACATAATAAGCAATTAAAAAATTCTGTTGCTAAAGAAATTAAATATTTCATGCCATTATGTGTCGGCACGCATGTATTTTTTGTGACCGGCACTCATCGGCACGGCTCGGCACGCACCGTGCCGTACCGTGCTGGCAAGTTTTTGGCACGACCCCGTGCCACGGCACTTAAATCCTTGCTAAACATATAATTACATTAGAGTTTTCAACTAATAGGATTTTGCATACGGATTTCTAAACTCTTTCTCCTGCATCACCCATTGGTGTGGTTCAGTGACAATAATTGAACTGTTATCACACTCCAATGTTTAATTAAAATTTCAATTAGTCCTGATTATATAGAAGAAGTCTTGTGTGATATCGTTCCGATGACTACATCTCATATCCTTCTCGGACGGTCATGGATCTATGATCGTGAAGTTTTGCATGATGGATACCTCAATACCTGCACATTTCAGTGCCGTGATAAGAAAATTGTGTTGCATTTGATGCCATCGAAAAGGCAGATTCAACAGGTCAATCTTGCACACAAGATCAAATTCGTTGAAGATGGAATTCTAGGTTTGTATCTTGGTTGGAAGCTGATTGCATTGAATCATAAGATTCAAGGACGAGTCTACGGGCAGCAGAAGTGAATGATGCACTCGAAAAAAAAGATTAATTAGGATATTTTTTTTGTAATTTTTGAATTTTGTATTAATTTATTTTACATGTTTCTTTTAGATTTTTAGGATTTTTCATGAGAAATGTTCTCCTAAAAATTAGGGATATAATTTTGAAAGTTTTAAATTAGAATTAGATATATTTGATTTTAGGAAAGTCCCTAAAATCACGGTATTTGATTAGTATTAGAAATAGGATTTGTTTTAATATAAATAGGCTTGATATCTATTATAAAGAGGAGAGTTTTTTGGTTAATGAAAATTTATTTTAGATCTACGTGATCTTTCTTAGTGCGTGACCTATATCTAGCCTGTGTGGCTTATCACTCTTCTTCTTTCTTTACTCTTTCTTTTTTCTTCTCCTGCGCTACAATATTTTTAGCCTACTCTTATATAGCCTGCATCAGTTGTTTCATGATGTGTCTATAAGATTGTTAGATGAAAAGAGAGAAAAACAAAGTATTTACATAATTGTTCTTTTGTTATTGAAAATTACTAGCTATTAAAATTTAATTAACGTTCCAAGTTAGTCCAGTAGATATTTTCTTTCCATCATTTATTGGTTGGATGATGAAATTATATTATTGACAAAGTTCTCTCTAGTGCCTTTTTCTTACCTTTCCTTGCTTCTTAAAGATACTAGCTTAACCCAGAGGGTTATAAATTCTCACTTTAAAACTATTAAAAATTAATGATATCATCAACTATCTCTAGCGCAAATGGCAAAGGTCTTGGTGATTGATACCCGAGGTCCCGAGTTCGAAGCCTAGTTGCTTTACATTTCCAGCTAAATTTATTTTAAAATAAACGAAGGGGGTAGCATCCTACCTTTCTCTCAATAAAATAAAATAAAATAATGATATCAGTTCAGAAAAATTTAGTGGTAGAATATTAAGATAGACCAAAAACACTTAATATCTTAAATTAATTTTGCCTGATGCTCATGAAAGTATTGAAATATGAGGCTGGATCAAGCATCAATGAATGCGTTTTGCATGGATATAGGTTGTAATTTTTTCTCTAATAGTAAATGAAGGCAAGGCTAAAGTGAAACACTTCGTGATGCTGAATGTCAACCTTGAAAGTTCACAGATCAAAAGTGAAGCTTGGTCAAAATTTAAGGAACTGTTGAGGCAATTTACCTTATTACAATCTGTTTGACATTCCAAGTCAGTCCTATGGAAACTCTCTCTCCTGCATCTACTGGTTGAATGATAACAAGATATACATGACAAATTTCGTAGTAGTGATATTTGCTTATTTCTCCTTTCTACTTAGACATACTAGCTTAACTAACAGGATTGAATTCTTTCTCTATCACTATTATTAATTAAAGGAATGACTGCAGGGGTGTCAACGAGCCGAACATGAGCGAGCTGGAGCCAGCTCGAGCTCGGCTCGAGACTGTCAAAGCTCGGCTCGTGTTCGGCTCAAGTTCGCGACGAGCTCGAAAAGTCCGGCTCGTGATCAGCTCGTGATGTATTCGAGCTGGCTCGTGTTCGGCTCGTTAGCTCGTGGCTCGGCTCGTTGGCTCGGCTCGTTAGCTCGATTAGAAATTAAAATATAAAAAAACACATTAACATCAAAGAATAGATTGAAAAAGCTTAATCTACAGCAAATTACAATAATTTACAAGTAAACACAACAATGTAAACTTCTTTACTCTATAACATATTGTTCAAATAAAAAGATATTACCACACAACAATTTAAAATATATTTTACAATAACAAAGATTAACAACGAAGAATAGGCACAAAGAAACCAATGTGCAGCAAATGACAATACCATAATTCATTCAAAATCCACCAAAATTCAACACATTACCAAAATAAAGTTACAATTCAACAAAATAAAATCCACCATTCAAAATCATAGAATTACAAACCCTAATATAATAGTAATACAAACCACAGTCAAACAATTTAAAATATGTTTCAAGTTTTTTAAGTTAGTAATGAAATGAAAATTATGCGGTCCTTGTTACAATTCATTCCTTCCATTGCTCTTCAATGATTGTTAAGATTGTCAGCATCCTGAAAATGATTAAAAAAATAATTTATGAATAAAAATAATTATTATTAAATTCAAATGTAAAGATTTTTACCATCCTGAAAAGTATACAACAAAGAGAGCTCTTGTCCACCCCTACTTCCAACCTTTCAAGGCAAAAAACAAAGACAAATTTTAGAAATGTGAACAAGTTAATATTCTTTATATAGCTCAATAGCATAACATTCAAATAATTACCTAAAATGAAGTTTAGGTGCTGTCTTCACAAATACTAACATGCAGATTTTCCATCTCAGTAATCTCTTGCTGAAAAATTAAATTAAATTATAAATTCAGTATACAATATAAAAGAAATGGTAAAAAAAATAAAAAATAAAAATTATTGCATACTTACAAATTTAGATTTCGTAGACTTTTGTGAAGCTCTTATCCAATTTCCAGCACATACTAGAGCATCAACCGTTTTTGGTGCCAATTTGCTTCGATAGTCATCTAAAACTCTTCCCCCAGCATTGAAAGCTGATTCTGAAGCGACAGTGGTAATTGGTATGCTAAGAACATCACGAGCTAACTTGGATAAAACGAAATTTGATATTATTCATTTTCCACCAACCCAACACATCAAATTTACTTGAGTCATTACAATCAATCAGAGCACACCCTTCCTCTAAATATATTTCCAAATCTAATTTCTCAGGTTGGGCAAATGAACTGCTTCTTACAAAATCATCAAAATTGTCGTCATCGCTTGCTCTTTGTCTTTTTGCTGAACTTGTATCGGCACTTGATGCTGTAGTTGAATGGGTCGCTTCACCGCTCATATTTATTTCAGAAATAGAAGAAAAGCGCTCTGAAGCATAGCTATCATAGAGATCAGATAAAGCTTGTTGAACTATCATTATATTTCTTTCCACCTCATGATTTGGATATATTTTCGGAAAGCAAAACTTAACCAACAACATCTTGTATCTTGGATCTAAAATTGATGCAATTGCCATTAACAAGTTGCAAGAACCCCAATATTTATTAAATTTTTCTACCATTATTTCAGCCATCTTTCTGAAAAAATAATCATCTGATGTAGCTTGTTCAACCAACACTTTTTTAACTCGGTAAGTTTCACGAAGGAACTTGTTTGATGTAGGATAATCTGTTGCGGAAAAAATATTGCTCACATTATAGAATGTCTCTAAAAATTTTCTTATCTTTTCATATCTTTCCCATTGATCTTCAGAGGGACATCATCTATAACATGGATCTCTATTTGCATATTCACCAAAAACCAATTTATAATGAAAAGCAGCATCAAGCATTTTATATGTTGAGTTCCATTTAGTCGGAATATCACTTGATAACCCTCTTTCTGTAGGGAGACCCAATTGCTCGGCAATTTCACCAAATTTTTGAAGTCGACCAGGAGACTTCTTGAAGTATTTTACCGACTCCCTTATGTCATAAATTATTTCAGCAATCTCTTTAAGACCATCTTGAACCATCAAGTTCAAGACATATGCACAACATCTAATATGAAAGAACATGCCCTTGAAGTGAAGCTTGTTTCTCCTTTGGAAGTTCAAAATTAAACTTCTAGTTGCCACGTCATTACTTGAAGCATTATCTAAGGTGATCGTAGACACTTTATCTTGAATCCCCCAATCTAACAAGCAATCAGAAATAGCATCGGAAATAACCAAACCAGTGTGTGGTGGCTCTAGCTCAATAAAATTAATGATACGCTTTTGCAATTGCCACTCTGAATCTATATAGTGAGCAGTCAAAGCCATATACCCGATTGTTTGTTTAGACGTCCAACAATCACATGTAAGTGATATTTTATCAACATTCTTTAGTACTTTTTTCAATTTCTCCTTTTCTGTTTCATAGATTTTTAAGCAATCATTCTTAATAGTGTTTCTAGTCACCTTTTGAAAATTATGATTCAATGCCTTACACAATATATTGAACCATGCGTGTTCAACCATTGTAAATGGATATTCATGAACTATAATCATCTTGGCCATTATTTCTCGAATTTTAAAGATGTCGTAAGATGCAGTAGAGCCACTGTAGATAGGTGAAAATTCTATCTCATTATCTAGAGCTTCACTTGGTGTAAAATTGATTACACCTTGACCTTTAGGCTGATTTCTCAAGTAAAAACACTCATTCATATGCCTTTTTAGTTGTGAAGTGGTGCCCGACTTTGGTTTTGCATACTTCTTACTACAATATTTGCATTTAATCTTCTTCACTAAAACTTTATTCTCAAGAATGTCTACTTCTTCAAAATATTCCCAAACCTTAGAAACTCTTTTGCGAATTTTCTTTTCATCTAGTTCATTTTCAATATCTTCGATATCATTATTATCAGCTGTCTCATTTTTCTCTTGAGTATCACTTGGTTCATTAGTGCCAACAACAGATGCTGATTGTTGAGATAAATGAGGATGTGGTAAAGTTGGAGAAGACGTAACTAAAAATATATAGAGAGAGATAAATAAGTACTTACTAGCATACTACATACTAAAGGGAAAAGAACAATAATATGAAAAAAAAAATTATGATTCATTCAAAAAATGAAAACTGTGAACTTACTAATTCTCTGCGTGCCTTTTTTCAAGTTGTCTCCTTTGTTCAACTTAACACCGCCTCAAATATTTTGAATGCCTTTTTATTGTTGAAACTTTCAGATTTTCAGTTTGCTGCAAGTGATCCTCAACTTCAAAAAAATGGAAAATAATAAATACAAAATTCAAATTGGAAAATTTAAATAAAAAAACATGAAACTCAAGCGAAGCAGAGAGCAAGAAATTTATTATGAACACAATCAAAAGCTCCAGTAGGAAGTTCCTGCATTTGGCTTTCACAAAAGGTGGTAAAAACTTAAACAACCCCACTTGAATACAAGATGCAGTTTCTGGAGTGCGGTGGGGAGGCGCCGAGGCGACTCCGAGTGCGGCGGAGAGGCGCCGAGGGGACTCCGACTCCGAGTGTGGCGGAGCGGCGGACTGGGAGACATTGGAGAGAGCTAGTGAGTAGAGACTAGAGAGACAGTCGCAGCTCCAGGGCTCGCAGCGACAGGCCGGCAGCATGAACTTTGGTATTTTTTAGGGCAAAAAGAATTAGGATTAGAAGTTTAGAATTGTGAGTTGTGACTTGAGAGATCTTGTCCCTTCAAATTTTAATCTAGTGGTTGAAATTTTATATATAAATGGGCCTTTTTATAGATGGACCTATGTAAATAAGCCTCTTAATAATTAAGTTGGGCTTTATATTAAAGTTGGACTAAAAAATAAATAATAAAAATTTATATTATATATATAATTATAATTTATATATATATAATATAAAATATATATATTCGAGCTGTTATCGAGCCGAACACGAGCGAGCTGACCCCAGCTCGTGTTCGGCTCGTTTATTAAACGAGCTGAAAAATTCGGTTCGTGTTCGGCTTGTTTACTAAACGAGCGAGCCGATCTCGAGCTCATTTCGAGCCGAACACGAGCCGGCTCGCGAACAGCGAGCTGGATTGCCACTCCTAGGAATGAGTGCAGTTTTTGTCCCTCTTTTTTTTTTCCCCCCACTTTGGGGAAGGATAAAGAAATTAGTTCAACTCCAACCTGCAATATAATATGACAATGTCAATTTTACATTTACTTTAACAAAAAGATGGGCAGACATAGCTTATTATGATTATGAGAGAAACTAGACCTCTGTCTCGATGCCCGAATATATTGTCAATGTATCTCTTTTGTCTACTCAATGGCCTTAAAGCAACAATGACATAGTATGTATACGGCCTGTAAGTCATTTTCTTGAAATAAGATAAACTACCTTGTCAGTAAATGTACGATCTTGACAAATCATGATTGTAGGACATTTTAATGGACTAAAATTAAACTCCGAGGTTGCAATCACAAAAGAGAATACCTATATTGGTGCTAACTTTTTATAATTTTGCCTAGTTTCTAATTTCAGTTTTTATCTACTGTTGAATACTAAAACATTGGTATAATTTTCTGTAGGGTGTGGATATGTTTGGAAGACGCGTTGGATTTCTAAAGTTCAAAGCTGATGTAATTGAGAAGGAAACAGGGACAAAGGTGCTCCAACTGTTGCTACGAGTATCTAGTAGGATAATGTGTTTATTATTGCATTATTAAATTTCTCTACATGTGTATAAATACTGTACCCATGGTTTAACTTTTTTATTCCTCCTCTTATCCTCCAGTTCTGGTTACTCTTTGGCTTCTTTAAGTTTTAATGTTCTGCAGTCTTTATTTGGGTGGAAATTGGAGATATTTATCTATCCATCAATGATCTTTCAAATTCTAAAGAATCATGTCAATTGTTAATGTCAAAACCTGCTGTATTATACACATGTTTCATGGGGTTACATTCTTGAACTATATGTTATGACCTTAAGATACAATAACACACTACTTAATGAATTAGGGTACAATAACACACTAAATGAATTAGGCCAATGGTTCAACATATGTAAAGCCATAAGGTCATTGCTATCTTGATCATAGGTACTTTAGAATTTGGATGATAGCTATCAGAGCAAGGAATGGAGAAAGTAGCATATAATGCTTGCTATTTCTGTACCTGTATATATATTTTTTCATTTAACTGTCTTTGAAAGTGGTGAAGAGAAGCTATGATATGACCATATGTACAAGTCAGCCAACAGTATAGGAAGAGAGTGAAAGGCCTGCTACTTTGTCCAATCAACATATGTGAGAATCTGCGTTTGCAGCTCAGATTGTTCGCATGACTTTAAGATCTTCAATCCTAGGACTGTTAGTAAGACTAGAGTGTGTGATATTTAACCTTTTCAGTCCCACAAAATATTTAGTTTCTGAGGACCATCTGATAATTTATTTAGTCTACTTCTCTTTTAGAGAAGATTAATTACTTTTGACATCCTATGTGATTTTTTTTCAAGGATAATCATTGGGCTCATATCTAGCATACAGACTTATCTCTATTAATCAATTCTTTTTTTGAGTCCAGGTTTCCAACATGTACTCTTAGCATGATACTTGATGGTATATTCTTTTTCTTTCAGTTTTTCTTCATAAAATTATTTGTATGTTGCATTTTCCTTAGTCTTGGTTAGAAGTGACAGTAAATAGATGAGGTATTGTTTATAGACACTTCTTTAAATAATGTGACATGAAAATGCCTATCAATATTTGTATTGGTATTGAATTAATACTTCCTAGCTATAATTATATGGCACTTATTCCAGCTGTGTGCTTGAGTGCTGTTTGTAGAAACAGTCTCATGCTTCCTTACTTGTATGGGCTGTCTTACCTTTGTGATTATCATATTAGAGGTACCACTAAGTTTCTTCATTACGTTTATTTATTTTCATACATTCATTTAGATTCCAGGAATTGTGTTTGCAAGGGGACCTGCTGTTGCTGTGCTGATTCTCTTGGAGTCTGGAGGGGATACTTATGTTGTACTAACAGAGCAGGTATGCTATTAAAAGCCTGTTAATATGACTGTTGACTTCCTTTGATCAGTTTAATTGCTTGATGTTTGGATAAATTCTCTCTTGGTAAGGGAAATTTCTGCTCAATAAATGTAGATTTTATTAGTCCTGGAATCTATTTAAGAATAATTTTGTCACGGTTTTATTGTTATTTATTTATTTACTTATTTTTCGGGCAGAGAATGTAGAGGGGTGTGTCCACAGATATCTTAATTTTTTTTTTTTTTTTTTAATGATTGTGTTTTGAATGTGCAAGGTTAGGGTTCCTGTTGGAAAAATCATTTTTGAACTACCAGCTGGCATGATAGATGATGAGAAAGGTGATGTTGTCGGCACAGCAGTCCGTGAGGTAGGATTTACTATTATGGTTAATTTTCTGCATAAGTAAAGGAAATAAGCTGTAAGCTGCATTTGCTTACATTATATCTAAAAGGGAAAAGCTGACAATAATTGAATCTATATTAAAAATAATGATTGGTGTAGTAACTATCAGAGGTGGTAAAGTGGATTAATCAATGCAATAACAAGAATTATAGCTGTCTATTATCAGACAATTTATTCTTACTGCACCTTGAAAATATTTCCTCTCTGTGAGATATGAACATGTTCAGGTAGTTGATTAGTGTGAGTCTGGACGTGTTAGCTTAGCTTTAAAAAAACAATTGAATCAAATTTAAGCAGTTGAGGAAAAACTGGAATTCTTGTGCTGCATACAATGCTTAAAGAGCAATAAGAGGCCGTTCAGCAAGTGAAGCAACCATCAAACATTTCCTTTAACATGGAAAAGTTTAGGCATAAATGGAAGATAAAAACGCGGGAGATATGCATTGCAAAATATATTCTAGACTGAGAATCTCAAATTGGAGTGCCTGATAATACTGTAACAGTGTTTTTCTTAGAATGAAGACAATTTTTTGGAGTGAAGACTGTTTTCTTACTTTAACAATGGCAGAATAGACTAAACTGGATATCTTGGAGTGAAGACGATGTTCTTTTGATATATGTTGCTATTATATGAAAATGGAGTTATAAATGTTAGGGGCGATATTATCTGCATTGCTTTGGGTACTGGTCACCATGGAACAAATTGGTTGACGAAATAAATAGGATTTGAGATTCATACTCTTGACTATTGGTGTTCAATTTTGGTGTCAATTTGGGCAGGTACAAAACGATAAAACCAATTGAGCCTTGCATTTTGTATTGTTTATAAATGTGTCCACATGATGGGCACAATAGCATCAGAATAATTAACGTGGCCAGGAAATATAATCATTTCAAACTAAATGAAAGCTTGTATGCTTTTAAATTGACTTAAATTCACATTGAAGAAGCAAGGCCTTATTATTATTAGTATTAATTTTTGTTTTTAACCAATAAAAGTAGTGAGGAAAGAAAACATAGTGAAGAACAAGAAAAGAGAGGGAAAATACAAACGGAATTTTTTTGTTTGCCAACAAAAGATGACTAAGGATAACTGTGTCATATATCTAATTGAAATACACGGGAAAAGGGAACTGTTTTAGTGCAGTTTGAATTGGAATATTATTGGGTCATAATTCGAAATTTATGCGGGCATCACCTTGAACTCGCACAACAAGGAACTTGTACTTAAGCTAACTGCAGGTCAGTTCCAAGTAATCGGGCCATGCAACAAACTCTAATAAACTTAGCTACTGATGCTATTTGATCATGTACTGTGGACATGATGGAGCTACAACATTAATAATTAGATTAACTTAACATTCTTATTATTATTATTTTTTGGGATCTACATGGTGTTACTTCCAAGTTTTCAGCTACTTATTAGTGACTGATTGGAACTGATTGAGATATTAGTAGTGTACTAGTGCAGTGCCCGTACTTTGTAATGGGTAGATGTTATTGGAAATCAACAACTAAAATTAAACAAAAAATGTATGAATAGAAAAATCTTGAATAAGGTCTTCACAAAACTGATGGGAGAAATCATGGATGGGCTTGATGGCTATGTCCTAACATCATTTTAATCTTTGGTGCCTTTTCAGTTTAGAGTGAAATTTCATATAGATGATTGAACATTGTATCTTGGATATACAAATAGTATGCGGGATAGTAATTTAGAAACCTTTGACTGATAAGAACACAGTTGTTGGATTTTTAAGTTACCAAATTAGTCTAAAATCTATATTTTTGGCCAATTTTTGGAGTTGGATCATTGTGTTACAATCAACCTAGATCCAAAACTGTGAACTTCATTCAAAGATGAAAAATTAGAAGTAGAAGAAATTTGACGAGAGATATTGTAAAGTTCAAATTAATTCCTTGAACAATATTGTTCATCTTGGTACATAATAGACACTTAACGAAAGTATGAAAATACAATCAATGGAAATTAAATATGGAAATACAATCAATGAGAATTCTATATATAGGAAGCAATTGAAAAACAACCATATTCTTTGATATTCTTTAATCTTCCTTGATTTCTTTGGTGATATGTCAATCAAATATTCTTTCCTTTTATGACGATCAATTAATCAAGAATTCTAACACTCCCCGTCAAGTTGGTGCGTCGATATTTATCACGCCCAACTTGTCCAACAAATTTTGCAACTGATTTTTTCAATTAGCCTTAGTAAACATATCAGCCAATTGATCTTCAGAAGCAACATACAGAGTAGAAATTACTTTTGCTTGTACCTTTTCGCGTACGAAATGGCAGTCTACCTCGATATGCTTTGTTCTTTCGTGAAAAACAGGATTTGTAGAAATATGTATAGCAGCCTGGTTATCGCATTTCATCTGAATGGGACCATCAAGATTGAATCCCATGTCCTTCAGTAAGGCTTTCAACCATACCAACTCACAAGCTGTTGATGCCATGGCTCTATATTCCGCTTCTGCACTTGAACGAGAAACAACATTCTGTTTTTTACTTTTCTAAGTTACCAAGTTATCACCAAGTAGAGTGCAATAACTTGTAGTAGAATGTCTATCAATCGGGCAACCTGCCCAATCAGCATCTGAATAACCCACAATATTTAAGTTGCCATTCTTTCGCATCAAAATACCTTTTCCTGGATTATATTTTAAATAACGTAGTATTCTATTCACAACATTCATGTGAGATGTTCGTGGAGAGTGCATGAATTGACTAACAAGACTAACAGCGTAGGAGATATCGGGTCTTGTGATTGTTAGATAAATCAAACGTCCAACAAGCCTCTGATACAATCCAACATTGTCAATCAGCTCACCCTTTTTGAAGTCAGGATGAATATCAATAGGAGTCCCTAAAGGTTTAGAAGCAAGTTTACCTGTTTCTTTTAGTAAGTCTAAAGTGTACTATCTTTGAGAAAAAAGAATTCCCTTCTTCGATCTTGCGACTTCGATGCCAAGAGAGTATCTCAATTCACCAAGATCTTTGATATCAAACATAATTTTTAATCATATCTTAACATCATCTGTTACCTGTTGATTATCACCTATGAGAATAATATCATCCACATAGATAAGCATAATGGCAGTGCTCGTCCCTTCTTTCTTAACAAACATTGAGTAGTCAACAGAATATCTTATAAAGCCAATACTTGTTATAGCTAAACTTAATTTTCCAAACCATGCTCTTGGAGATTGCTTTAATTCGTAAATTGATTTTCTCAATTGGCAAACTAAGTCACTCTCCCCCTATCTTGGATTTCCAGGAGGTATTGACATGTAAACTTCTTCTTGTAGTTCTCCATACAATAAAGCATTTTCTACGTCTAATAGTTAAAGTGGTCAATCTAAATTAACAGCGACCGAAAGAAGCACTATAACTGAACTCATTTTCGCTATAGGTGCAAAAGTTTCTTTATAGTCAACACCATATATTTGAGAGAATCCTTTGCCTACAAGACTTGCTTTGTAGTGCTCAATACGCCCATCTGGATGATACTTAATTTTATAAACCCATCGGCAACCAACAGGTCTTTTACCATTAGGGAGCAAGGCTAAGTCCAATGTATGATTTTTTTCAAGAGCATTTTAGCTCCTCTTTCATTGCTTTTCTCCACTCAGGTTGAGTAATTGCTTCGGCATAACTAGTAGGCTCATTATTGCCATCAACAGTTGCAACAAAGGATTTGAATTTGTTAGAATAAGTATGATAGGAACATGGTTCGAAGTGCCGTGGCACGGGGGCGTGCCGCTCGCCGCCTGGCACGGTACGGTACCGGCACGCTTGTGTGCCGATGGATACGCATGACCTCCCAGTGGCACGCTCTGGCACGTTTTTTTTTTGTTTTTTTTGTTCCCAATAAGCTCTTATAATATTGTTTTGAAATGTTTAGTCAAAAAATTATGAATATTGGCTATATATAGCTTACTATACTCACCAATTAACATATTGATGTTTTTTTATATATATAAAGTACAATAGAGTTTTTTTTCAAAATAACCCTCTAAAATTTTATAATTTGCGAAATAATCTTATCAAAATTTTATTTGTAAAACTAACCCTATTTTTGCCATATCAGCTTGCCATATCAGCGCCACATACAGAAGGGTCACCGCCTTCTAAAGACGGTGGACCGCCTTTAGCTATAATTTTTCATGATTAAGTTCATTTCAAACAAAATTACAAAGAGATACGTAAATTAATTTTCATGATTAAGTTAATTTCAAACAAAATTACAGAGAGATACGTAAATAAAATGGGAATGTGGGTACGAGTCAGATTTTTAAAAGATTTAGGTTGTTATTGTAGAAAGATAAGATAAAATGAGAATGTGGGTACCGATTAGATTTTTAAAATATTTAGATTGTTATTATTCATTAACTAATATAAGAAGGAAAAGAGATAAAAAATATTTTTAATTATAAAACCTAAATCTTTAAAAGATTTAGATTGCTATTAGTTAGTAAATAATAACAACTTAAATCTTTTAAAAATTTGATTTATAACCACATTCTCATTTTATCTTATATCTTTACTTTTTATATTAGTTAGTAAATAATAATAATCTAAATCTCTTAAAGATATTCACATTTACTAACAACCTAAATTAGTTAGTAAAATAATCTAAATCTCTTAAAGATAAAACAAAAAAAACAAAAAATATGTACCGTACAATATGTGATTTTTTTAAAAAATAATAATAAAAAATACTCTACGCATGTAAATAAAAAAAAAAAAAAAGAAAAAAAAAGGAAAACTGCCGTGCCGCTCGGCACGGCACGCGATACCCAACAGGGTATCGCTCTGTCTCGAGCGATACCTATCGCTCGAGACGGGGGGGGGGTGCACCCCCCCGTACCGTGCCCCTCTTTGAGGGGCACGGTACGTGCTGCCCGTGCCGCCCCGACACGGGCGGCACTTAATTCCTTGGATAGGAAATATAATCTTTAATAAGATAGGTAACTTTAGGTGCATTTCGTTTTTCCTTACCTAAAGCAATAGGTAAAGAATCATGTTCAGGTACTAAGAAATTTGACTACCTGAATTGGAATTGCTATCAAAGCCCAACTCCAAGGATGCCGGTCGGTGAGGAGGCGATTTCGGTGAGCTCTGACTTGCTTGATCAGCATCTTTGCTTTGATTGTCAATATGAGATAATGTTAATCTAGAAGGATCATGATCTTCCAAATGAGTAGTAGAATGATTGTTAGATGCCTCTAAATCATAATATAGAGTAAAGTATTGGGAATGATTTAACAACTCTTCTTGAGATGTAGTAGAATTCAAGGAACTATCTTGTTTGTCAGTATAATAAGGAATGGACTCAGAAAAGTGTACGTCACAAGAAATATGAGTTTTTCTTTTTTTGGGATCATAACACTTAAAAGCTTTTTTGAGTTGCAGAATAACCAAGAAAAATGCATTTGATAGATTTATGATCAAGCTTATCTCTATGCTGTTCAGAGACGTGAACAAAACATGAACACACAAAAACACAAAGATGAGCAATTTGATGGTTTTTTATTAGTTAAACATTCAATTGGAGAAATATCTTTAAGCACAATAATTGGTAATCTATTAATAATGTAACATGCTGTCAAAACAGCATCAGACCAAAAAACTTTTGGAACATTCATTTGAAAAAGTAAAGATCTAGCTACTTCCAAAATATGTCGATTTTTGCGTTCAATGATGTCATTTTGTTGAGAACTAGCAGGGCATGTCGTTTGATGCAAAATATCATTTTCACGTAAATAACTACTAAAAGTTTTGTTCACATACTCAGTTCCATTATCAGATCTAATTATTTTAATTTTTGCATCAAACTGAGTTATAACCATTTTATGAAATTTTTTTGAAAGCATCAAAAGCTTCACTTTACGATTTTAACAGGTACACCCAAAGCATACGTGAATAATCATCAATAAAACTAATAAAATATTTATGACCAAAATATGAGTCAATAGGTGCATAACCCCAAACATCAGAGTGAATTAAATGAAAAGGAGAATCACATTTACTTTGACTTCTATGATAGGGCAAACGATGTTGCTTAGAAAGAAAACAAGTTTCACAATTATTAAATAAAGGTTTTAGGGTAGGAAAAATAATACGAAGAATGCGATCAGATGGGTGACCTAATTGAGTGCGCCATATCTTTTCCTGATTATCTTCACTATGACTAATTAGAGCATAAGCACTTTGATCCAGTGAATAAAGTCCATCTTTTTCGCGCCCCTCACCAATCGTCTTCCTCGTTGTCAAGTTCTGAAAAACACAATAATGAGGATAAAAAGTTACCGAACAGTTGTGAGATTTTGTTAACTTGCTAACAGATAGCAAGTTTGAGGGAAAAGAGGGAAAAAATAAAACAAATGATAAGTTAATAGAAGGAGATGCGTCAACGCATCCAATTCCATGAATTGGAGCATGTGAACCATCGGCTAAGGTTACAAAATGCTTACCAATAGCTGGTTGCATAGAAGAAAGATTATTAGAGGTTCCCGTCATATGGTCTGTTGCACCGGTGTCAACAATCCATGTTGCCAGAGATGAATCTACTGGATGTGCTAAGGCAAATTTACCTATCTATGAGGGAAGCGAAACATGTGTAGAGGACGGTCTTTGCTTTGTGTATGCATCAAGAAATTCAGCTAATTTCTCCAATGACATCGGAATGTTTGATTCCTTTGAAGCACTTGCAATGTTGGCTGCTGGTAGCTCTGTAGGACGACCATATAATTCCCAACATCTCTCTTTCACATGACCCAATTTGTTACAATGAGAACATCGTGGGCAATCACCAAATCCACGCCCTCTACCACGACCGCGTCCACGATCTCCACGACTTCTATTAGTGGCGGTGCTAGAAAGAAAGGCTGAGTGCTCCATAGTAGATTGCTTAGTTGGCTTCATCACAACTCTTTTCTTTTCTTCTCTTTGGAGAAGTGCACAAACCTCATTGAGAGAAGGTAGCTCGAATTGCATAAGGATCGGACTTCGAATTGCTTCATAATCAGAGTCAAGGCTACCAAGCATTTCAAAAATTTGATCTTGTTCAATCCTTCTTCGAATAACTTTGGGATTCGTGGAAATTGGAGTATAATGGCTTAGCTCTTGCCACATACCATGAAGAGTCCCAAGATATTTGTTAAAGGTTTTCTCCTTTGCGAAAAAGAGCGATTTCTTGTTTTAACTGATAAGCACGAGCAATGTTTTTTTTTTTTTTTTTTCAGAGTATATTTCAATCAATGTTTTCCAAACTTCATGAGCAGTTCTGTAATATCCTGACGACTCGCAACCGTCGATGATGAGCCTTCTTTGAGGCCGGTATGGCGAGAAGGATGATGGGTCGAAGAACAACGTATAAGTGAAGGTGAATTTTGAAGGAAAAGGGGAATTAGATTAAGAAGAGAGTTGAGGAAGGAGAGGAGAAGGAGGAAGGGAGTGAAGAAGCCTTGGGGAGAAATTACTATTTCATTCATAATCCCTTTCTTACATTTCTGGGCTCTTACAGTCCCTCTTTAATTACATGGTTAAGGTTACTTACTCTACTTGCTTAGTAAAATTAAGAGTATGCTGCTGTAAAGGAAAGCTATTGAAACTAGGCTTGGTGGGCTCCTTAGCCTAGTGGGCCGGTCGGTTGCAACCTAATCCTCCCAGGATGAGGCCTGCTCTCTCTTCTAGTTTGGTGAAATTGTGGATCGGTTTTGGCCTTGGGCGGTTCACTCAGTACCCGCACCCGCGAGCCGACCACCCGCTCCGCATTTCACATCTTTTTATTTGGGAACTCTAGATCTGCTATTGTAGATTTCCAAACTCTAACCCTACTTCCTTTTTTCCTTCGTCTCTCTCGGGGTTCCTTGCATCACCGCCACCGCTCTTCTCTCTCCCGGTGTCGGTTGTTACAATCCTCCCGTCCTTGAGAGGACCCTTGTCCTCAAGAGTCAAACTTAGGAAACTAGGCTTTGATCACCCAGTAGTCCCATGTGGCTTCCTCCTCGGTCAAGTTGCTCCATTTGACCAGTATTCGGCTCTGTTCCTTCTCTTTACAAAGCGTCGATCTAAGATTTGCTTTGGCCGTGCGAGAGGTCGTCCCTCTTCGTCCGACAAAGGTGCGGAGGGCACCGCTTGTTGATTTTTGGCCAGTCCTCTCTTCATGAGAGATACGTGGAAGACTGGGTGTATCTTTGTCCCTTCAGGAAGCTGTAGCCTGTACGTCACCGGCCCAATCCGTTCCAAGATCTTGAACGGTCTGTAGTACTTCGAGGTAAGCTTGAGATGACGGCGAGTGGCCACGCTGTTCTGCCTGTAAGGCTGCAACTTCAGGTAGACTCTTTCCCCCACTTGATACTCCTTGTCCACTTTCCTCTTGTCGGCGTTTTGTTTTATACGGTTCTGAGCCTCCTTAAGCCTTTCTCTCAAAACTCGGATCGTCAGCTCCCTCTCTCGGCCCTACTCTTTAACTGTCTGGTTCTTAGGGTCTCTAGATTCACCACTGGGTATGCTGGGGGAGGATGGCCGTATAGTGCTTGGAAGGGGGTCATCCCTATGGAGGGGTGGTGGTTGGTATTATACCACCACTCTGCCAGGGATAGCCACCTATGCCACTTTCGAGGACACTGGAAACACATCCAACAAAGATAAGTCTCCAGACATCGGTTAACCTTTTTCGTTTGCCCATCTGTCTATGGGTGGTATGTAGTACTCATTTGTAGCTTGGTTCCTATTAATCTGAACAACCTTTGCCATAGCTCACTGGTGAAAATTTTATTTTTGTCTTAGACAATTCCCCTGGGTAGCCTATGTAGTTTGTATACCGTGTCGAAGAACGTCCTCGCTACTTCTTGCGCCGAGTAGGGGTGAGTTAGGGATGCAAAGTGTGAGTACTTAGTTAGCCTATCTACCATTTGTAGTGGTCCAGATTTCCCATGCAACCTTTCCGGTGAATCCACTGTGTAGAACACCTAGTGTTGGTGTGTCTGGCCCATAGTGCATCAAAGGGATGCCACAGATGGACCTTGTGAGATATCTTTAGCTGATTTGGCCTTCGGTTGCATTTGCCGAATTTTAGAAAAGGTTTTGGGCCAAACCGAGGTTGGATTTGGATTCAGCGCGGAAAAACGCTTGAAAACGGCTATTTGCTTGTTAAATTCGGAGTCCGGATGGCCAAAAACGGGCTTCCGGAAATTTTCAGGGATTTTCGGTGCATGAGGGAGGACCGTGGACCGGCCTGAGCCACGTGGCGGCCTGTTATTGGCCGGCTCACGCAGCTCGGTCCACGGGGAGGCGCGGCGGGTGCATGGACCGCGGGGCGGGACGCGTGGCGTGCGCGGAGTGGTCGGCGCACGCGGCGCGGCCCAGCGAATTTGCACGGGCTCGGTGGACTGGGTGCATGACACGTGGCAGCCTGGCATTGGATGGCCCACGAAGGCGCGGTCCACGGTGTGCGCAGAGGGGCGCCTCGGGGCGGAGCGCGCAGAGGCGCCAGGCGCGCGGTCGGCCGCACTCGAGTGCGGCCACGTGTCAGCCTGCCGTTGGCGGGCCGTACCTACCCCAGCTGACCGAGGGAGGACGCGTGGCGCGCGGCGGGGACCCTTGCACCGCTGTCCCGTGTTGCGGGGACACGTGGCGAACGCTGGGCGTTCCGGGCGCGTCGGACGGGATTGGTGCGACCCGTCTTGGCGGATTCGGGCGCCCGAATTGTGCGCCCGAATCCGGCCCATTAGCAGTATTGGGCTGGCCTATAAATAGGGTCCCTTGGCATTTTTTTCAGGCTCTTCTGGGCTTTTTTTCACTGTGGTCCCTTCAGAGTTTTTCCTCCCCTCACAGTGCTCTATTCTTTGGTGGATCCCTGGGATTTTTAGGGGCACGCATCCCGAGGTTTGCGATTTTTCAGCGCGGCGCGACGCTCGTTCACCGACGACCCGTTTCGTCCCTTTTCAGTGTGCGGACTCCCCCGGCTCACCCCGACCTCTGATTTAGGCGATTCTTGCGCCGTTGGACTCACGACAGGTAGGACTCCGATTTCTCTGTTTTGAGCTCTCTTCTTTTCCGAAGCTATCTTGGAGTTTTCTGAGCATCCATTTGACCCATTTTTCCTCGCGGAGTTTTCGACAGCGCTGTGGTGTTTTGGCTATATCTTCGCTCACAGGCGTCGGATCGAGGTGTGCCAAGAGGCGTTTTTCATCTACACAGTGCAAGGAACACCCTCAAATTTTCTGGGAATTTTCTGAATATTTTTCGAAGGTGAAAATCCTCTTCTCCCTGAGTTCTTGGATGCTGAAATTTTGTATAGATTTCTTTGGGGTGTTTCCCTTGCAAAATTTGTATCTCAGCGTAGAAAACTCGGATTTGAACGTGCAGGTACTCGTTTCGACCGGTTCATCGCGAGGATCGTGACAGTATTTTTCTTGAAATTTTTCGAGCATTTTACGCAGGTGAAAATAGAGAAACTCTGGACTGTTGTAATTTGGGCAGATTATGTTGGAACATTTGTCACGCCCCGAGTCCGCCAATTTGTACGGTTCGGGCACGCCAACAGACCCGCCAATCGGGTATGACCTTTCACTACCCGAAAGGAACGGTAACATCCATAATCATACAACAAGTATATGCGGAAGCTCAATATCAGAGTACTAAAAATCACTATAAATTTGAACTTTCATTTTATAAACAAACAGTTTAGGCGATAATGAAAGCATACAAGAGTGAACCATAACTTAAATTTATTACACTTTACATTTTTGAACTTGCTAATAAAATTATTACAATTCTTTTACATCATTTCCTCACCATACAAGGTTCACTCAAGAAATATAAAAATGGGATACCTCTGCTAGACCCTCTAGGTCTCTATGCTGCTGGGCTCTTGCCCCTGTCGTATGCCTCGCCATCTGCGTCTGAACCGTCACGATCGCTGCATCCATACCCGCACCTGTGGGGGGAGTCACCCAAGGGGTGTGAGAACTACGACCGAGTTTCCAGTGGGTTCAACCACCGAGAAAAAGTGTCCTACACCACTTGGTCCAATGGAAGCAATAATAATAGTGTGCTAGGAAACTAAAATCCTCAACATCAATATGCAACTATGCAATAATATATCACTACACTATCTGAGTACAACCATCGACCCAGCACTACTCTGTCTAGCCACACTAGGCTGCTAAGTACCAACTCGGCCACTATGCCGCTATATACAGGGTCAAACTAACCCGGCCACCTTGGCCACTCTATCTTTCTTTATTCTTTAGATTCTGGTGCTTTAGTTCAAGTTAACCCTCAGAAATTTCTTATCCAACGGGCCCCAGCCCGGTAGTCCTGCTACCATAAGATAAGATTTCTAAGGTTGCCGATAACACCCGCAAGTGTTACCCCGTCCTACGGAAGAAGCGTCCCGAACGGGTCTCTACCCGGGAGAGGGATACTGCCCGTACCTCCAACATGGGCTGGCTTCACCGTAGGTCCGCCCGTTTTATCTTTATATTTTCTTTCTTTTCTTTTTACTTTAGTTCTTAGCCTCTTTGCCTTTGAACGCTTGCTTTCCTTTCTTATTCGAGCTTATAGCTCCCTTTTTGCCACTGGCAAATCACTTTCTCTTTTCCTTGAGCATTTAGCTCCTTGCTTTAACTTTTAACCCTTCGAAAGTATCTCGTCCGACGGGTCACTGCCCAGGGAGTCACTGCTCCACTTGACGAGTCTCAAATTCGAGGGCGCCAATTACATTTTCTTTAGGCTTTTAGCCACTTTTAGCTTGCTTTTAATCTTTGCCTTTTTGCAACAATTTTTTCCTCTTATCCTAGGTCTTGCCATAAGGATAACCAGAGAGTCTCCTGGACTCTTAAACATTTCTCTTTTATTTCTTTAACTCAAATTGAAGTTAAAGTTATTATCCATTTGCCCAGACACCCTATGACCTTCTAGGGTTATATTTAATCAACTCTTTAAACTGGGGATCTTATCCCACTTTTCTGATTCCTCACTGAATCCTAGAGTTAACTAAACTCTATTTCCCTGCTCCACCACTAACTTAGAGTTACACTGACTCTAATTCCATGTTCCACTGTTATCCTAGAATTACATTGACTTTACTTTCCTGTTTTTCCTTTCATATCTCCACACTTGATCCATCTTTTCCATCATCTTGATTCCTTACTGAATCCTAGAGTCAACTTGACTCTATTTTTCCTGTCTGTGAGTTTAAACTCTTCTAGCTCAACTTAGGTTCCCTTTACCTAAGTCCCATGTCATACTTGTCCTAGAGTTCCTTGACTCTATGCTGTCCTCTAGTTCACCTTAGGTTTCCTTTACCTAAGTTCCATGTCATACTCATCCTAGAGTTCCTTGACTCTATGTTGAACACTAGTTCTCCTTAGGTTCTCTTTACCTAAGTTCCATATCATACTTGTCCTAGAGTTCCATGACTCTATGTTGAACACTAGTTCTCCTTAGGTTTCCTTTACCTAAGTTCCATGTCATACTTGTCCTAGAGTTCCATGACTCTATGTTGAACACTAGTTCTCAGTGTCCTTAGGTTGTCACCTAGGACCATGCCACTCGTCCTCCCTAGGATAACTCCTAAGCAAGGTTTTAAGTATCCATCGGCACGGGCCGTATCTACCGTGCCGTACCGTGCCAACAAGATACCGGCACGATACAGCTCCCGTGTCGATGACACAGTTCAAAACCCTTTTTTCTTAAAATTACTAAGTAATTTTCTTAATAAAGTTCAAAATATTTGATAAAGATACATAATAAGCAATTAAAAAATTTTGTTGCTAAAGAAATTAAATATTTCATGCCATTATGTGTCGGCACGCATGTATTTTTTGTGACCGGCACTCATCGGCACGGCTCGGCACGGCTCGGCACGCACCGTGCCGTACCGTGCCGGCAAGTTTTCGGCACGACCTCGTGCCACGGCACTTAAATCCTTGCTCCTAAGTTAATGTCACTCGTCAAACCCCTATACTAGGTTTTCTCCTAGTCTTACTACCAACAACTGTTGCTCCCTTATGTCACGTGATTCCTAGGGTTACACCCTAACATGCTCACAATCATAATAGCTAATCCTTTTTCATGCATGCAGTTATCTTCAGTTCATTCATCAAATAGTAATTTCTTCTACGCATGCATATTCATCATATATCTTTGGCAACCAACAGTTGCACTTTTCCTCTGTGTTCATTTACACATGTACATCTATTCCTCTAGCTCTAGCAACCAACAGTTGCACTTTTCCATCTACACAGGCAATCATAATCATAATTACCTAACGCCTCTAACAGGCTACTATCATGCTTCGAATCGAAAAGCAAAGGAGCAAGGGGAGAGGTCACCCAATTTCGGTAGAATCCCCCACCTTGTAGTGTACCCAATTGCTTGTAGACACTTGCAATTGGTCTCCGCGCGATTCCACTTGTCTCCTCGAGCTTGCACGCAAAACGGCGCACTTCCCTCGGATCCGCACGCAAAACGATGCACGTCCACCAAACCTGCACGCAAAACGGTGCGCGTCAGAAAAACCCACACGCAAAACGATGCACGCCACTTCAATCGGCACGCAAAACAATGCGCGTCAACTCAACCTGCACGCAATACGGTGCACGTACCTCAAATCTGCACGCAAAACGGTGCACGTTCGACTGTAGGATTGCACGCAAAACGGTGCATATTTTTTTAGTCCTGCATGAAAATTGATGTGTAATATTAAAGACTGCACGCAAAACGATGCGCGACAAAACGATCTGCATGCAAAACGGTGCACGTTTAACTGTAAGGTTGCACGCAAAACGGTGCACATTTTTCTATCCCTGCACGAAAAACGATGTATAATATTAGAGACTGAACGCAAAACGGTGCGCGACAAAATGATCTGCACGCAAAACGGTGCACGTTTAACTGTAAGGCTGCACGCAAAACGGTGCATATTTTTCTATCCCTGCACGAAAAACGATGTATAATATTAGAGACTGCACGCAAAACGGTGCACGATAAAACGATCTGCACGCAAAACGGTGCACGTTTAACTGTAAGGCTGCACGCAAAATGGTGCATATTTTTCTATCCCTGCACGAAAAATGATGTATAATATTAGAGACTGCACGCAAAACGGTGGGTGATAAAACGATCTGCACGCAAAACGGTGCATGTTTAACTGTAAGGCTGCACGCAAAACGGTGCATATTTTTCTATCTCTGCACAAAAAATGATGTATAATATTAGAGACTGCACGCAAAACGGTGCGCGATAAAACGATCTGCACGTAAAACGGTGCATGTTTAACTGTAAGGCTACACGCAAAACGGTGCATATTTTTCTATCCCTGCACGAAAAACGATGTATAATATTAGAGACTGCACGTAAAATGGTGCGCAACAACTCAATCTGCGCGTAAAACGGAGCATGTAGCTCGGGTTGGCACGCAAAACGGTGCATTTTTTTTTTATTATTTGCACGCAAAACGAGGCGCGCCAAAAATGCTCGCGACAGTCTGCGCAGTAAAACGGCACAGTAAACTCGGTCCCTAGCACGCACAACGGTATGGGATCAAATTAAATGTCCAAAATGACGTCTCAAAACTGTGCCAAAAATACCGTAAAAATAAAGCGTGGGACTTACCCGACCGCGCCGTCGCCGTCAAAACGCTCCCATCGAAAATTTCGCACGCTCCACGAGGCTCACGACACAACACCGCATCACCCACAATCTCCTCCCTCACTCTCCCTCTCGCTCGGTTGGAGAAGAAAGGAAAAGAGGAGAAAAAAGGGGTGCGGGGGAGAAAGAAGAAGAAGAAAAGAGAGATGAGGGAGGAAGGTGGTCCACGGTGCACCGGTCCACGGTGCACCCGCCGGTCCACAGCACCCAGCCGGGTGCACCCGGCCCAGGCACGCGCGCCCACCTGCGGGCGCACGTCCCTGCCCGTACGGGCCCAATGGGGGCCTGCCATGTGGCGGCCCCCCTTTGACCCGCGCACTTGATGCGCGCCAGCTGTGCGCGTTGAGTAGCGCGCCGCTCGCCTTGAAAATTCGTTTTTGTCTCGTTTTCTGTCCATTTTTCGTCCGTTTTCGTTCAAATTTGACAGGCGACTTCGTTTCAGCTTTATTTACCACAGAAAAATTTAAATTTTCACTTTTGGCCATTTCTGGGCTACCAAAAGCCCCGCTGTGTCCAGAATCATTGGCGGACCCCGTTCTCGCAATCCGGGTATCCAATGAACACGAAATTTTTACCGTGACCTTAAAACATAATTACACAGCTCCCGTAATTTTCTCAGAATTTTTCGACACTGTTGGCGGAGCCCGTTCCCACTATCCGGCCTCCGATCAACGCGAAACTTTTTCTGTGGCCTTAAAACATATTTACGGGGCTTCCGTAATTTTTTCGAAATTTTCCGACACTGAATTTTCCACTAAAAATCTGGGCTCTCTTTCTCGAATAAAATTCCAGAACTCTCATTTTAATCCCGATTTGGGCCCAACTCGCTTCCAAATATTCTTTACTTCCCCAACTTTCATAACAATAGGATTTCATCCCACCTTTATTTACATTTATTTATGTTCCGAAAATCCGGCACTTTACAACATTGTATATTTATTTGTGTATGTTCTTTTGGGGAATGTTGTGGAGATTGTTTGGACCGAGCGTGGACTTCACTTTTGGGTTTAGGATTTAGCGCTCGAGGTGGGTACCGTTGTAAACCTCCTACTCGTGTTAACCCACTAGGCGTATTGGAGCCATTCCTATATCATGTTGATAGTTGTATCAGTGGGATGAACCTTGCATGCTTGTATGAAAGTATTGATTGATTGTTAGCACTTGCATCGTTAGAGAACTCGATATTAATGAATCATTGTTTCTTGGAAAAGGATAAGTTGCTTAAACCTTTTGGTAATAATATGCTAAAACCATATCATGCTTTATGTATATTGGGAGGCTTATGCATGTGTATAGACTAGCTTGTGGCATATTAGCACATCAGATATCCAAAGCAATAGCATACTTTAATTCTTGTAAGAATTGGAATACCTGTGATATTTTTATTAAGTAAAGGACTTTGCATGCTTGTATGGTCACTAGTTAGGCCACTATTTTCTGCTACACTATCATGCTGGAACTGACTTAGGAGAAACCATATTTTTTTTATTCTTTCTCCTGTTGGCTAGTCTTAGGGGATATTATGCTCAGGTTAGAGCAGGGGCTGGGATAGTGTAGTCAGTTATTGGGGATTTGGGACAGGCAGGCCTGATGACGGGGTATTTGCGGCAACCGCGGATTTTGGGCGGTTGACCGGGTTGTTACTAATGCATCAGATTGGGGAAGAGGGGATTGGATTTTCTTTTAGGGAATGGTTTTCCCACTTGATTAGAGTCTTGATCCAGTCCTACTATATCAGGTTACTTATGGCGACTTATTTCACTCGTGAGGGTCGCTCCCCTCAAGTGCCACTCCGGAGTGTGTGTATGTGTGACCGTGCCGGTCAGGAGCCGGTCTGTTGCCCTTGGGATGGGACCGTGTCGGTCAGGAGCCGGTCTGCGCATCCCGCAGCTGAGTTGTGAGTTAGTAGGCATAGCAGGCAGTACCGGTGTTCCCCGGTGTCTTGATTGGGTTACCCAGGCAGGCATATGTATACTCCGATGCATACATTTAGCTATTCTGTTAGCTTATTATTTTAGAGGCATATTAGTGGTAGCTTTTCTATCAGTAGTTTTATTTACAGCTTACCACCTTTGTTTTATTTTCTCCTCTAGTAGTCCTAGTGGGCACGTCTGAGTTTGAGGTCTACCCACTAGGGGAGGCTACTGTTTTTATAGTAGTTCTCACCCCCCACTGTTTCCTTTTTCTTTTTCCCTTTGTTTTGCAGAGTCCTCTGCGGGAGTTGCGGGACCCTCTTCCCAGGATCGAGGTAAGAGGATCGCTGATTAGATAGCTACTTCCCCGATCTCGAGTTTAGCAGTTTTGATGTATCCCTTGTACACTCAGACGGTTGTATTTTTCTTTATTTTGGGTCTGGCTTCGGCCAGCTGGTTTTATTTATTTCGTGAGCTGGGAGAGACACATGTATATTTATGAGAGTTATGTTGTACTTTTATTTCCAGCACTTGTCTGAGATGTATTAGTTCTAGTTTAGCTCTGTTTTATGCTCCTTTATTATATCTTTATATCTGAGCAGGTTACCAGCGCTTCGTGTACACGGGAAATTCTGTGTGCACGGCGGATCTGTGGACGAGCCCGGGTTCTGGTTTACACCCGGGGCGTGACACCATTACTAGTATATCTTTTCCTTCTGATCTGGGTAGAGCTTCGATGAAATCTAGACTAACTTCTTGCCAAGCTTGCGTCGGAATTGCTAATGGTTGAAGCAGACCTTTTCTTCCACCTCCTGGTTCATTCCTGGCCAAAAGAATAGTTGCTTAATCCTCCTATATGTGTGGTTCATCCCTGAGTGTCCTCCCAGTGATGATGCGTGCATTAGTTCCATAAGTCTTTTTCGCAAATCACCTTGGTCCCCCACATATATTCTTTCCTTGTATCTAAGGATCCCCTGTTTTTGACTATAGTGGGGTTGCGACTTCGGTTGCATCAGTAACACCACCATGATGGGTTGGATGAAGTTATCCTCCTTGTAGCTCTCAGTTAATTTAGTGACCCACCCTGCTACTCCCTTCCTCAATTCTCACTCTAGAGAGAGCGTCGACCGCCAATTGCTCTCTCTACCCTTCTTGTAATGCTCTCTCTACCCTTCTTGTACTGGATGGTGTAATTCAGTTCCATCAACTTTAACATCCCTTTTTGCTGTATGACGGTAGTTATCCACGGTTCCAAGAGGTACTTCAGGCTTTCGTGGTTCGTCTTGATCATGAAGCGTTTCGGGCTGAGGTAGTGCTTCCATTTCGCTACGACCAAGAGGATCGCAAAGAATTCCTTTTTGTAGGTGGATAGCCCCAAGTTTCATTGCCCAACCGCCTTGCTAAGATAAGCTATGGGTCGACCTTCCTGTGAGAGCATCGCTCCTATCCCATATTCGCACGCATCGACCTCTATCGTAAAGGGCTTGGAGTAGTTGGGCATAGCTAGGAACGGGGCTGTCGACATGACTTCCTTTAACCTTTCAAAAGCCGTTAGCGCCCGTTCGCTCCAATTGAAGTTGTCCTTTTTTAGCATCTCCGTGAGGGGTTTGCTTATTCCTCCGTATCCTTTAATGAATTTCCGGTAGTAGCCTGTCAAGCCCAAGAACCCCTTTAGCTCCTTCAGGTTGGTGGGTAAAGGCGATTGCTTCATCACCTTGATCTTGCCTTGATCAGTAGCTACTCTTTCCTTAGATATGATATGCCCTAAGTACTCTACTCGTTCTTGTCCGAAGAAGCATTTGAATCTTTTGGCAAATACTTGATTCCGCCTCAGCACTTCTAATACCCGCTTCAGGTTCTCTACATGTTCACTTAATTGCTTGCTATATACAAGGATATAATCAAAAAACACAAGTACGAGCCTTCGTAAGTAGGGCGCGAAGACATCGTTCATGATGGCTTGGAAGGTTGCCGGGGCGTTGGTTAAGCCGAAGGGCATTACCAAGAACTCATAGTGGCCCGAGTGAGTTCTGAACATCGTCTTGTGTACATCGTCGGGGTGCACTCTTACTTGATGGTAGCCCGCCCTCAAATCGATCTTCGAAAAATATTGTGAACCTTCAAGCTCATCCAGTAAGTCATCTATTAGGGGTATCGGATATTTATCCTTCACGGTCGCCTTGTTCAGTTGGCGATAGTCGACACAAAAACGCCAACTATTATCCTTCTTCTTCACAAGTAGGACCGGGGAGGCATAGGGACTGTTAGTTGGTTGGACAATTGAAGATTGCAGCATTTCACCTATTTGCCTTTCCATCTCATTCTTTTGCTCATGTGTATAGCGATAGGGTTTGATGTTTATTGGTTTTGCTTCGGGTATCAAAGGTATTCTAGGATCTTGGGATCTGCTCGGGGGTACCCCCTTTGGCTCTAGGAACACATCCTGGTATCGCTCCAGGACCTGCTGCACTTCGGTCGGTATTTCTCTTTCTTCCCCTCTACCTTATGTTGGTATTAAGTGTCCTATTGCACAACAATTCCCTTTCATGCTCTCTCGGTACCTTCTGTTGGTATTAAGTGTCCTATTGCACAACAATTTCCTTTCATGCTCTCTCGGTACCTTCTGTTGGTATTAAGTGTCCTATTGCACAACAATTTCCTTTCATGCTCTCTCGGTACCACTGTGTAGCGGTTATGGTTTTGAGCTCCGCTTTATTGGCTTTGAGTCTCGAGCCTTCCCCTATCCCTTTCAGTGTTGTCTGCTTGCCTCCTTTGTTGAAGGACACGGAATTGTCCTTGTAATCGAAGGTCCTTGTAATCGAAGGTGACCTTCCTGTAAGCCTTCAACCAATCGATGCCGATTATTATGCTAGAGTCGTCCAGTCTGATCACCCTCGAGTCTGCTTGATAGGGTTTCCCTTGCATAGTCCACTTGACGTCCGGGCACTGTAGCTTGCTTAGAACTTTATGGCCGTTCTCTACTGTGACCACTAGTGGCGATGCTGAAGCGATAGTTGTTTTTACTTCGCGACTTGGAATTCAATGAAACTATGTGTGCTCCCCGTATCTATCAAGATTACCAGAGTCTTGGCGCCTATTTCCCCTTGTATTTTAATCGTCTCAGACTTGTTTTCGCCGCTCAAGGCATGTATAGACATCCCTCTCTCTTCGGCTTCTCCTTCTTCTTTCGCAGGTTGTGGGTCCTCTGTCACCTCTTTTTTTTCTAACTGTAGGAGATACTCGTCGAAGATCTCATCAGCTTCCTAGGCTGCATTCAAGCTGTTCAGTGCCCTGGGTTGGCACCTATGTCCTGGTTGGAATTTTTCTCCACACTTATAGCATAATCTCGCCGCCTTCTGTTGCCCAAAAACTTGCCTACTAGGGGTTTGTGTCCAAGAAGGTTCCTTATGGTTGGCGGTTCGAGAGCTCGGGTTCATGAACTTGTTGGAATAGTTCCCTTGTGGTGGCCTCTGTGGTTCTACTTGCGAATTTATTCTTTTTCCACATTACTGCGATTGCTTGTTCATGCAGTCTGGCTTGTTCATATACTTCTTCCAAGGTCGTCGGATTTGAGAGATCTATGAAAGGTACCAACTCCTTAAGCCGCTAATATAACTTTGTATGAAATGATCTTCGCTTGGTGTCGGGTTGAGGTACAACATTCTTGCTTTTAGATCTTCGAATCTCTCTTGATATCTTTCTACGGTATTGGTTTGCACTAGTTTGTTGAACTCTCTTACTAGTTTCTTCATTCTGGTGTTGCCGTACCTTCTGTATACAGCCTCACTTAGCTCTGCCCATGTAATGCTAGGTTTGTCCACTAGATAGCCTTGTTTCCATCTGTGAGCTTTGCCTGTGAAATGCATTGTGGCGACGTCCACCCAGTGTTGCTCTGGGATTTGGTGGATGCCGAAGTATTGTTCGCACTTGTCAACCCACTCTCGAGCTTCTTCTTCGCTGAAAACTGGGAATTCCAATTTCGAAAAAGGTATATGATATTGAGCTCGGTTAACTATCGGATTTGGCCCCCCAGCTGGTAGGTCATATCCCTTCAGGGGAGTTGGCAGTATTCCCTTTTCCTTGTCTCATTCTGTCCACGGAGTGCTGCTGCTGCTGGCTTTGTTGCATGCAGCCTGCTGCTCTTCTCTAATCCTCAATGTGGGACTGTGATATGTGGGTTGAGTGGAAGAGTGGGCTGCTAATAATTCCATCAACAGTTGGTGACGCTTGGCTCCTTCCTGCTGCACAATTTCATGTCTCCTCGCCGCTTTGATCTGTAGTGACTTGTACCTCTGCCGCCCTTTATGTTGTATTTCGTCGATTTGCTTTGCCAGTATTCCAATCTATTTGTTGTAGTCTGCGGTATACTGTTGCATTCTTTCTTCGATCCGATTGTTGTAATTGCTGGTGAGGTGCTTTAACATTTCTTCCAGCACGGTGATGTGCTCGCTCATATCTCTTAGCATGGTACCTTCTGCCATGGGAATATCTTCCAGGTACGCCTTACTCTGGAATTTGAACTGATTTCCTTTCTTCGCCTCTATTTTCTTGGAATCGGATCTGGCACTACAATAACTGATTGTGGGTTCCTATGATGTTTAACTGAGGCTTGTGGACTGCTTCTTTTGGTGGAATTGTGCCCAGTGATACGACCCACACTACAATTACTTTTGTTGCCTTGCCGTGATCGGCGGTAAACTTGTAAGGCGAGTGGGTGGAAATTCTTACCCGTGTGGCTTGTTTCCTGTGGCTCGATGGTCCAGATCTAATCCAAGGTCGCTTCCTTGCCTTGGATCTCTTCCCGCCTGCTGATGCGGTAATTGGAACGATCAGTTGATGCTCGCGTCGTACCCAACAACCACTCCGAGGATCGACGGGCTCTGATACCAATTGTAATATCCTGACAACTCGCAACCGTCGATGATGAACCTTCTCTGAGGCTAGTATGGCTAGGAGGATGATGGGTCGAAAACAACGTATAAGTGAAGGTGAATTTTGAAGGAAGAGGGGAATTAGATTGAGAAGAGAGTTGAGAAAGGAGAGGAGAAGGAGAAGGGGAGTGAATAAGCCTTGGGGAGAAACTACTATTTCATTCATAATCCCTTTTTTACATTTCTGGGCTCTTATAGTCCCTCTTTAATTACATGGTTAAGGTTACTTACTCTACTTGCTTAGTAAAATTAAGAATTAAGAGTATGCTGCTGCAAAGGAAAGCTATTGAAACTGGGCTTGGTGGGCTCCTTAGCCTAGTGGGCCGGTCGGTTGCAACCTAATCCTCCCAGTGTCACGCCCTGGGTGTAAACCAGAACCCGGGCCCGTCTACAGATCCGCCGTGCACACGGAATTTCCCGCGTACACGAACCGCTGGTAACCTGCTCAGATATAAGAGATAAAATAAAAAAGCATAATACAGAGCTGAACTAAAAGTAATACAATATCTCAGGCTGAAACTGGAAGTAAAATAAGAAACCACTATGAAATAGTACAAGTGTCTCTCCCAGCTCACCAAAATGATACAACCAGCTGGCTAAAGCCAGACTCAAAAGATAAAAG
Organism: Tillandsia leiboldiana; assembly: GCA_029204045.2. Classification (NCBI taxonomy): domain Eukaryota; kingdom Viridiplantae; phylum Streptophyta; class Magnoliopsida; order Poales; family Bromeliaceae; genus Tillandsia; species Tillandsia leiboldiana. The sequence continues at coordinate 8,730,268 of CM055071.1, read as the reverse complement.
TACGACCGCCTGAGATAAAGGGGATACAAGTCCAACTAAACTCACTATTGGGCAGACGATCTATCTACTCCGCTGTCCTCTCTCCTCGATCCGCCGCTGACCGCCCAGCAACACCCGCAGAAGACTATGCAAAACAAAGGGAGAGAAAAGAAGAAAAAGAGAATGGGGGTGAGAACTACTAGTAAACCAGTAGCCTCCCCTAGTGGGTAAAGCCTCAAACTCCGACGCACCCACTAGGTCTACCAGAGGCAAAAGGGAAAGAAGAGTAGTAAGCAATAAAGACTGTTGATAAAAGGAAACTACCATTACTATGCCTCTAAATGCACTCCCAAAATAGACTAACCATATGTATGCATCAGTAACCTAAAACCGTCCAGATAAACCTAATCTACCCACTAGTAAAAGCTGGTACTGCTTGCTGCCGCCCTCATCATCGGGCAAATAAAGCCGCGCCGATGTGATGGCAAAACTCAATAACTGTTTGCTGCCGCCCTCATCATCGGGTAAGTAAAGCCGCGCCGATGTAATGGCAAAACTCGATAACTGTCTGACCCCAACGCTTCGGAGGGGAACTCGAGGGGAGCTACCCACACGAGGAAAGTAACAATGTCACAAGTATCATAAAAGCAGGACTGGATCACTACTATGCTCAAGTGGAACAAATCCTTCTACTAAAGAAACCCCGATCCCCAATCTGATGCATTAGTAAACATCCGATCAACCGCCCAATATCCGCGATTGCCGCAGTACCCCACAATCCACAATCATGTCCCATAACAGACACCCGGTCAACCGCCCAATATCTGCGGTTGCCGCAATACCCCAAAATCCACAATCCAATACCCGACATCCGGTCAACCACCCAATATCCGCGGTTGCCGCAATATCCCACAATCCATAATCCAGGCCCCGGCTACACTATCCCAAACCCCTGCTCGAACCCGAGCAACATGTATCTAGAGTCTAAAAAGAAAGGAGAAAAGAACAATCATAGTTTCTCCTAAGTCAGATTCCAACATGATAGTGTAGCAGTAAAAGATGGCCTATTTAGATGTCCATTCAAGCATGCAAGTGTTCTCATTTGGAAAGGAAAGTAAAGAGTAGCAACCATCAAGAATCTCACATAAACCGCTACTCACCCTCACATGAACCATCCACCTATGCATGTCCAAAAATCCTCAAGTAGTACCCACTAACAGGAAAAATCACCTTGTCCCAATATGACAATCAATTCCACATGCAAGGTTAAGTGCTAACAATATATCCATATGTCCAAACAAGCATGCATAAGTTCCAACCACAATTATTCATCAATTGTCCTAACACAGGGGATCACTCTAATAATCCTAGTGAGCATGTCGAAATAGAGGTAAACAACAACTACCCACCTCGAAATACGCAATCCACAACGGAAAAAGATTCCTCGTTGTCCAATATCCTCTATCTCCGCAAAGCCTTCAGAATCTGTGCACTACTGCAAAACAGATCGCACACGGCGTAAATGGGCAACTCCAAAAACAGCACTCGCTGTTTTGCAAAACAGCACAGAAAACACTAATTTTCACCTCTGCGCAGTCCTTAGAAAAATCCAGAAAAATCACCGTTGCGATCCTCGCGACGAGTAGATGCAAAACAAGTACTCGCACGTCCTGATCCGACGCCTGTAGACCAAGATACAAATAAATCACCGTAGTAAGCCGCAAATCCTCACAGTCAAAATCCTGAGGCAAACAGTCTAGAAGAAGCTAAAATCTCACCTTCGAAATGTTCTCCAAAAATCCCAAAAAAATCACCGCTGTGTTCCTCGTGCCGAGTAGATGCAAATTGAGTATTTGCACTACTCGTTCCGACACCCGTGGGCCGAGAAATCCCACAAAAACCTCTCCGCTGTCCAAAAACTGCTATAGAAAATTAAGGTTGAAAGATGCCTCGGGAACACCACTAAAAACCCAAAATGAAGTGAGGTGATCAACACGGAAAACGAAGGCCTACCTGTCGTGAAAACAACGCCGCAAGAATCACCCGAAAACTCCTTCGGGGTAGCCCAGGGGACCTCTCCGACTGAACAGTGACGGAAAGGGCCACCGAAAAAGAACTATCGAAGCGCGCCGCGTCGCCGAAATCGCCGATGTCACGGCCTCCAAAAATCTCCAAGATCCTTGGAAGAGTAGTAGACAAGATGAAGAAGAGCTCTGTCAAAGACCCCCACGAAGAAGAATTCCAAAAACCCCAAAACAGAGAGGAATGGCCTATTTATAGGCGAAATCCAAAAATCCCAAAAATCTGGGTTTGGGGTACATTTTCGGGCGCCCGAATCTTTCGGGCGCCGAACAGGGAACCCAGGAGGCAGCGCCTGGAACCTCCTGGGCACGACGCGTGTCCCGAACACGGGACAGTGGGCGCCCAGCCGCATGGCGTTGCCGCGTGTCCCGCGCGGGTCAACGGAGCGGGTGGCGCCCGCCAATGGCAGGGCGCCACGTGGCCAACCCCCCCCCCCCCCCGTACGGGCGGCCGCCTGCCCCCGCACGACGCCCACCTGCCCGCGCACGTCACGCACAATGCCGCGCACAGTGCCCGGCCAATAGCAGGCCTCCACGCGTCCGCCGCCTCCCCCCGCTGCGCCCGGTGCACGCGCCCGATGCACCTGTCAAACCAGAGGCCGCCACCTGTCCCATGCGCGCCCAATGGGAAGCCGCCACGTGGCACACCCAATCGCCCTGAACCGCTCCTGCCCGACCTGCCCGCGCGCTCCCGCATGGACCGCACGCGCTGCGCCGACCAACCTGGGGCTGCCACGTGTCCCCGCCCCGGTCCACTGCACCCGCGCGGCTCCCGTGGACCGCGCTGCGTGCGCCAGCCAATCCGGGGCTGCCACGTGTCATCCAGCCGGTCCACGGCCCTCCCCGTGCACGAAAAAGCACCGAAAACTTCCGGGTGTCCGTTTTTGGGCGTCCGGACTCAGAAAAATACAACAAAGTGGTCAATTTCTATCGTTTTTTCGCGCTGAATCCAAATCCGGTGTCAGTTTCGCGCGAAACCACTTCAAAAATTTGATGGGTGCATTCGAATACACTCAGGATCCATTCAACGCACTAAATCCATTTCTTGAGTCTGAAATGCACACAAACACCTCCAACACCCAACATAGGCCTCCAGAAGCTGCTGATCCAACAGTAATCCTCTCGCGGGGATTCGGGTCCTCACACCCAGGATGAGACCCGCTCTCTCTCCCAGTCTGGTGAAATTGTGGATTGGATCTAGCCTTGGGAGGTTCACTCAGTACCCGCACCCGCGAGCCAACCACCCGCTCCGCATTTCACATCTTCTTATTTGGGAACTCTAGATCTGCTACTGTAGATCTCCAAACTCCAACCCTACTTCCTCTTCTCCTTCATCTCTGTCGGGGTTTCTTGCATCACCGCCACCGCTCTTCTCTCTTTCTGTGCCGGTTGTTAAAAGTTCTAAGAAAAAGAAGACCATCTTTGACATGAGATTTCATGGAATTAAATAACCACGACATAACTAAATCATTATTTGATTTCCATTCATCATATTTTGTATCATCAAGGTGTGATTTGCAAGCATGGATTTTCGGGCGCACCTTGAACTTCCCGCACTGTTACAGCACTACTTCCACTAGGTGGAGTCGACACCATTTCCTAAGGCCTTCGAGAACACAACAATCAATACGTGCAGAATATGCACTCTATTGTTTACAAAGACGTAGTACAATAGGTAAATGCAAAGGATAAACTCTTCTCTTATACCATGCGCACTTCATTCAAAGATGAAAAATTAAAAGTAGAAGAAATTTGAGGAGAGATATTAGAAAGTTCAAATTAATTCCTTGAACAATATTGTTCATCTTGGTACATAATATACACTAAACAAAGTGTTGAAATACAATCAATGAGATTTCTATATATAGGAAGCAATTAAAAAATAACCATATTCTGTGATATTCTTTAATTTTTCTTGATTTCTTTGGTGGTATGTCAATCAAATATTTCTTCCTTCTATGGCGATCAATTAATCAAGAATTCTAACAAAAACTGACCCAGATGTGTAGTGTTTTCCTTAACAGATTAAGATTGCTTTATTTGCTAGACTAGGAAAGATAATCAGTATTTTTAATTTATTCTTTTCTTACTAAGTTTTCTAATTACAATAGGATTATTATATGGATTTCAAACCTATAAATAAAAGGTCTCTTCTCTTTTGTAGGAAAGGTTAATTCAATTAATAGAGAAGAGATTCTTCTTTTATTGGCTTCTGACTTAGCCAAAGTTAGAAGAGGTCCCTCTTTCCTTGGAATGAGGTGTTCAATAGGAGTGGGAGATCCTAACAATTTGGTGTCATTGAAACCTGCGGCTCATATATTATTATTGAAAATCTCTTGCAAGCATGACATTTAATATGCATAGCATGACCACTTTGACGATAGAGAGTCATTTTCCATGCACGAATGATCTCTGTTTGCTGGAATCCTAAAATCTGATAATGATTATTATTTGATGTTGCATTCGTAGCTCACAAGCCTTTTCTTAAATGGTAGTTTTAGATTTGACTATACTTAATCTTCAGATGTAGCAGTTCTCAGTGATGCTCACTGCATGTTGGCAGGTAGAGGAGGAGACGGGTATGTGCTTAAAACTAGAGGATATGGTTAATCTTACAGCATTTCTTGATCCAACTACTGGATGCAAAGTTTTTCCATCACCGGTAACTTTTTAGACTTGGCTTAACTAAATATCTGATGTACCTAATAGGTTGATTTTTTTTCTAACAAGGCACCTAAAGCATCTTCAATCATCATACTATGCTTGAATGCATGACAGGTTGTGTAATTTTTCAACTCTGATTCTTCCTTCCGTGAAGAAAATTTATTTCTTCAATTAATTTTCAGACATGAATTATATGAATGTAGTGTCTACTGGTAATGAGGGCTAATTCTAATTAATCAAATTAGAGAGGTGTAATCAAGGAATTTGATTGGATGAAGCTTTATATTTGGTTCATCCTTATCATTAGTGGAATTTATTTATTTTTTTTAATCTTACATTTTTTAATCGGGGGTCTTGTTTCATGTTCCTTCAGGGAGGTTGTGATGAGGAAATTAGTCTGTTCCTATATACGGGGCAGGTCAACATGGAGACTATAAATGCACTTCAGGGAAAAGAAACTGGCCTACATGATCACGGAGAGCTGATCAAGGTACACATGGTTCCTTACGACAAGCTTTGGCGCATAACTGCGGACGCAAAAGCACTTTGTGCTATTGCTCTCTATGAAATGGCCAAAAGAGATGGCCTATTGCCTCAAGCCATTTCTCGTGGAGTTTCTAAATGAACATAGTTTCTTTTATTGTTACATCAAAAACTGCTTTTGCTGAACTATCTTGGTGTGCAAACAGTTCTCCACACGGCTTGTGATAGACTGAACTTGTACCTTTTCGTCAAATGATGTTTTTCATTTTTTCTTAAGAAAAGGAAATTTTGCTATAGTTTCATTCCTGGTGTAACATTTCATTTTTTTTGTTGCTGCCAAGTTCGAGTACTGATCTTGCCTCGTCCTTGTTAATTATTTTTTCCATTGTTACCCGAAGAAAAAACTGGTCCAGTAAAAACAAAATATATGAGTTTGCTTACTAAGATCTACGAGGGTACCCTCTTTATCTTTAGCGGGACTCGGTAAGCCGCCTGCAGAAAGATGAGCTAGAAAGTAGCTGATGAATACTCTAATTTTAGTCTGTATTTGAAGGGACTAGGTAGGTCACTCCATTTTGTCTTGTTTGGGCATTCCGTCCATCATAGATATCATAAGAAAAATAATTTTTATTCTCTTCTGCATTAGGAACAACTATCAAAAGTAAAAATGTACGGAGACCCTCTCAACTATAGAAGACATTATTGGCTGGGCCATAGGCCACAATGAAGCGTTCTCTTAAACTCAATCATAGAAGCCATGAAATGAAATTTAAACTGAAGGATATGGTCTACAACACCTCAAAGATCTATATCTAAACGTTCTAATATATTTTTTTTCCTTTTCTCATTTTGTTGACAATATTGTTTAACATAGTTGACTTTTGCGACTACTTGATGTGTAGGTAATTGGTTCTCTAGAATTATATATATGATCATTCATACGTAAATTACTTGAGAGAAGGCATTTGAAGAATGTGGGCTCAGTTACTTGGCTGTTGTGGTGGATCAGGTCCCACCAATAATGTTTCCAACTACAGGCCATTTCGAAACACCTTGAGATATTTCAGTCAATTAAACTGGGCACTTCAGTCTCCTAAGGGAAAACTGCTTTCTAATTTGGTGTGTGGTTATTTCTCTTCCACTTTTTGCCATTTGTGATGATTCGTCTTTTATATATATTTTTTTAACCTGTAGAAACGAAAGGGAAGAATGTTGCTCTAATTGTGCCGGCTGCATAACATATAGTTTTTTCTGGTTCTGCTTAGTTTCAGAATTTGATTTGGGAGCCCTAGTACTTTTTTAAAACTTTTTTTAAAACTTTTTTTAAAACTTTTTTTTTTTTTTTTTTTTTTTTTTTTTTTTTTTTTTTTTGACCCATTGGAAACTGGTCCAGAAAACAAATAAGGCTTTAAACCTTTACCAGCCTACTTCCTAATTGAGGATGATAATTTTTTAAATTGAAGGGATTTGGTAGGCCACTACAGAAAGATGAGTAAAAAATTTGCTTGTGGCTATTTTGAGATATCTTAGCGATATTTGAAGTATAGAATGATATTTTTTTTAATCTGTGTTCTTTTTTAATTTTTTAATTTTTAAATTTGTTTGCTTGGGATTTGTTTAGATGATATATGTATTTCCATGAATTTTATCATATCAATGTGCAAATTCTTGAAGGTAATGAGCCTTTCATATTGATATCTTATAGAAGGTGTTGATTTGCATGTAAAATCAAAGCTGCTTTAGGGATGAATAACATTTAGCGGCAAGTAGGAAAAGGCTTGGTGGTTGAAGCTTAGTTGCTATACATTTTTAACTAAATTTATTTCAAAAATAAACGAAGCGGGTAACATATTATCTTTCATTAAAAAAAAAAAAACATTTTAATTTTGCTTTGTCCTTCATAAATATATATATATATATATATATATATATATATATATATATATATATATATATATATATATATATATATATATATATATATATATATATTGGTTGCCTCTTTTGACATATCCTTCCTTTTCCTTTTGGGGGAAATTTAATCATAAGACTAATTTCTGTTTGGAGATGAAATTTAGTGTTGGTAAGAGAATCGCTTTCTATTAAACGAAGGGGGTTGATTTATATGAATGATTTTGTTTTACATCCTCGATAAAGAAATTGCTATTATTTACACGTGACTAAAATAGTCATTTCAAATTGTGAATGAACATCAGAGAACATGAAACTTTTCCTTATTATGATTACCTCTTTGGTCTTTTATGTATTTTGTGCTGTGCATGATTATTTGAGAAATTTATTCTTGTTTCTTCATATAGCATAGACCATTTGAAAGAGAAACTTTTGTTTTTTTTTTTTTTGTCTTCATTTTTTTAATATATTTCTGCTTTAAAACAAGTGATAAAGAAGGAAAAGAGAAGCTCTTTTGCAATAAAGACCAAGTAGGTGAAATTTCCATTAACATGATGATAACCTCCTTGGTCTTTTTTATCTTATATATTCTCAAGAGCACTTGGCGCCTCTCTCTCTCTCTCTCTCTCTCTGAAATTGCCTGATTCATGGCCTTCCGATCATGCACTCTAGTGAGGTTTTTTCTTTTCTTAGTACTTTGGATCTTCAGTGAAGGGATCTTTGCATTGTTGATATTATTGGCAAATTTCTATGAACTAACTAAAACATTTCGTATTACCAATCCAAAATCCAAAAGAGCAGCATTAAGAGGGCCCACAGTAATACTTTATTATTATTATTATTATTATTATTATTATTATTATTATTATTATTTACCGCATCATCAGTTTAGTTTAATTAGCTTAGGTTTGGTTGGACGTTATATAATTACGAGTAATTTATTTGCTTACGTATAGTGGTCATTTCGTATTTACAAATTTTAGTACTTTTTATTCACGAGGGTGTGATTTCTTCGGTGTAGAAGAAAAAAAAAAAACTAATTATCTGCTTAGAAGGTGATTAGGTAGGTAATCAAAATGATGACCAAGTACTATAATTGAGTTTTCTTATACAGTTACTACTAATATCCAATTTGAATCTTAAAATTATAGTAGTGCAGTTATAATTGTATGCAGCCCAACAATGTCTCTGTCTCATCTTTTGTCTCAGCATTAATTAAAGTTTCAAGTTGCAACGAAAAGCACATGAGCAGCAACAAAAGCCGGAAGAAACTGCTTCTTCATTTTGGTCATCTTAGCAAAAGTAAAACTGGAGAGACCACAAGGCCACCACTTCAAACAAAGCTTCATTTTGGTCATCTTAGCAAAAGTAAAACTGGAGAGACCACAAGGCCACCACTTCAAACAAAGCGGCCGTCCAATTCTAGTCGTTGCCACAACGTTGTTGTCAATAATATTTGCTTTATTCGTCGCTTTTGTGCAGTAATAAGGGACCAGGCACTTCATTTTGTATTGGAATTTTTAAAAATGTGATAGCAACATGTAACAAATTTGTCAGGATGAGCCTCCTATTATGGATCCATCCCTATGCAATCCTGATTTTGCAGCTGAGTCCCTGAATTTTTTTGCTTAAATAATTTGTTATCTGAACCTTTTCGTATATTGTAATACAGTATCTGATTGCTGAATAATTAGGCTTAAAATGATATTTCTCATCTCGAATGAGAAAATCAATTATAGAATGATAAGACACTCAACTATACATCATTTTGAACTAGACTCTTCTAAAAAACCTTTTTTTTTTTTTTTTTTTTTTTTTTCTAATAACATTCTTTGGCTTCTAAATTCTCTTTTTTTTTAAAAAAAAAAATAATAATTAGTTATTCTATGTAGTTTGGTTGAAAATTTTGTTAAATTTAATTTAATGGCTCTATATGTTATTAGCTGTTTATTATTAAAGTTGTATTTACTAAAAAGTGATTACTACCACTATAGTTGCCAGAATAACCAATAAAATTGATATTATTTTTTTTTTGATTTATTTCACTAAAAATTGTTTAATTGAAAAAAAAAGAAGTTAAAAGTGTCAATCAAAAAGAAAAATAAATTTGAGGAGCCATTTCAAAATGGCCGAAATTTGAGGGCTCTCTGTCATTTTTACCTACCTTGTTACTATCCTATCAAAAATGACTCTGCGAGTGTTCCACCCAAAAAGTGAAGTTGAGCTCAAAATAGATTTTCGGGTAAACTAACGTCCGGGTATAAATTGCTTTTCTTCTATTGTTTATTTGATAGCCGTAGGATGTACACCTCATTGGGAGTGTACATCTAGCATTGTTGTTTTTTTTTTTTTTTTTTTTTTTTTTTTTTTTTTTTTTTTTTTAATTTACTGTTTGTTTGACAGATGTAAAAACTAAAGATAAGAGAAATAATTTAATACTTTATCGGGGCTTATGCTTATTTATTCTTAACTATTATTCAGAAGTGTCAAATTTATTTTGAAATTATCAAAATACCTTTCTATACCCTAATTTCCATTAGTAAACCCTACACTGTTTGGTTGGGGAACAAAGTCCGGATTAAGGCATTGTTCTAATTTTGTTCTCCAAACACATTTGGGTATAAATAGGAACAACAATTATCATCTTTCAGGAACAAATTGGTATAAGGCTGAAACTATTGTTTCATCCTTCTTTTTTTTTTTTTTTTCTGGAACAAGCTTCTTCCTACTCGAGAACAAGATTAATTAAAATAAATATAATTTTAATTACTGTATTAACTTTTTAATTAATTTAATATTTTGACTAATCTAATTATTTAATTAACTAATAAATTTATTAATTTATTAATTTATTTGTAGTTAATTAAATTATTAATTAACAATCCTCATTGTTAAATATTTTATTAATTAATATTTAGGTAGCAATAGTTAATTAAATAAATTTAATTATTATTTAATTAATCTAATTATGTTAATTAATTAGATAAAATATTATTATTTAAAAATTATAATTACTCGTATTCTCACTTAAATTATTTTTCTTATTTCTTCTTACTCCAAAAGTTATATTTATCCTGCAATAAGCAGTTGTACCTATCATTCTTAAGTTTTATATTCATTAAATTTTTATAATCATGTGTGATCTTTAGAAACTTAGCCTATCTTGATTGTGTGTGATGAATAAGAATTTTAGGTGTTTACTAATAGACTAAAACTTTTAAATTTTTATTAAAATAAAGGCTAAATTACAGAAAATTTTTCTGTAAAATTCAGCTATTTCACTTTTCTCCCTGACTTAAAAATCTACACTTTATCCCCTCCTAATTACGAAATTATACACTTACCTCCCTGCCGTCATCGCTCCGTAAGTGGTTGAAGGGTTGATGTTGTTGATGAGCAAGTTTCAGCTCCAATAACTGCAGCGATGATGCTGCTACACATCAAATATGATCACAGGATCACAAGATCACTTACGGAACGATGACGGCTGGGGGTAAGTACATAATTCCGTAATTAAGAGGGGGCGAAGTGTAAGTTTTTAAAAGTCGGGGGAGAAAAGTGAAAAAGCAAAATTTTACAAGGAGGTTTTATGTAATTTAGTCTAAAAAAAAAGATTGCATATTTGAGAGGGAGTTATGGAATGAAATTGTCACGCCCCGGGGTCGAAACTGCGATCCGAGCTCGCCAACAGATTCGTCGCCCACACGGGAAGCCCCGCATAGATGAAGCGTTTAACTTGCAAAAGATAGTACTACAGCTATACAGATATCAGAGAGAAAAATAAACTGCTGTAAAAATAAATTCTAACTATTGTACAATTGGAATAAAATACAAGATCCATCTCCAAATACAAATGATACAAAATCTGATCCACAGGAATAGTACAATAAAAGATGCTCCTATACAATATTTATGAATCCAAAAAGGGAGATAACTAAAACAAGAAATACAATAGAGTACAGTAAAATCCCACAATTCGGGATGGTACATCTATCTCACCAAAATGAACTACATTGGTAGGGATCTATCTCGTGACTCCCTGTCCTCGGTCCGTCAAGCCAACTAGAGCAGGAACGGAAGGTAAACCTTTGCAAAACTGTCACGACAGAGGGTGTGAGAACTACATCCTATAGTAGTTCTCAGTGGGTACCGTCTCCAAGACCAACGGTCCGTCCACTAAGTCTACTAGAGGTATAAAATAATAAAATACTGAAATGAAAGGATAAGTTGGAAAGAAATCTACAGCTATCATGTCTCTATCTATCATGCTCAATGGGGAAAAAACAGATGATGATATGTAACCACTTGAACACGAGGTGCTTAATCGACCCAATCGTAATCACTGCCCAAAAGGGTCCAGTCAAACCTGCGCCGACCTACTACCACACATCCACAAAAGGACGAGATTTACGTAAGGCGTCCCACACGGACGACATCGATAAGTCGCGATAGCAAAGTAACAGGCCCAGCTCCGGAGTGGCACTCGAGGGGAGCGACCCCACCGAGGAAGTATCGGCGCATCTCTGTCGAGCTCAAACTGGCTCATGCAGGCTATAGTCCAAATCCATGATCAATCAGATCGACGAAGTCCAACTCACAACACTAACCCACTGGCTGGAGGTACTCAACAGCCGGGACCACCGTCAACCCAAACGGCTCCCAAAATAGGAATCCAACTCAACACACTAAAACTCACTGGCTGGAGATACTCCACAGCCGCATCAACGAAGGGTCCGAAAACCCCGAAAGACTAATATCTACAACTCCAATCAAACAAGAATAGGCTATAGGCATAGCCTTCCATTGTTCTCGACCCGATGATGAAACAACCCTTATAACCCAGATCACTCAAACCCTCTCGGGTGAGGAAGTTTGTAAGAAAAGATGATCTTTATTGCTAAATACCATTTCCATTCAAACCCTCTCGGGGTGAGGATAAAATAGCTCACTTTTTAGAAAACCGTCTTAATTTGAAAAAATCACTTTTATAGATTTTAGTTCTTGCGAAAATTGGTTAAAACAGGTTTATTTTCCGAACCCCAAAGGGCTAATGCCTTCGCCTAATCAAACAAGAATAAGCTCCGACGACCCCTAGAAATTCGGAAGGAAAAACACTGGTTTACTAAAATCATGAGTGTTCAAAAATATTCTGGGTTCAAGGTCCTGATATCACAAGTACTCCACGGCCACAAACTCGGTGGCGATAATAATTCGGAGAATACCCGACGACCCAGGACCACCGTTTACCCAAACGGCTCCCAACACCGGCACAACACTAGCCACAGCGACCAGACTCCACTCGACCCCCAGGCACGAGTGCAACATACATCCCACACTATCCCGACCACTCGGCCCACTACTCGGGCGAGGAAAAGCTCTATGTCCAGAAAAAAGGAATGCAAGGGGTGGAGACTAGAACATAAAAGAACCTAGTCCAAGTGAGGGTTTTCTAGTAGTCTGGTTGAATACATACAATCATATGTCAGGGTGCTAGTCAAAGTCCCATAACTCTATAAGCATCATGATACACAATAATAACACCTATTCTAGTATGTTGAAGCTACAATACTAGAATTAATAGGGAGTCCACGATTTTGGAGAAAAACAAACCCACCTGGATGCGCGCATCGGTCCGGAGTCAAAATGAGCCGAAATTGGACGTACGCGATCCTCAGGTCCCCACGGTTCCAACGAACCAAAAATCACCCGAAAACTCTTCCCGATCGCTGAAATATAAACCGAACATCGAGGTAAGTCCCAAATCACTAAAACGACAACATTGTCACAAATCTGTCCACAAAACTGTAATATACCTCCTGCTATATGCCCTCCAAAAATTCCAACAAAAATACTGTTGTGATCCTCGCGAAGTGTAGATAGAAATCGAGTCCTGAAACTTCCAATTCCGTCAACAAACGGCCAAGAAAATGCATAAAAACTGCCCCGCTGTCCAGAAAATACCACTAAAAAAGAGGGGGTCCAAAGACGCGCTGCAAAAGCTCATAAGAAGCCAAAACGGAGAGGGACACAGAATACCAGAGTCGAAGGCCTACCTCTCATGGAAACGTTGCCGCAACAATCGGTGGAAAACTCTAAGAACTCAGCTCGGGGGAGCCCGCGGACGAAGAGTCAACGGAAAAGATCGGTATCGAAGAAGCGTCGAAGCTCGCGGAGTCGGGGAGGAAAAATATGAAACGACATCTAAAAATCCTTCGGGATGCCAAATCGTGAAGAAGAGTCGAAAAAGAAAATCCCTGTCGAAGGAGGCCTCAAAAGCTTTCCAAAAACCCCTAAAAAGAAGCCCAAGAGGGGCTATTTATAGCCAAAACCTCAAAAAATCCACTTTCGGATTCGATCTGGGAAACCGGGAGCCCGAAATGCATAGTGTCGCGCCCGGTACTCGTGGCGCCCATCCGTCGGCTCCCCCTCAGCGCCCGAAACCGTCGGATGCTGCCACGAGTCCCACACCGGCGCTCCGCGGGCCCCACGCAAGCGCGGTGGTTGGCGCCGGCCAATCGCAGCGCGCCACGTGGCAGTGGGGAGCACGGCGGGGTGCACGCGACGTGCGGCACGCCGGGTCTACCGGGTCCGCCGCCCAGCCAATGGCGTGCTGTCATGTGGCCCCGCCTCGCTGATCGCGGAGCGATGGCTGCAGCCCAGCCAATCGGGTTGCGCCACGTGGCTTGCGCGCGCGCTCGCTGGTCTCGGTGCGCCATAGGTCGTGGACCGGTCTGCTTCCAAAATGGGCCCAATAGGCCCATTTAGCCTGAAAATAGCCAATTTTGACCATTTTCGTGCGCTGAGTCCGTTTTTGTTGTTCATTTGACACACAACGGACTCTGTACACCAAAAATAGGTGTTTTCTCGCCGCCGACCACACAGTCAGGTCGCACGGGAATTCGGGACACCACAGAAATGCTCTAAGTATATGAAAGATTTGGAAATAGTTACATCCCCGAAGGGATTGTGAAAGCTGCCACCAAATGTAGAAAAGAGTTACCACTCCGGTCGTCCGGTAAGTGTGCGAAGTTACCACATGTTTAAGACTAGAATAACTGAATCATGCCCATCATAAATCAACAACTTAAGATCACATTCAAGGCAAATAAAAGGGTGCATAATAGCTATCTAGCAGGTGATAGGGGACATCTCTATCTGTATGCCTCTCATCTGCGTCCCGACATCCCACCACCCGACTGACCTAGAAAATTGTCACCAAAGAGTGTGAGATATAATTGAATGTATCCTAGTGGGTACAACGAGCCGGAAAACAGCAAGTCGTACCTACTGGTATACAATAATCAACAGATGGTAAATAATCAGTAGGTATGATGTCACGCCCCGAGTTTTAAAAATCAGGTCTGAAATTTTTTTTTGTTTGTTTTGTAAATCAGAGTTCGCAAGCTGGGCGTAACAGACCGCCACACGTATAGGAAATCCCCTATCCAAATGGACAGAGTCTCCCCTATACATGCACGGCTAGGCGAGTACAACGATCATCAATCAGAGAGCAATAAATATCTCAACTAAACAATAAACTAATCAACAGGAATAATCCAGGATAAAACATGCTGACATCAGTTTGAAACATCTAAATCAAATAGAAGCTGAAATACTATGAAATGATAATCAACTATTAATCATCGAGATCTCAATCACAGATATATCATCAGGGGGACAGCTCTATCGTGACGGTCTCACTCGAACGTCCCGACATCCCAGCACCCGACCGACCTGAAAAATGATCACCCAGGGGGTGTGAGATACACTGTACATGTATCCCAGTGGGCACGACGAGCCGCGAAATAGCTAATCGTACCTACTGGATACTAAAATCTGCGGATAGTAATAATCGATGGGTACAGCTGAAATAAACAGGTAGTGTCTACTGATAATCAATAATCAATGGCTAAAGCTGGAATAAGCAGATAATGTCTACTGACAATCAATAAGTGCTGATAATCATGATATAACTGTAATAATCCAGCATAAAGGAACTGCAGATAAGTAATACTGGAAATCATGATATAACTGAAATAATCAAGCATAAACTGAGCAGCGATGGTACAAGGTGAATAGCTACAAATGACAGTGCAAGCTAAAAACGCTGCGTCAAAAATAGAAACCCAAGTATCCAATCATATGCCATTATTGGTCTCACAGAACCTCAGGCAATACCACCGATCCGCACCCCATCCGCTGACAAAAACCCGGCACTCACAGATGCAATCGGGGCTCACGGGTCCCATCTCTGGACCACTTTACCGGTAAAGAACATCTACACAGGTCATGACTCCGCTGATGTTCGTGAAGTACAACAGTGCGTGGCAATCATAATGCTATGCTCAAGCTCACGGTCTAATGACCGGGTAGTCGGCAAACCTGCCGAGATCCCCTCAGGGAAGCAACTATCTGTCTGTATATCAATCATGGGTCGATCATGCATATCTGAATATGTAAGCAAGTATCTCTGGATATAAATGCAGTATAACAAGTGGCATATGATAGAAATCAATAGGCATGATCAGACCATGAAAATCTACCGTACTGGGATATAAAAGCTGACGAGTAGGTATACATGATATGTCTAAGGAGATCAATGTCTATCAGGAAAGATCATATGACATATAGGCAAAATCATCAGGACTAAATCAAGAACAGGCAAAATCATCATGACTAAATCAAGAACAGGCAAAATCATCAGGACTAAATCAAGAACAGGCAAAATCATCAGGACTAAATCAAGAACAGGCAAGATCATCAGGACTAAATCAAGAACAGGCAAAATCATCAGGACTAAATCAAGAACAGGCAAAATCATCAGGACTAAATCAAGAATAGGTGTCCGATTGGACTAAAGCAACCAGAGGGCCGAAAAGATAAAGCCCGGACCGAAGATAACCCACCTGTCGTTTTGCAGGCGACTAACTGTATCGACTGAACGCTCGAAACCAGATGCAAACCGAGCCAACCTGAATCAAACATACTGATCAGGGAAACAACTCAATCCCACTAACCACAACTTAAACCCAGATCAAACTTGAACCCTCGAACTACTTAAACATTAGTGTTTGACAACATCACTTAGACCAACACAACCTTATGTTCAATTATTGGTAAAATTACCAAAATGCCCCTCCCGGGAATTCCTTTTGGATTTCCGGGAGATTCGGGCTCTAACTCTTAGCCGCTGGCTCAACCAGATTCTACTGGGACTCAACAGTCGGCTTGGTGGAACCGCCACAATTTACCGAATTGCGGGATTGCCACCGGAATACCGTTAAATCGACGATTTTGCCGATTCTCGGACCGATATCCGATTTCCGCTCAACGGAAGCCGTTGGATTCCTAACGAAAAGCTTAGGAATCACCTACACACAGCCCTAGGCAGCACACGATGCTACAATTGTGTTTAAACCCTTAAGGTTTCCAAAAATCGCACTTTTAGTGCCTTTAGAGAGCCGTTTTCGCTCGTTCTTTTAACTGGAATAATATTTTTACGAACCGTCACTTCCAGTAGGTGACATTCGACTTGCTGAACACCGTGCTCACCCATTTGCAGCAGCATGGAACCCGAGGAAAACTTCGGTCTATAATTTACTCTTCTAACATAGCTTATATGCATTTTTATTTCTCCGGCTGCTCAAAACCTAAATCCGACGCGAGCATCGCGTCCAGTGACCCCATGTCACGCCCCGGGGGTTTCATTCAGCGGAAATAGTCAACGAAGAAGTTTCATTTTGCGTATAAATTTTTTTTGAAATTCCTTCCTCCCCGGTGCGTGCCCAGACCCGCCGCATATACAGAATCACCCTACAAACGGATAGAGTCTCCTCTGTATATGCACGGCGTCGCGGCTAATACAACATGCAATCATAGTAGTTCATTCAATCACAACAGTTACACATACACAACAGAACAATTCTCAAGGCCGACCAATTTGAATAGATTAATCCCCAGTTTTACAAGCGGTGCCCACCCGGCATCCAGATTTCTAAAACAGTTTCGAAAACCATAAATCCACAAGGTTTTGAAAACAGTGCCCACACGACACTCAGGTTTTGAAAACGCTTTTCGCAATTCTTTTTCTTTGTTTTTCTTTTTCTTTTTGAAAACGACCGACCAGGGATAGAAATCAAAACTCAACATCCTTATATCTAGAAGGTAAAGCACCGACATCCACACCGACCCCACGAGGGTATCGAGAACCACACAATAGTCTACAAGTAGTAAATGAAATGCGAAAGAAAGGAGAAAATACAGTCTGAGGTCTCAATGGACCCGAAAGCTCCTGACCCGGCCTCACCGTCGCCTAGCCCTCACCCCTGAAGGAACCTGTCACGGAGTGGAAAGTCAGCGACACGATAATGCTAATAATAAAGCAGGAAAAAGCAGTAAAGCCAACCGTAAGACTATCCGGAGCAACCACCCTCCCGAGAGGGAAAAATAAAGCACGAACACCTGCAAAACCTGTCCACCCTCCCAAGAGGGAAAGTAAACCACGAACACCTGCATAACCCCAATCCGGGCACCTGCCCCGGCACCCCACCGAGCACCTACCTCGGTAAACCACGTCGGGCACCTACCCCGACGGGTCGCACCGCTCGCACCTCGGCGCCTCAAACCTCCCACCTGCGGGGGCCCCCACTACGTCCCCTCGTGGGTTTACACGGGTCATAGACCACTTTTCCGAAAAAGCGCACCCTTTGCGGTGGCCAAACCGCTGGTGCGCGTGCTGCAGCCTCGAGCATAGTAACCAAGTACACCAGATAAAACCGATAGTAATGAACCACAAAGATCACCAAATATGCCAAGTATAACTCAATAGCAAGGACCATAAAGACTATCCATGTTAGCACAGTTAAACGTATAATCAGAAGTAGTTGCAACCGTCGGAAGCCCGACGTTAAGTCTCAAAGTAAAAAACCCCCCTGAATGTAGGCTGATCCCGAGCTCTCGCTAGACTACTAGGCGGCTGGTGCTGAACGGCTGGGCCCTGAATAGAAACTGTAGTCAGAACTAGACTCACTCATGCTCATCCCGATAACACTACAATAACATGTCGCTAATACGGGCACTTAGCCGACACTAGGCTTAAACCGAAGTTCCCGAAAAATCCACTGACCCCCCAAACCTGACTCGCCAGCGATCTAAAAATATCCAAATATCGTCCAACTACACCTGCTGTCCCTAAACATCATAATTTTGATGTTCGGGCAGACAGTGACCAAATCACAATTTCCTCTATCGAAAAATTGCTATAAATACACCTTTTGACCGTTGTTTTGACTCGTTCTTCCAAACCAGGAAGCTAAAGACAGCGCCGTAAGTTTCAGCGTGTCCGAAACGACGATACGGAACCCGTGCTACAAGTTTGGGCCAGTAGGAAGCCCAATTACAAAGTTGGCCCATAATTACACAGGGCCCAAACACAACTTCACAAATTAATGCTATACACTAGATATAACTGGGCTATAACTGAAGCATCATGTATACGACCAACCGAGAAGTGTGATGCTCACTTGAAACCTGCCGAGGACTGGCCGGAGGGATCGTCGGAGCAACCCACACTCAAAGCAAGAGCTCGGGTTGGGATTGCTTGGAACAAACCAATTTCAAATCTGGAACAAAGTGGAGCACAAGTTAAAACAACTTCCCAGAGGAGCCCCGGACCAGGTCTGACCCACGGCCGACGTCCAGAGGTGGCGGCGGCCGGAAAAACACAATAATTTAAATCTCTAATTAACAAGGTTGGCCAACTCAAAACACAGAGATTATTGGGCTCAACTAAAATGATAGGAACTCTCTAAAAGGTGTTTAGGGCTCACCCGAGTCAGTGGCCGGAGCCAGGAAGCGGCGGCGGCGGCCGGAGGTGATGCACGGGCCGTGAAAGGGTGCAACTACAGAACAAAAGATCCCCACGTTCAAGTTCGCATGCAAACTTATAGATAGTCAAATTTATACCTAAGGAGCATACCTGCGTCGTTTTCCCACTACACAGAGCCCCGGGATCGCCGGAAACCGAGTTCGCCGGAAAACGGGTGCTTTAATGGCGGAATCCGGTCGGCGATGATCGGGACGAAGCAAGATGGACCAAAGTGTTCTACTGGAGGCCCGGGTCCTTCCTGCAGTGGTGGCCGGCGACGGGGTCGAGCGGCAGCGCCGGTTGGGGGAGTTCCGGCGAGAGTGCACAATAGCCGGTTCTAGGGCTTTGTCGTGCGGCGCGGTCCCTCAACGGATGATAACCAAATTTGAGACACTTCTTGCAGTCACCAAGAGGATGAAATCCAACGGTCTGATCTTGGTTTCAATGGTCGGATGAAGGCCGCACCCGAGATCGGCAAAAAAATGATAATTCCGGCAACCAAGCTCTCGCCGGCGATGGGGACGACGGCGACGGCTCCAACTCCACAAATAAGATCTACTCAATGCCAGGAACAGGCTAAATACACTCATGCACCAATATAAAGAAGTCTCTTCCAAGAACTCACCTCGCCGGAGAAACAAGGAAGAAGATGATGCTCCGCGGCGGCTCACGGCGGCGCCCGACGTCGGGGAACCCATGGCTCGGTGTCAACTTCGCAGAGACACTCCCAGATGATTCTTGGAACCACCCAAGTCCTCTGGGAGCAATCCCCCACCTTCCCATCCGAGATATAAGGAGTTCCTTGGTTCTTCTTCATCTCCGGCGACGAGACGGCGACGCTTGGTGGCGTGACCTCCGTGGAGAGAGGCAGAGGGTGTTGAAGAAGGTTGGAGCTGGCGGCTGGGCTGAGGACCACGGGATTAGGGTTTAAAGAGAACCCTAACCCAACCCATATGCGATTTAAATAATGCATGTACAAGATGCATTTTCACCCCTCAAAACCTACTATTTTGAGCCCAGTCCCTCACAGCAAACTTATTTCACAATTAGGTCCCTCACCAAAGAGCAGCACGCAAAACAGAGCATAAAATATAGGGTTTATTGCGCAAAATGCCGCATTTTACACCGTATTTCATGCTTTTCGAGGCATTTTAGTCGTCAAATCGAAAAACGGACTTCGCCACGACGTCCGGCTCGACGAAACCTATCAGGTAGCGATTTTCGTTTTTTCGAGAAAACGCTCGGATAAATTCTCGGTCCATAATTACTGTACAGAAATATAGTTTATCACGCTTTTCGAGGCTCTAGGGTCGTCAAACGGAAATTCCGTCAGTGCCATTGCGCTCAGAATGTCAAAATTAGCTAGAATCGCCTACTCACACTGATAGGTTTGGATTTTAGACAGTGAAATGGCCAACGACCGATCGAGAGGGGACCGAGATCAGGGGTTACTATTCATTTTACTATTCACTTAAGTTGCGGGTCCCGCCCGCTTCTTCGCTGATTTCCGGACGATCCGACCGTCGGATCAGCAAACGGTCTATACCATTTCCACTCGATTCGATGAGACGGTCGCACTAGCGACCTCAGATTTCCGAGATCAGACTCGGATCTGAAAGGCGGAATTTGTGCTTCGGCAACTGTGCCATCCGTACACCGGTACACACCACTAAGGTTAATTTTGTTTCCTCGCACCCATTCACACCTGAAAAACAATCTTTACACTAACATAATTTTCCCGAGTATTACACCCCAAATTAGCCAGGAGCTCACTGCCGCGGTTTCGCAAACAGCCCAAAACCAGGACTTAGGCCAAACACTAATCCTAGAGCTTGACAACACCCTATACTTAAGATTTCTTGTGCCAAATTAAATTCTGCTTGAGCCCTTTGCTCCAAGCATCTCAAAACTCAGGGGCTGGCCCTAGTGCAGCCCAGGAGATGCTGGATCACAAGATCCAACACCCTCGCTCACTAACACGACAACATTGCTCCACACACCAATCCGCACAGATCCTATTTGATCTGAAGTGAGCATCAAGCTCAGGGGACATATTGGAGCAACTTTTATATTTTTATCATGGCCAGATTCCCAATTTTTCTTCTTTGAGGAATTTCATCGAACACCTAGTGTGCACGGTTCACAAAGCATACAACCAACTCCAACCCAAGTAGTAACTCTGCATAGAGGGAACTTGGGAACCTCTAACTTGGATAGAAGGCAATCATACAGGGTTTAGAAATTACCTGGGTGTCCCACCGGCGGCCGGAGGCGACGGCGGCGGCCGGCGGTGGAGCTCGGGCTACAACAATGGTGTAACTCTACAAAATGGAATACCTACGTCCAAAAGTCCATGAAAAATGACAGGAAGCTTACTACATGTCCTACAAGCATACCTGGGTCACTGGCCGGCGGCGGAAAGCGCCGGCGACGCGCGGCGGCGAAGTTCGGGCAACCCTGGGGTGCAACAATGGAGAAAGGAAAACCCACATTACAACTCACATGAAAATGCATGGGGAGCATCGAAACAACCCTAAGAATATACCTGGGCCACTCTCCCATCGCGCGGAGCCCCGGCGATCGCCGGCGGCGGAGCTCGGCTAAGCTCAAGAGAGCTCTAATGACGTATTTTGATCCGGTGCACGAGGGGTCCTCCAACTTGGACCAAATGAGTCCCCTCGGCTCCCCGATGCTTCCTGTGGTGGTGGCCGGCGGCGCGGTTGCACGGCGGCGCCGGACGGAGAAGATCGGCGGAGGTGCAAAATTGCCCGGTTCTAGGGCAAGCTCGTGCGACTCGGATCTTCACCCGATCGACTTCAAACTCTATAGAGAGCTCACAGACGTCGAGAAGAAGCAAATCAACGGTCTTGATCTTCCGTTTAACGATTGGAATCTTCCCGAGCACGAGATCGGCCAAATAATGGACTTCTGGCGAAAAGTCGCTCCCGCCGGCGACCGGGACGACGGCGATGGCGACGGCTCAAACTTCACAGGAACGATCCACTTGACGTCAGGAAGAGGGTAGGAGGGTCAAAAAGCCATTTAAAATAAAAGGTTCCATCATCTTACCTCGCCGGAAAACCGAGGAAGAAGAAGATGGTCGCGGCGGCGCACGGCGGAGCCCGGCGTCGGGATCCCTATGGCTTGATGTCAAGCGCACAGAGACACCCTCAGATCACACTTGGACCAACTGGGACCTTCCCAAACACCTTCCTCCCAACAGACCGAGAAGAAGACCCAACTTCTTGTCTTCTTGGGCTTCTCCGGCGATGGAAGGACGGCGGCCGGCGGTGTAACGCACGAGGAGAGATGCAGAGGGAGATGAGGAGTCGTGTGGGCGCGGCTGGGTGCTAGGGTTTCTGACTCTAGGGTTTCAAGAAAACCCCTATTGCATGTATATATATATACAATGCAACAAAAAGCATTCTGCCCCCTCAACTTATAACATTTAGAGCTGGGTCCTTCACAGCATTTCAATTTGGTAATCAGCTCCCTCTCCATGAATTTGCACGCTTTTCGGAGCATAAAATATAGGGGTTCGTGTGCAAAATACGGCATTTTTTGCTATTTTTCACATTTTTCGAGGCATTCTAGTCGTCAAAACGAAAAACGGACTTCGCTACGATGTCCGGCTCGATGAAACCTATCAGGTAGCGATTTTTGTTTTTCGACGAAATGCCCGGACACATTCTCGGTCCATAAATACTGTATCAAAATACAGTTTATCGCGCTTTTCGAGACTCTAGGGTCGCCAAACGGACATTCCGTCAGCGCCATTGCGTTCAAAACGACGAAACCGATCAAATCGACTACCTGGATTGCTGTGATCGGAGTCCAGACAGCGAATTGGCTAATGTTGGCACTAAGGGAATTTGAAATAGAGGTTACTATTCATCTACTGTTCACAGCACTATTCACTTAAGTCGCGGGTCCCGCCCGCTTCTTCGCTGATTTCTGGAAGATCCGACCGTTGGATCTGAACTTACTTAATATCATTTCCGATCGGTTCGACGAGACGGTCCCACTGGTGATCTCGTATTTTCGAGATTAGGCTCGGATTGAAAGGCGACATTTCAGCCTCGTAAACTGTGCAATTTACACAGTGGCAAAAAGGTCAACTGCGCTCTTGTGCCAAAATCAACTTGACATTTCCTTCCTTTCTTTTATTTATTTACAATAAAATTTCAAGTTTTTACATATGAAGGCAGATAATAAAGCAGGTATAATCACAGGTATGAAAGCTGTAACTGACATATATGAAATCATGGTAAATCACAGTGTAGTAATCAATAGGGTACTAAGCAGGCTGAATAGTAATAACTGAAGGCAACCATGAAGTAATTATGCATCAATAGTAGAAACAGTGTCACGCCCCGGGGGTTTGTTTTAGCGGAAACGGCATTTTTTTTTTTTTTTGAAAGGTCTCTTTCTTTCCCGGTGCGTGCCCAGACCCGCCGCACATACAGGATCTCTCTGCAAACGGACAGAGTCTCCCCTGTACGTGCACGGCGTGTGGTTGAATACATCTCCCAAGCAAACATAACCATTCAATCACAACATTCAATTTCATACAACCAGTATTCTAAATATTTAAGCGCATGGCCACTTCAACTTGAAAGGATAAATCCACGGTTTTTAAAGAGTGCCCACCCGGCACTTAAGTTTTGAAAACGAGTTTCGAAATCAGCATAAACCCCAGGGTTTTGAAAACGGTGCCCACACGACACTTAGATTTTGAAAACGGTTTTCGCAATCTTTTCTTTGTTTTTGTTTCGCTTTTCAAATGGCCAGTAGGAAATAAAGGAGAAGGTAGTGCATAAACAGAAAATCAAATACCGACATCTACGTCGACCCCACAAGGGTATCGGGAACCTCACCCATGCCCACAATATAAATGAAAAGCTGAAAAGAAAAGGAAAGTATAAAGTTCAGGGTCTCCAACGGTCCCGCTGTGTCCGCCCCGTCCTCACCGCCACCTACCTCTCCCCTCGCCTGGGCCCTGTCACGAAGTGGGAAGTCAGTGACTAATAAACGCCGTGCAAGGGAAAATAATAAAAACAAACCGTGGCGACAACCGGAGCAACCACCCTTTTGGGAAGGGGGGGGAAAAAGGTAACCTGTATATCTGCATCCTGTAATACCCGGCCGCGTCGGTCCACTACCGACGGCCCCATACCGTACCTGCAACACCGCGACCGCGCCGGACAACTAAACCGGCGGGTCGCTCCGCTCGCACCTAGGCGCCTCAACCCCACAACTAATAAGGGGCCCCCACTACGTCACCTCGTGGGTAAACACGGGTTCTACGACCTCTTTTCCGGAAAAGCGCACCCTCTGCGGTGGCCAAACCGCGGGTGCGCGTGTGGCAACCTCGAGCCCAGTAACCGTACCACCATCATGTCAGTATCACAATAAGAATAATAAGAGTAATGAGGTAAATGAGGTAAATGAGGTAAAGTGCATAATCGAAAACAAGGTAATACTGCGCGCACTCGAAGGTGGCCCGCTGACATATAAGGGTTGAAAAAGAAGAACACCGTCGGCGATCGACGCTAGTCATTATAGCGAACCCACTAACATGCATAAGCTTTCACCCGTCATTACGTAACCCCAGTACACTTAGAATAGACCCCGTCCAATAAGATAGAATTTAGAGGCTAGGAATAAAGTAAAAACAACCCACCTGTCGCCAGTAGAAAAACCACGCTCGGCTCCCCGCGTCCCGGCGCGCTCCCCGAAGCTGCAAGACGGGATCCCCGGGCGGGGAGGTCAAGAACCTTTAAACGCGAAGTAAGGAAAAGCCCCAACACCGGCCGGCCCCCGACGGCAGCGACCGAACCCCCCACGCGCCGCCGTGCTGTCCGCGCGGCGCCTCGCATGTGCGGGCTGCCCCGCGGCCACCCCGCATGCGGGCGCCCCGCACGGCACCCCCGCATGCGCGGCCTGCACCGCGCGGTGCCCCCCCGCATGCGCGGGCTGCCCCGCGCGGCGCCCCGCATGCGGGTGCCCCGCACGGCACCCCCGCATGCGCGGGCCGCACCGCGCGGTGCCCCCGCATGCGCGGGCTGCCCCGCGCGGCGCCCCGCACGCGGGTGCCCCGCACGGCGCCCCCGCATGCGCGGGCTGCGCCGCGCGGTGCCCCCGCATGCGCGGGCTGCCCCGCGCGGCGCCCCGCACGCGGGTGCCCCGCACGGCGCCCCCGCATGCGCGGGCTGCGCCGCGCGGTGCCCCCGCATGCGCGGGCTGCCCCGCGCGGCGCCCCGCACGCGGGTGCCCCGCACGGCGCCCCCGCATGCGCGGGCTGCGCCGCGCGGTGCCCCCGCATGCGCAGGCTGCCCCGCGCGGCGCTCCGCACGCGGGTGCCCCGCACGGCGCCCCCGCATGCGCGGGCTGCACCGCGCGGTGCCCCCGCATGCGCGGGCTGCCCCGCGCGGCGCCTTGCATGCGGTTACCCCGCACGGCGCCCCCGTGCGGCGGCACGCCCCTCTCCTTCCCTCTCCGACGAAGATCAAGAAACCCCCCCCCCCTCCCCGCACGTGACGAGAAAAAGACAAGAAAAGAAAACGAAAACACGGCTCACCTTGTCTTGGTCGGTACCGGGCGAAGGAGAGGGATCGTCCTCTTCGCGTTCGTCGGATCTTTGCGGGGAGGCGATCGATCTCTTCTCTTCCACGCCGGCCGATGGAAAGGACGAGGGTTTTTGGGGACCGCTCCTCGTCCACGCTCGGATATTATACGCCAAGGAGGGGGGAGGCGAGGTTTAGGAAACCTAATTCCCAAGGCCGACTACTTAGACGTTTTGGGCGTAGTGGATTTTGGACCCCAAAATTAATTTTAACCCCTCGGGTGAAAGGAAAACAAAAAGGGGTGGTCGAAACCCATACCTCAAACTGGTCGACTAAACTCGATCTGATTGCGGACCAGAGTTCGGTCCGCCCCCGGTAATTGTGTAAGTCACCTGGGCTACGGTACCAGCTTCCGGAATTTATTCTGGGAGAACCGGGGGTCGGAATCCAAAACCGATCGCGCCGCCGGTCTCCGTTTCGCGAGCTTTATTAACCAAAAAATACCCGCGAGCCCCGACCGTCTGCCCAGAAAAATAAGGAAAAATTACCCTCGAACCCCTATTGTCAACCAGACGGTCCAATAAAAATCGACGGAAAGCCCCGAAAGGTAAAAATAAATCCGCGGTTATCACACCACTCACCTCAAAAAAACGAGTTTCGTCCTCGAAACTCAGACCCGGGTGGTGGTGAACAGGTTCGGGTAGTTCTCCCTCATTTTAGACTCCAGCTCCCATGTTGCTTCTCGCTCCTCGTGGTTGCTCCAGAGCACCTTCACGTAGGGGATGGCTCGATTCCGCAGTGATTTTGTTTCCCTTGCCAGGATCTTCACTGGGGTTTCTTCGAAGCTCAGGTCCTCCTTAAGTTCGAGTGCAGAGGTGTCCAGGACATGTGATGGGTCGGGGAGATATTTCCGAAGCATTGATACGTGGAACACATCGTGGACTCGGTCGAGGTTTGGTGGTAGGGCGAGGCGGTAAGCTACTGGGCCGATGCGCTCTAGAATCTCAAATGGCCCCACAAACCGTGGGCTCAGCTTGCCCCTTAGCCCGAAACGCCTGATTCCTCTGGATGGCGAGACCCGCAAAAACACATGTTCCCCCACTTGAAACTCCAAGTCCCGGCGCCTCTGGTCTGCGTAACTCTTCTGTCGACTCTGGGCGGTCAGCAAGCGCTGTCTGATAAGGCGCACTTTCTCTTCCGTTTCTTCCACTAAGTCGGGTCCCAAAAGTTTCCGCTCTCCCAAGTCGTCCCAGCAGATCGGGGATCGGCAGCGCCTTCCATACAGTGCTTCGTAGGGCGCCATCTGAATGCTGGCCTGGTAGCTGTTGTTGTAGGCAAATTCCACGAGAGGTAGGTAGCGTGACCATCCGATTCCCCAATCAAGCACACAGGCGCGGAGCAGGTCTTCTAGGGTTTGTATCGTGCGCTCTGACTGTCCGTCCGTCTGAGGGTGGAAGGCGGTGCTGAAATGTAGTCTGGTCCCCATGGCCTGCTGGAGGCTTTGCCAAAACTTCGAGACAAAGCGCGTGTCCCTGTCCGAGGTGATCGATGCCGGTACCCCATGTAGTCTCACGATCTCGCTGACGTAGACTTGAGCTAGCCGTTCGCGGGTCCAAGCGGTGTGAATTGGTAGGAAGTGTGCTGACTTGGTTAACCGGTCAACTACAACCCAGATCGCGTCGTGGCCCTGTTGTGAACGTGGAAATCCAGTGACAAAATCCATGGTGATCTGGTCCCATTTCCACTCTGGTACCGGTAAGGGCTGTAGCTTCCCTGCTGGTCGCTGGTGTTCGGCCTTTATCTGTTGACATACTAGGCAGTGGGCTACGTATCGCGTCACGTCTTCTTTTAACTTAGGCCACCAGAACGTCTGTTTGAGATCCCTGTACATCTTCGTGCCCCCCGGGTGTGCCGCATAAGGGGCTCGATGTGCCTCCGCTAAGATTTCATTCTTCAACTCTGGTGAATCCGGCACACAGACCCGCCCGCGGAAACATAGGGTGCCGTCGTCTTTCACCGCAAAGTCAATCTCCTGACCCTGGGAAATCTCGTCTCGTATGCGCTGTAGGTGTAAATCGGTCTGCTGTCCCTCCTGGATCTTCTCGAATAGCGTCGGCTTGACCACCAAGGCTAGGAGTTGCAGAACTGTGCCCGCAGGCACCACCTCCAACTGCATTCACGCGAACTCCGCGATCAGGTGGTCCTGCTTCGTCAGCGCGCTCTCCGACGCCCCGTCCCCATGCCCTTTTCTGCTCAGTGCGTCTGCCACCACATTTGCCTTCCCGGGGTGATATTGGATCGTCAAGTCGTAATCCTTCAGCAACTCGAGCCACCGTCTCTGCCGCAAGTTTAACTCTTTT
This sequence comes from Tillandsia leiboldiana, assembly GCA_029204045.2. Lineage (NCBI taxonomy): Eukaryota > Viridiplantae > Streptophyta > Magnoliopsida > Poales > Bromeliaceae > Tillandsia > Tillandsia leiboldiana. Next base: position 8,702,358 of record CM055071.1, on the reverse strand, counting down.
TGGGTAAAGATGTACTTAAGACTTTGATGATCTGAGAAAACGTTGCAGTGGACTCCGAAGAGGTAATGCCTCCACAGTTTCAAAACGAAGACCACGGCGGCCAATTCCAGGTCGTGTATCGGATAGTTCCTTTCGTAGTCCTTCAGCTGCCTGGACGCGTAGGCGATCACCTTCCCCTGTTGCATCAGAACACCTCCAAGACCGATCCTTGACGCGTCGCAGTACACTTCATAATCCTCTCCGGGCGTCGGCAAGCACCAGTATTGGTGCCTTAGTTAGTCTCTTCTTGAGTTCCTCAAAACTCTCCTGGCACTTGGCCGTCCATATGAACTTCTCGCCTTTTCTGGTCAATCGGTTTAAAGGGGTAGCGATCTTTGCGAAACCCTCAACGAAACGCCGGTAGTATCCTGCCAGCCCTAGAAAACTTCGCACTTCTGTCACCGACGTCGGCGGCCGCCAGTCTACCACTGCTTCTACCTTTTTGGGGTCCACAGCGATCCCCTGTGCCGAGATCACATGCCCTAGGAAGCCAACTTCCCGCAGCCAGAATTCACACTTCTTGAGTTTAGCGAACAGCTTCTGCTCTCTGAGGGTTTGCAGGATCGTCCGTAGATGGTCCTCGTGCTCCTCGTCGGTAGTGGAGTAAATCAGGATGTCGTCGATAAAGACTACCACGAACCGATCCAAGAAGGGTCTGAAGATCCGGTTCATCATGTCCATGAAAACAGCGGGGGCGTTCGTAAGTCCGAATGGCATCACCGTGAACTCGTAGTGGCCGTATCGAGTCCGGAAGGCGGTCTTGGGGATATCTTCTTTTCGAACTCGGAGTTGATGGTAGCCCGACTGTAGGTCAATTTTGGAGAAGACCGTCGCTCCCCGTAACTGATCGAAGAGGTCGTCGATTCTGGGTAGGGGGTACTTATTCTTCACCGTGACTTTGTTTATCCCTCTGTAGTCAATGCAGAGCCGCAGGCTTCCATCTTTCTTCCGTACAAAGAGTACCGGTGCGCCCCAGGGTGACACACTCGGTCGGATGAACCCTTTGTCCAAGAGATCTTCCAGTTGTGCCTTAAGCTCCTTCAGCTCCGCGAAGGCCATTCGGTAAGGGGCCTTCGTAATAGGATGCGTGCCTGGTAGTAGCTCAATAGGGAACTCCACCTCCCTCTCCGGAGGCATCCCCGGCAACTTCCGCGGGGAATACGTCAGGATAGTCCCTCACCACTGGGATATCTGCAAGTGTCGTCGAGGGTCGAATAGCCAAGTCCACCGATGCTAGATAGGCCACGCACCCCCCCTCAACCAGTCTTCTGGCCCGTGCCGCTGAAATAACCGCCGGGAAGGAGATGCTCTTGCCCATTATGTACACATGTTCGGGGAAGCCCGGTTCTTGTAGCCGCAATTGTCGCTTGTCGCAATCAATGAGAGCCTGGTACCTTGTGAGCCAGTCCATGCCCAACACCACGTCGTACCCCTTCAAAGGGATCACCGCCAAGTCCCAAGGGCAGGCCAACCGTCCCAACATAATCGGGCAGGCGGCCACAAAACTGGTCGCCTCCAGAGTCCCTCCCGCCGTTTGTACCGTCAAGGAGGCTTGGAGGGGTGTCTCCTCGAGGTTATGCGTGAAAACGAATTCACGAGAAATGAACGAGTGCGTTGCTCCGGTATCGAAAGAGTTCTAGCACGGGAATTCAAAACGGAAGTAGTACCTGCAAGAGCGTCCTCCGGTGGATCAGTCCCTTGGCGGGTCATTGAGAAAACCCTCCCGCCTGGTTGTGGTTGCCGGTCATCCTCACGCCGTGGTGCGGGGGTCTGGAAGCCGACGCCATAGGAGCTTTTCCCCGCCCTGAGTGCTGTGGCCTGGGCGTAGGTGCTCCCATGGGCGCCGATCCCCCGCCTAAGGGGCAGTTGCGGCGGGAAGTGCCCCCGTTTGCCGCACCTGAAACAATGGTCGTCTCTTTGGGGGCACTCTCCCGTCAGGTGTCCTCCCCCGCATATGATACAAGGCCTATTCCACGGCCTCGGCCCTCCTGTTGGCGCGCCCCGGGGCCCTGTCGGCGGTCTCCATCTTTTTGGGGGGTCGGCTCCCGCTGGAAGAACCCTCCCCCAGCCTTGCTGGTGTCGCTTCTGATCCCTTAGCCGCGCCGCGTTCTCCCTTCTGGCACGGGTCACAGCGAAACCCCGCTCCACCGTGGTGGCCTTGTCGACCACTCCCTGAAAGGTATGCAGGCCAGCTGCGTTCACCACCTCGAAGATGTCGCTTCGCAGGCCATCGACGAAGAGTTGTGCCTTGTGAGCCTCGTCCCGTGCGACGAACGGGACGCAATTTACTAGTCGGACGAATTCCCGTTGATATTCCATGACCGTCCGGTCCCCTTGTTGAATGTGGTTTAGGTCATCCTCCAACTTTTTCTTGACGCTGCTGGTGAAGAAGGCCTCGAACAGCTCCTTCTTGAAAGTTGTCCAGGACGGAAGAGCGGTACCCTTAGCAGGATCGGGGCGTATCGTCTTCCACCACAAGCGGGCATTCCCTTCCAAGCAATGGACGGCTAGGGGAACCCGCTCATGATCCTCCATAAGTAAGTCTTCAAAGAGTTTCTCCATTGACCCCACCCAGTTCTCCACGACCCACGGATCTGTCGTTGTCCCCTTCGAACGTGGGCGGGTCGTGCTTCTTGTAAAGTCCTTAAAGTTGGCCCGCA
>CM055071.1:8664298-8699559 GCA_029204045.2 Tillandsia leiboldiana | reverse complement strand
GGTCACGCCCGGGGGTTTGTTTTAGCGGAAACGGCATTTTTTTTTTTTTTGAAAGGTCTCTTTCTTTCCCGGTGCGTGCCCAGACCCGCCGCACATACAGGATCTCTCTGCAAACGGACAGAGTCTCCCCTGTACGTGCACGGCGTGTGGTTGAATACATCTCCCAAGCAAACATAACCATTCAATCACAACATTCAATTTCATACAACCAGTATTCTAAATATTTAAGCGCATGGCCACTTCAACTTGAAAGGATAAATCCACGGTTTTTAAAGAGTGCCACCCGGCACTTAAGTTTTGAAAACGAGTTTCGAAATCAGCATAAACCCCAGGGTTGAAAACGGTGCCCACACGACACTTAGATTTTGAAAACGGTTTTCGCAATCTTTTCTTTGTTTTTGTTCGCTTTTCAAATGGCCAGTAGGAAATAAAGGAGAAGGGTAGTGCATAAACAGAAAATCAAATACCGACATCTACGTCGACCCCCACAAGGGTATCGGGAACCTCACCCATGCCCACAATATAAATGAAAAGCTGAAAAGAAAAGGAAAGTATAAAGTTCAGGGTCTCCAACGGTCCCGCTGTGTCCGCCCCGTCCTCACCGCCACCTACCTCTCCTCGCCTGGGCCCTGTCACGAAGTGGGACGTCAGTGACTAATAAACGCGTGCAAGGGAAACATATAAAAACAAACCGTGGCGAAAACCGGAGCAACCACCCTTTGGGAGGGGGGGCAAAAGGTAACCTGTATATCTCATCCTGTAATACCCGGCCGCGTCGGTCCACTACCGACGGCCCCATACCGTACCTGCAACACCGCGACCGCGCCGGACAACTAAACCGGCGGGTCGCTCCGCTCGCACCTAGGCGCCTCAACCCCACAACTAATAAGGGGCCCCACTACGTCACCTCGTGGGTAAACACGGGTTCTACGACCTCTTTTCCGGAAAAGCGCACCCTCTGCGGTGGCCAAACCGCGGGTGCGCGTGTGGCAACCTCGAGCCCAGTAACCGTAACCACCATCATGTCAGTATCACAATAAGAATAATAAGAGTAATGAGGTAATGAGGTAAATGAGGTAAAGTGCATAATCGAAAACAAGGTAATACCTGCGCGCACTCGAAGGTGGCCCGCTGACATATAAGGGTTGAAAAAGAAGAACACCGTCGGCGATCGACGCTAGTCATTATAGCGAACCCACTAACATGCATAAGCTTTCACCCGTCATTACGTAACCCCAGTACACTTAGAATAGACCCCGTCCAATAAGATAGAATTTAGAGGCTAGGAATAAAGTAAAAACAACCCACCTGTCGCCAGTAGAAAAACCACGCTCGGACTCCCCGCGTCCCGGCGCGCTCCCCGAAGCTGCAAGACGGGATCCCCGGGCGGGGAGGTCAGAGAACCCTTTAAACGCGAAGTAAGGAAAAGCCCCAACACCGGCCGGCCCCGACGGCAGCGACCGAACCCCCCACGCGCCGCCGTGCTGTCCGCGCGGCGCCCTCGCATGTGCGGGCTGCCCGCGGGCCACCCCCGCATGCGGGCGCCCCGCAACGGCACCCCCGCATGCGCGCCTGCACCGCGCGGTGCCCCCCCGCAATGCGCGGGCTGCCCCGCGCGGCGCCCCGCATGCGGGGTGCCCCGCACGGCACCCCCGCCCATGCGCGGGCCGCACCGCGCGGTGCCCCCCGCATCGCGGGCTGCCCCGCGCGGCGCCCCGCACGCGGGTTGCCCCGCCACGGCGCCCCCGCATCGCGGGGCTGCGCCGCGCGGTGCCCCCGCATGCGCGGGCTGCCCCGCGCGGCGCCCCGCACGCGGGTGCCCCGCACGGCGCCCCCGCATGCGGCGGGCTGCGCGCGCGGTGCCCCCCGCATGCGCGGGCTGCCCCGCGCGGCGCCACGCACCGCGGGTGCCCCCGCACGGCGCCCCCGCATGCGCGGGCTGCGCCGCGCGGTTGCCCCCGCATGCGCAGGCTTGCCCCCGCGCGGCGCTCCGCACGCGGGTGCCCCGCAACGGCGACCCCGCATGCGCGGGCTGCACCGCGCAGGTGCCCCCGCATGCGCGGGCTGCCCCGCGCGGCGCCTTGCATGCGGTTACCCCCGCACGGCGCCCCCGTGCGGCGCACGCCCCCCTCTCCTTCCCTCTCCGACGAAGATCAAGAAGAAACCCCCCCCCCCTCCCCGCACGTGACGAGGAAAAAGACAAGAAAAGAAACGAAAACACGGCTCACCTTGTCTTGGTCGGTACCGGGCGAAGGAGAAGGGATCGCTCTCTTCGCGTTCGTCGGATCTTTGCGGGGGCAGGCGACTCAGATCTCTCTCTTCCACGCCGGGCCGATGGAAAGGACGAGGGTTTTTGGGGACCGCTCCTCGTCCACGCTCGGATATTATACGCCAAGGAGGGGGGAGGAGAGGTTTTAGGAAACCTAATTCCCAAGGCCCGACTACTTAGACGTTTTGGGCGTAGTGGATTTTGGACCCAAAATTAATTTTAACCCTCGGGTGAAAGGAAAACAAAACGGGGGTGGTCGGAAACCCATACCTCAAACTGGTCGACCTAAACTCGATCTGATTGCGGACCAGAGTTCGGTCCGCCCCCGGTAATTGTGTAAGTCACCTGGGCTACGGTACCAGCTTCCGGAATTTATTCTGGGAGAACCGGGGGTCGGAAATCCAAAACCGATCGCGCCGCCGGTCTCCGTTTCGCGAGCTTTATTAACCAAAAAATACCCGCGAGCCCCCGACCGTCTGCCCAGAAAAAATAAGGAAAAATTACCCTCGACCCCCTATTGTCAACCAGACGGTCCAATAAAAATCGCCGGAAAGCCCCGAAAGGTAAAATAAATCCGCGGTTATCACACCACTCACCTCAAAAAAACGAGTTTCGTCCTCGAAACTCAGACCCGGGTGGTGGTGAACAGGTTCGGGTAGTTCTCCCTCATTTTAGATCCAGCTCCCATGTTGCTTCTCGCTCCTCGTGGTTGCTCCAGAGCACCTTCACGTAGGGGATGGCTCGATTCCGCAGTGATTTTGTTTCCCTTGCCAGGATCTTCACTGGGGTTTCTTCGAAGCTCAGGTCCTCCTTAAGTTCGAGTGCAGAGGTGTCCAGGACATGTGATGGGTCGGGGAGATATTTCCGAAGCATTGATACGTGGAACACATCGTGGACTCGGTCGAGGTTTGGTGGTAGGGCGAGGCGGTAAGCTACTGGGCCGATGCGCTCTAGAATCTCAAATGGCCCCACAAACCGTGGGCTCAGCTTGCCCCTTAGCCCGAAACGCCTGATTCCTCTGGATGGCGAGACCCGCAAAAACACATGTTCCCCCACTTGAAACTCCAAGTCCCGGCGCCTCTGGTCTGCGTACTCTTCTGTCGACTCTGGGCGGTCAGCAAGCGCTGTCTGATAAGGCGCACTTTCTCTTCCGTTTCTTCCACTAAGTCGGGTCCCAAAAGTTTCCGCTCTCCAAGTCGTCCCAGCAGATCGGGGATCGGCAGCGCCTTCCATACAGTGCTTCGTAGGGCGCCATCTGAATGCTGGCCTGGTAGCTGTTGTTGTAGGCAAATTCCACGAGAGGTAGGTAGCGTGACCATCCGATCCCCAATCAAGCACACAGGCTGCGGAGCAGGTCTTCTAGGGTTTGTATCGTGGCTCTGACTGTCCGTCCGTCTGAGGGTGGAAGGCGTTGCTGAAATGTCGTCTGGTCCCCATGGCCTGCTGGAGGCTTTGCCAAAACTTCGAGACAAAGCGCGTGTCCCTGTCCGAGGTGATCGATGCCGGTACCCCATGTAGTCTCACGATCTCGCTGACGTAGACTTGAGCTAGCCGTTCGCGGGTCCAAGCGGTGTGAATTGGTAGGAAGTGTGCTGACTTGGTTAACCGGTCAACTACAACCCAGATCGCGTCGTGGCCCTGTTGTGAACGTGGAAATCCAGTGACAAAATCCATGGTGATCTGGTCCCATTTCCACTCTGGTACCGGTAAGGGCTGTAGCTTCCCTGCTGGTCGCTGGTGTTCGGCCTTTATCTGTTGACATACTAGGCAGTGGGCTACGTATCGCGTCACGTCTTCTTTTAACTTAGGCCACCAGAACGTCTGTTTGAGATCCCTGTACATCTTCGTGCCCCCCGGGTGTGCCGCATAAGGGGCTCGATGTGCCTCCGCTAAGATTTCATTCTTCAACTCTGGTGAATCCGGCACACAGACCCGCCCGCGGAAACATAGGGTGCCGTCGTCTTTCACCGCAAAGTCAATCTCCTGACCCTGGGAAATCTCGTCTCGTATGCGCTGTAGGTGTAAATCGGTCTGCTGTCCCTCCTGGATCTTCTCGAATAGCGTCGGCTTGACCACCAAGGCTAGGAGTTGCAGAACTGTGCCCGCAGGCACCACCTCCAACTGCATTCACGCGAACTCCGCGATCAGGTGGTCCTGCTTCGTCAGCGCGCTCTCCGACGCCCCGTCCCCATGCCCTTTTCTGCTCAGTGCGTCTGCCACCACATTTGCCTTCCCGGGGTGATATTGGATCGTCAAGTCGTAATCCTTCAGCAACTCGAGCCACCGTCTCTGCCGCAAGTTTAACTCTTTTTGGGTAAAGATGTACTTAAGACTTTGATGATCTGAGAAAACGTTTGCAGTGGACTCGAAGAGGTAATGCCTCCACAGTTTCAAAACGAAGACCACGGCGGCCAATTCCAGGTCGTGTATCGGATAGTTCCTTTCGTAGTCCTTCAGCTGCCTGGACGCGTAGGCGATCACCTTCCCCTGTTGCATCAGAACACCTCCAAGACCGATCCTTGACGCGTCGCAGTACACTTCATAATCCTCTCCGGGCGTCGGCAGCACCAGTATTGGTGCCTTAGTTAGTCTCTTCTTGAGTTCCTCAAAACTCTCCTGGCACTTGGCCGTCCATATGAACTTCTCGCCTTTTCTGGTCAATCGGTTTAAAGGGGTAGCGATCTTTGCGAAACCCTCAACGAAACGCCGGTAGTATCCTGCCAGCCCTAGAAAACTTCGCACTTCTGTCACCGACGTCGGCGGCCGCCAGTCTACCACTGCTTCTACCTTTTTGGGGTCCACAGCGATCCCCTGTGCCGAGATCACATGCCCTAGGAAGCCAACTTCCCGCAGCCAGGAATTCACACTTCTTGAGTTTAGCGAACAGCTTCTGCTCTCTGAGGGTTTGCAGGATCGTCCGTAGATGGTCCTCGTGCTCCTCGTCGGTAGTGGAGTAAATCAGGATGTCGTCGATAAAGACTACCACGAACCGATCCAAGAAGGGTCTGAAGATCCGGTTCATCATGTCCATGAAAACAGCGGGGGCGTTCGTAAGTCCGAATGGCATCACCGTGAACTCGTAGTGGCCGTATCGAGTCCGGAAGGCGGTCTTGGGGATATCTTCTTTTCGAACTCGGAGTTGATGGTAGCCCGACTGTAGGTCAATTTTGGAGAAGACCGTCGCTCCCCGTAACTGATCGAAGAGGTCGTCGATTCTGGGTAGGGGGTACTTATTCTTCACCGTGACTTTGTTTATCCCTCTGTAGTCAATGCAGAGCCGCAGGCTTCCATCTTTCTTCCGTACAAAGAGTACCGGTGCGCCCCAGGGTGACACACTCGGTCGGATGAACCCTTTGTCCAAGAGATCTTCCAGTTGTGCCTTAAGCTCCTTCAGCTCCGCGAAGGCCATTCGGTAAGGGGCCTTCGTAATAGGATGCGTGCCTGGTAGTAGCTCAATAGGGAACTCCACCTCCCTCTCCGGAGGCATCCCCGGCAACTCCGCGGGGAATACGTCAGGATAGTCCCTCACCACTGGGATATCTGCAAGTGTCGTCGAGGGTCGAATAGCCAAGTCCACCGATGCTAGATAGGCCACGCACCCCCCCTCAACCAGTCTTCTGGCCCGTGCCGCTGAAATAACCGCCGGGAAGGAGATGCTCTTGCCCATTATGTACACATGTTCGGGGAAGCCCGGTTCTTGTAGCCGCAATTGTCGCTTGTCGCAATCAATGAGAGCCTGGTACCTTGTGAGCCAGTCCATGCCCAACACCACGTCGTACCCCTTCAAAGGGATCACCGCCAAGTCCCAAGGGCAGGCCAACCGTCCCAACATAATCGGGCAGGCGGCCACAAAACTGGTCGCCTCCAGAGTCCCTCCCGCCGTTTGTACCGTCAAGGAGGCTTGGAGGGGTGTCTCCTCGAGGTTATGCGTGAAAACGAATTCACGAGAAATGAACGAGTGCGTTGCTCCGGTATCGAAAAAGAGTTCTAGCACGGGAATTCAAAACGGAAGTAGTACCTGCAAGAGCGTCCTCCGGTGGATCAGTCCCTTGGCGGGTCATTGAGAAAACCCTCCCGCCTGGTTGTGGTTGCCGGTCCTCCTCACGCCGTGGTGCGGGGGGTCTGGAAGCCGACGCCATAGGAGCTTTTCCCCGCCCTGAGTGCTGTGGCCTGGGCGTAGGTGCTCCCATGGGCGCCGATCCCCCGCCTAAGGGGCAGTTGCGGCGGAAGTGCCCCCGTTTGCCGCACCTGAAACAATGGTCGTCTCTTTGGGGGCACTCTCCCGTCAGGTGTCCTCCCCCGCATATGATACAAGGCCTATTCCACGGCCTCGGCCCTCCTGTTGGCGCGCCCCGGGGCCCTGTCGGCGGTCTCCATCTTTTGGGGGGTCGGCTCCCGCTGGAAGAACCCTCCCCCCAGCCTTGCTGGTGTCGCTTCTGATCCCTTAGCCGCGCCGCGTTCTCCCTTCTGGCACGGGTCACAGCGAAACCCCGCTCCACCGTGGTGGCCTTGTCGACCACTCCCTGAAAGGTATGCAGGCCAGCTGCGTTCACCACCTCGAAGATGTCGCTTCGCAGGCCATCGACGAAGAGTTGTGCCTTGTGAGCCTCGTCCCGTGCGACGAACGGGACGCAATTTACTAGTCGGACGAATTCCCGTTGATATTCCATGACCGTCCGGTCCCCTTGTTGAATGTGGTTTAGGTCATCCTCCAACTTTTTCTTGACGCTGCTGGTGAAGAAGGCCTCGAACAGCTCCTTCTTGAAAGTTGTCCAGGACGGAAGAGCGGTACCCTTAGCAGGATCGGGGCGTATCGTCTTCCACCACAAGCGGGCATTCCCTTCCAAGCAATGGACGGCTAGGGGAACCCGCTCATGATCCTCCATAAGTAAGTCTTCAAAGAGTTTCTCCATTGACCCCACCCAGTTCTCCACGACCCACGGATCTGTCGTGTCCCCTTCGAACGTGGGCGGGTCGTGCTTCTTAAAGTCCTTCAAGTTGGCCCGCACTCGATCCCGTTCGGTCATCACAACCCCCCCTCCACTCGTGGCGGCGGCAGCCGCGATAGGGGTAGGCGTGACCACCGTTTCCTCCAGAATAACCCGGCTAGTTGTCCCTGGCGCCGGCCCCGTAGTCGCCGCTGGTGGTGGCGCTGTCGGCGGTGCCGCGGCCGGTGCTGTCGGCCCCGGCGGAGGGACCGGGGCGGCCGTCACAGGTGCGGCCTGCTGCTGCGTCATCTGGCGTACGTGATCGGTGAGGGTAGCCAATTGCCCCGCCATTTCCCGCAATTGTTGCCGCAGGAGTTGGTTCTCCGCGGCCGTCGACGTTGTCGCATCCGCCTCGGCGTCCCCCGCCGATGACCTTGTACGGGCCATATCTGTCACTCACAAGAAGGTCAAAATTAGACAGTAACTACAACCAGTGTACCCTTTTATGCGAGGAAAGATTCAAACTCCCGCCCCCCGTTCACTCACGTTCTAAAATCCTATGCCCCACCCATTTCATTTATTCGTAGGTATGTGAGGCATTCCCACGGATGTCGGCACGAGCTGTTGTGATTGAATGAAGTCTCTGATACCATCTTAATCTGTCACGCCCCGGGGGTTTGTTTTAGCGGAAACGGCATTTTTTTTTTTTTTGAAAGGTCTCTTTCTTTCCCGGTGCGTGCCCAGACCCGCCGCACATACAGGATCTCTCTGCAAACGGACAGAGTCTCCCCTGTACGTGCACGGCGTGTGGTTGAATACATCTCCCAAGCAAACATAACCATTCAATCACAACATTCAATTTCATACAACCAGTATTCTAAATATTTAAGCGCATGGCCACTTCAACTTGAAAGGATAAATCCACGGTTTTTTAAAGAGTGCCCACCCGGCACTTAAGTTTTGAAAACGAGTTTCGAAATCAGCATAAACCCCAGGGTTTTGAAAACGGTGCCCACACGAAACTTAGATTTTGAAAACGGTTTTCGCAATCTTTTCTTTGTTTTTGTTTCGCTTTTCAAATGGCCAGTAGGAAATAAAGGAGAAGGTAGTGCATAAACAGAAAATCAAATACCGACATCTACGTCGACCCCACAAGGGTATCGGGAACCTCACCCATGCCCACAATATAAATGAAAAGCTGAAAAGAAAAGGAAAGTATAAAGTTCAGGGTCTCCAACGGTCCCGCTGTGTCCGCCCCGTCCTCACCGCCACCTACCTCTCCCCTCGCCTGGGCCCTGTCACGAAGTGGGAAGTCAGTGACTAATAAACGCCGTGCAAGGGAAAATAATAAAAACAAACCGTGGCGACAACCGGAGCAACCACCCTTTTGGGAAGGGGGGGGAAAAAGGTAACCTGTATATCTGCATCCTGTAATACCCGGCCGCGTCGGTCCACTACCGACGGCCCCATACCGTACCTGCAACACCGCGACCGCGCCGGACAACTAAACCGGCGGGTCGCTCCGCTCGCACCTAGGCGCCTCAACCCCACAACTAATAAGGGGCCCCCACTACGTCACCTCGTGGGTAAACACGGGTTCTACGACCTCTTTTCCGGAAAAGCGCACCCTCTGCGGTGGCCAAACCGCGGGTGCGCGTGTGGCAACCTCGAGCCCAGTAACCGTACCACCATCATGTCAGTATCACAATAAGAATAATAAGAGTAATGAGGTAAATGAGGTAAATGAGGTAAAGTGCATAATCGAAAACAAGGTAATACTGCGCGCACTCGAAGGTGGCCCGCTGACATATAAGGGTTGAAAAAGAAGAACACCGTCGGCGATCGACGCTAGTCATTATAGCGAACCCACTAACATGCATAAGCTTTCACCCGTCATTACGTAACCCCAGTACACTTAGAATAGACCCCGTCCAATAAGATAGAATTTAGAGGCTAGGAATAAAGTAAAAACAACCCACCTGTCGCCAGTAGAAAAACCACGCTCGGCTCCCCGCGTCCCGGCGCGCTCCCCGAAGCTGCAAGACGGGATCCCCGGGCGGGGAGGTCAAGAACCTTTAAACGCGAAGTAAGGAAAAGCCCCAACACCGGCCGGCCCCCGACGGCAGCGACCGAACCCCCCACGCGCCGCCGTGCTGTCCGCGCGGCGCCTCGCATGTGCGGGCTGCCCCGCGGCCACCCCGCATGCGGGCGCCCCGCACGGCACCCCCGCATGCGCGGCCTGCACCGCGCGGTGCCCCCCCGCATGCGCGGGCTGCCCCGCGCGGCGCCCCGCATGCGGGTGCCCCGCACGGCACCCCCGCATGCGCGGGCCGCACCGCGCGGTGCCCCCGCATGCGCGGGCTGCCCCGCGCGGCGCCCCGCACGCGGGTGCCCCGCACGGCGCCCCCGCATGCGCGGGCTGCGCCGCGCGGTGCCCCCGCATGCGCGGGCTGCCCCGCGCGGCGCCCCGCACGCGGGTGCCCCGCACGGCGCCCCCGCATGCGCGGGCTGCGCCGCGCGGTGCCCCCGCATGCGCGGGCTGCCCCGCGCGGCGCCCCGCACGCGGGTGCCCCGCACGGCGCCCCCGCATGCGCGGGCTGCGCCGCGCGGTGCCCCCGCATGCGCAGGCTGCCCCGCGCGGCGCTCCGCACGCGGGTGCCCCGCACGGCGCCCCCGCATGCGCGGGCTGCACCGCGCGGTGCCCCCGCATGCGCGGGCTGCCCCGCGCGGCGCCTTGCATGCGGTTACCCCGCACGGCGCCCCCGTGCGGCGGCACGCCCCTCTCCTTCCCTCTCCGACGAAGATCAAGAAACCCCCCCCCCCCTCCCCGCACGTGACGAGAAAAAGACAAGAAAAGAAAACGAAAACACGGCTCACCTTGTCTTGGTCGGTACCGGGCGAAGGAGAGGGATCGTCCTCTTCGCGTTCGTCGGATCTTTGCGGGGAGGCGATCGATCTCTTCTCTTCCACGCCGGCCGATGGAAAGGACGAGGGTTTTTGGGGACCGCTCCTCGTCCACGCTCGGATATTATACGCCAAGGAGGGGGGAGGCGAGGTTTAGGAAACCTAATTCCCAAGGCCGACTACTTAGACGTTTTGGGCGTAGTGGATTTTGGACCCCAAAATTAATTTTAACCCCTCGGGTGAAAGGAAAACAAAAAGGGGTGGTCGAAACCCATACCTCAAACTGGTCGACTAAACTCGATCTGATTGCGGACCAGAGTTCGGTCCGCCCCCGGTAATTGTGTAAGTCACCTGGGCTACGGTACCAGCTTCCGGAATTTATTCTGGGAGAACCGGGGGTCGGAATCCAAAACCGATCGCGCCGCCGGTCTCCGTTTCGCGAGCTTTATTAACCAAAAAATACCCGCGAGCCCCGACCGTCTGCCCAGAAAAATAAGGAAAAATTACCCTCGAACCCCTATTGTCAACCAGACGGTCCAATAAAAATCGACGGAAAGCCCCGAAAGGTAAAAATAAATCCGCGGTTATCACAAACAGAGTACCCAATCACTGTCGTCATGGGTCACAGATACCTCAGGATAATGCCACTATCTGGTATTGATCTGGTTGACATAACCCTTCACCTCTTAGTATTATCTGGGGCTCACAGTCGCTGTCGACCACTCTATCGGTAAAGAACGCCACTATGGGGGATCAGTCCCACGGGTATACGTGAAGTACAGTTGGTGCTGTGGCGATCAAAATGCTGATGCTCAAGCTCACGATCTAAAGACCGAGTAATCAGCAATAAACCGAAAAGTCCTACAAGGGATATCAATCAACTGAAAATATGTATCATGTTGTATAACAATATCTGAACTCCTACTCTATCATGCAATACAAGATTAGGAGAGTGCTAAATAACTGAACAGGAATATACTAAAATAGCTGAACTGTAAACATAACTAACTAATGACCAATCAATCATGGCAATAGTCAATGCATGAATCACTATAGTAAAGCAGCTAGATATACTGGAATCAAAACTATATAACTCAATCATAGGAAAGTGAAAGAATGGCAATAACTAAATATACTGAAATGAGTGGCGGTAAAGCTCAAATCATAGGACCAGGACTAGCAAGAATCACAGGGGTCTGACTGAATACAGTACCCAATAAGGTGACAATATGCTAAAGCCCGGACCGAAGTACCTACCTTATTGTAGGCGGTCGCAGAATCCGCTAGACACCTTATGTGCTGGCTCCTGGCTGCTGGGACCTAAAACAAAGTCATGTGTTAGTAATAGACTCACTCATACCCAACCAGCTGACTCTCAATGTGATGACCCAGATCTCCACTGAGCTTTTGCGGTGTGGTTAGCGGCTTCTGGAGACCGATGCTGTGTGTTGGAGGTATTTGCGCGCGAATCGGACTTAAGAATTGGACGCAGCGCGGAAATTGGATGAAGATTACTTATCCGGATGCCTTCAACAAATTTTAGAAGCGAAATTGGGCAAAACGGAGGCCGTATTTGGATTCAGTGCGAAAAAACGATGGAAAACGACTATTTACTTGTATTTTTCTGAGTCCGGACGCCCAAAAACGGATACCCGAAAGTTTCTGGTGCATTTTGGTGCATGGGGGGCCATGGACCGGCCGGAGGGACACGTGGCAGGCGCGGATTAGCCGGCGCACGCATCCCGGTCCACGGAGTGGAGCACTGGTGCAGTGGACCAGGCGGGGAGCCACGTGCCGGCGCCGGATTGGCGGGCGCAGCGCGCTCGGTTCAAGGGAGAGCACGCGGAGAGCTCCCCTGGGCTACCCTGATGGAATTTTTGGGCGATTTTCACGGCAGCGTGTTCGTAAGAGGTAGGCCTTCGATTTCCCTGTTGATCTCTTTGCTCCGTTTTGGGTTTTTGGCATGGTTCCCGAGGCACCTTTTGACCCTATTTTTCTGTGGTGACTTTTTGGACAGCGCGGGCTTGTTTGATTTATATCTCAGCCTAGGGGCATCGGAACAGGGCTAATAAGTACTCGTTTTGCATCTACTCATCGCAAGAATCGCAACCGTGATTTTTCTGGATTTTTCGGAGGACTGCGCAGAGGTGAAAATCCCTGTTTTTCTCTGCTGTTTTGCAAAACAGCAAGGGGGGACTGTTTTGGGGATTTGTTTGTATGCCGAAAGTGACTCTTGTGCAGTGGTTCACAGTTTTTAGGTGTTTTGCGAGGAAATGAGGGTTGGACAGCGTGGAGACTTCTACAGCTGTGGATTGCGCATTTCGAGGTGGGTGGTTGTTGTATACCTCACTTTTCGACTTGCTCACTAAGTTTATTAGAGAATTCCCCATTTGGACTTATTGATTGATCACCTCTTGACATCCATGCTTAAAATAATATAAATGTGAGCCTATTATGTGAGACTAATCTTGTGGACATATCATGTTGGGAATATTATTGGAAAAATACTATTGTGGAAACATGATTGTGGGGATATTTTAATGGTGATAATTAAACATGCCATGTTAGCACATAGACTTTTATGAAAGTTGATTAAACGGATTATTCGTTGGGACAAGATGACATATCTATGTGCGGGTGCTACTTTGGTGATTTATTATGGATCATGGATTATATACATGTGTAGTTGGTTAGTGACTTTAGCATGATAGTTATATCTATGCGGAGCTATTATTTAATACACATGTGGAACTACTATTTGATACACTCTCTTTCATCTTTCATGAGGACATTTGCATGCTTGTATGGACATCTAGATAGGCCACTATTTATTGTTACACTATCATGTTGGGACTTGACTTAGGAGAAACCATGATTGTTTCCTTTCTCCTTTCCATGTAGACTTTTGATTTATGTTGCTCGGGTTTGAGCAGGGGTTTGGGATAGTGTAGCCGGGACCTTGGGGTCGGGGGTAGGTGGTACTTGATTATGGGTATTGCGGCTACCGCAGATAGTAGGCGGTTGACCGGATATTAGTTATTTTACCCGATTGTGGATTAGGGGTTATTGCGGCGACCGTGGATATTGGGCGGTTGACTGGATGTCGAATGTGGGACATGATTGTGATTGTGGGTTATTTCGGTGACCGCGGATATTGGGCGGTTGACCGGGTGTCGGTTGTTGGGCTTGATTGTCGACGGTGGGTATCGCGGCGACCGCGGATATTGGGCGGTTGACCGGATGTTTACTTATGCATCAGATTGGGGATCAGGGGTTCCTTTAGTGGAGGGGTTTGTTCCACTGGAGCATAGTTGTGATCCAGTCCTGCTTTTATGATACTTGTGACATGGTTACTTTCCTCGTGTGGGTAGCTCCCCTCGAGTTCCCCTCCGGAGCGTGGGGGTCAGACAGTTATGGACTTTTTGCCATCACATCGGCGCGGCTTTACTTGCCCGATGATGAGGGCGGCAGCAGGAGTTTTGCTATCACATCGGCGCAGCTTTATTTGCCCGATGATGAGGGCGGCAGCAGGCAGTACCAGTTTTTACTGGTGGATAGATTGGGTTTATCTGAACAATTTTTTGTTACTGATGCATACATACAGTCGTTCCTTTCGGTATTGCGTTTAGAGGCATACTAGTGGTGGTTTCCCTTTATTCAGCAGTTCTGTTTACAACTTTACCACTTATTCCTTTCCTTGCCTCTGGTAGACTTAGTGGGTACGCCGGAGTTTGAGGCTTTACCCATAGGGGGAGGCTACGGGTTTACTAGTGGTTCTCACCCCCATTGTTGTTTCCCACTTTTCTTCCTTCTGTTTTGCAGAGTCTTCTGCGGGAGTTGCTGTTCTTTCGGTCGTTGTTCGAGGCGAGGGAGTCACGAGCTAGATCCTTACCGCCCGAGGAGTGTAGCTGTATCCCCTGGTTGGAGATTCCTAGCACTGTCAGCTGGGTTTTTATTGCTTACTCTGAGAGGATCTTTTGTATTTTGAGAGACTGATGTACTATAGTTTTAGCTTATCTCCCTTTTTGGAGTTGAGAGATGTTGTACTGAGGATATTGTATGATGATTATCGTTATTTGAGGAGATGGATATTGTACCTTATTTTGTGATGTTCTGTAGTCGGATTTTATTTGACAGCATTTTATTTTCACTTTGATATTTGCATAGCTATAGTACTATCTTTTGCAGCTTAGACGCTTCGTTTATGCGGGATTACCCGTATGGGTGGCGGATCTGTTGGTGAACCCAGGTCGCAGTTCGACCCCAGGGCGTGACAGATTAGTTGGTATCAGAGCTTAGGGATAGGTTAGTTGGGACTGTAGAAAACCTAGGCTGGTGATTGGACCCTAGGATGACTTTGTGAGAGCCGTGACTTTTGGCAAGAGTTCTGATTGGGTTTTATACCTCTCCCAAGTAATGGGATGAGTGATTGGCATGTTTATTCTCCTAAGCAATTATGTTGGCTGCAGACAACATAATGCGGTGGAACGGTTGACATGCTCTAGACTTTCGCCGGATTAGGTCAAGTTTTGTTTTGTGCTGTGGTGCAGTTTGTCATGGTGAGCGGTGTCCCCCCGACGCGTTGTGCGGATTCGTGTGCACTCATCGCAGCAGTTGAGCCTGAGCGGATCGTTTTGGGGCCGGATACCCGGATTGGAGGTCAGAGAGCTCCGGGCCTCGATGGCAGGATTGTTTGAGGTATACCAGCGGCGGTGTGGGCAGCTGGTTTAAGTGACATAGTTGTTGAAGCAGTGAGGTGACACAGTTGTCGGAGCAGTGAGGTGACACTGTTGTCGGAGGTGACACAGTTGTCGGAGCAGTGAGGTGACACAGTTGTCGGAGCAGCGAGTAGCCCCCTCTATGCCGACGTTTAGTGCTGAGGCACCGAGGCAGGGTGGACAGTTGACAGCATATGAGCTGTGGGACCGTCGATTGTGTGAGCAGAGGCAGAGGTCGTGCTCACTTTGTGTGGTTAGTCTTGACATTTGCGGGGAGACTGAGCGACGACCACCTGCATCGAGTGGATGAGTCTGTGCCGCCCGGTTGGAGGGTGCGACGGCAGTGGATCTGGTTGTCACAGGTATGATATCATTGATTTCTTGAGTTGGTTCTGATAACTCAAACCGCCCCGACGTGTTGGATTGAGTTTAGAGCCTATACAAGCGGATCGTGGGCGGTGGTGATGGAAACACTAGTTGAGGAAGTTGTTGCCCTAGTGGCAGGATTTGATGGAGAGGGACCTTGTTGGACCGAACAGGTCGCCTCAGTGAGCGCCGAGGCTTTCGTGCGGAATGGGATGGTTCACTTAGTTTATGTGTGGATTGTCGGGATTTGAGTTAAGTGACCATCAGGAGCAGGTTACCATCAGCTGAAGGTGAAGGCCGAGGATTTTCCCGAAGACAGCCTTCAGGACACGGTACGGGCATTATGAGTTCACTGTTGTGCTATTTGGATTAACTAATGCCTCCGCCGCATTTGTGGATAGGATGAATTGGAAATTTCAGCGCGGATGATTGGTGTGGATTAAGGGCTTATGTTATGGACTGTCCTTATCATCTCGGCAATGCTAGCAGGATTGCAGATGCGTTGGACAGGAGAGCTGTGCGGAGCTTGATTTGGTCGACTGCAGATAGGCACCTTTATCAGAGGTGATGAGGCGGCTCGAGCTAGAGGTTGTGTCCTCAGGGGTCTCTGCTAGACTGACGTCTTTAGTCGTGCAGCCCACTCGGCGGGGTAGGATCAGAGAGAGACAGAGTGAGGACCCCCCTCTTGACCAGGATTAGAGATTAGATTCCGAGCAATCGGGCCGGGAACTTTATAGTGGATACATCGGGTGTACGGAAGTACATGGACCGAGTTTTTGTGTTAATGGACTTATGGTTGGATTACCGTGGGCCCTGGGAGGAGCGGATGCTTTTGCTGATGCAGACTACTTGGTCACTTAAGCGGTTAGCCCTGCTATATTCGGATGAGGTGGTGCGGTTACCTGGAGTTCCCACCTCTATTTTGTTCCAGATAGAGACCCGAGGATTGTTTCGCGTCTCTGGAGGAGGTCTTCGACAGCCCTGGGAGCTTCAGTCGTTGATGATTGGACACCTACCCCCCTTACTTGTGCGAGGACCCGGCTTGAGGGTGTGTTGCGGGTCGCCTAGGTTGAGTTGGCGCCCGGGGTGTGGTTTTGGTGCATGTTGCACTGGTTGTTCTTTTCTTTTTCCCCCCGGCCTTTTGGAGTCCCTGAGGATTTTTCCATGTCTCAGCTCAGGAGTGTTATGCTTTTGGATCCCTCCCCTATGATTGACTCGCTCCACTTGTGATCTGTGAGTGCTTGGAGTACGAGGGACGCCCGTTGCAAATTCTGGCTCGTGTGATGAGAGGATTGTGCAATCGGGCCATGCCGTACTGGTGATTGTTGTTGTCGAGGAGTAATCACGGGGTGAGAGTGGCGACTTGAGAGCTGGAGACGGTGTTGATGGATACCTACCTTCTTGTGTTTGAGACTCCTTTTTAAGTTGTGTTAGTTTTGAGGATGAAACTTTCTTTTAGTGGGGGAGGATGTGATGACCTAGATCTCCACTGAGCTTTTGCGGTGTGGTTAGCGGCTTCTGGAGACCGATGCTGTGTGTTGGAGGTATTTGTGCGCGAATCGGACTCAAGAATTGGACGCAGTGTGGAAATTGGATGAAGATTACTTATCCGGATGCCTTCGACAAATTTTAGAAGAGGAATTGGGCAAAATGGAGGCCGTATTTGGATTCAGTGCGGAAAAATGATGGAAAACAGCTATTTACTTGTATTTTTCTGAGTCCGGACGCCCAAAAACGGCTACCCGGAAGGTTCTGGTGCATTTTGGTGCATGGGGGGCCGTGGACCGGCCGGAGGGACACTTGGCAGGCGCGGATTGGCCGGCGCACGCATCCCGGTCCACGGAGTGGAGCACTGGTGCAGTGGACCAGGCGGGGAGCCACGTGCCGGCGCCGGATTGGCGGGCGTTGTCACGCCCCGGGGTCGAAACTGCGACCCGGGCTCGCCAACAGATCCGCCATCTGTACGGAAACTGCCGTACAGACGAAGCGTCTAACCTGCAGAACGAATCAACTACAGTATACAGATATCAGAGCGGAAAGTAAACTACTACAAACTGAAAACCAAACACTGTACAACTGAAAATAATACAATATCCATCTCCCAAATACGATCGTATACAAAGTCCTCTGATACAAAACTCAAAAGGGAGGTATCTCCAATAAATACATCAGTGTACAGACTCTCGCTACAAGAATATCCTCACTACAACAGTCTCTCAAACTGTAAAAATAAAAAACAACTCTATACCTCACAACAAAGTTCTCTCAACAGAGGTA
Source organism: Tillandsia leiboldiana (assembly GCA_029204045.2). Taxonomy (NCBI): domain Eukaryota; kingdom Viridiplantae; phylum Streptophyta; class Magnoliopsida; order Poales; family Bromeliaceae; genus Tillandsia; species Tillandsia leiboldiana. The sequence goes on along the minus strand of CM055071.1, from coordinate 8,682,097 downwards.
AAAGTAGTAAACTAGTCTACTGAAGCTCTCCGCTGAACTCCAACGACGGGTAGGGAACTAGCTCACGACTCCCTCGCCTCGGCCAGAAGGATCAGCAACAGGAACACAGGAACGGAAGAAGAAGTCCCTGGGGAAAAGACACCACGACGGGTGTGAGAACTACTTCCCACAATAGTTCTCAGTGGGTGCCGTCAACAAGTCAAACGGTCTGCCCACCAAGTCTACCAGAGGTAAAAGATAACAGGCAAAGAAATCTGAACAAGAAAAGTTGGAATCTACTCTGCAGCTACCATGCCTCTATCTAGACACTCAAAAGTGGAACAGATGAAAGTAAATGAGACCACTCGCACCCAAGGTGCTCAATAGACCCAATCGAACTGACTGCCTCATAGGGTCCAGTCAAGCCTGCGCCTGTCGACTAGGAACGCGCCTGCCTACTACCACACATCCCCATGAGGACGGGATTTACGTGGGGCGTCCTGCCCGACTAACTCACCCCTCGCGCAAAACTGCCTCAACAGGCCCATCGTATCCACAGCGGCATCTCAGGGACGCGACTCTAACTGAGGAAAACGGCGCGGCATAGAGTATCACAAATTGGCATAAGCAGGCTATAGACAAAACCACGCTCACTCTCAGAACGGTAGGACTCAAGATCCCCAAATATCTCGCATAACAGTCGGAGCACTCTCTACGACTCAGCTGATCAGCTCACACGGAACACGAGACACTAGCCTCTCCAACAGCTCGCAGCACAAGGCACACTGGCTGGAGGTACTCCACAGCCAGGAACGACCCACAACTCAAGCTAACAATACTGGTCGGACAACACTCAACGACCTGGGATCACCGTTAACCCCAACGGTTCCCAACAACACTGGCCGGAAGATACTCGACGGCCCGGGACTACCACCTGCTCAACGGCTCCCTCCCACGACAGCGCAACAGGGATACTAGACCTCCCGGGACTACCGTTTACCCAAACGGCTCCCGGCACAGATAAGCAACCCACTACAACTACCAGACTCCACTCTGCTCCCAAGCACGAGTGCAAACGCATCCCACACTAAAAGAAAATCCCGGACCTCTCAGCCCACTACCCGGGCGAGGATAACACTATGTCCAGGGATAGAAAAACAGTGTGGGTGTCTAAACATAAATAACCCTAGCCCAAGTGAGGGTTTTCTACTGGTCTGGTTACACATGCAACATATGACGGGAGTGCTAGGTCAAGTTCCAAGATAACTAATTTAACATATGATAAAAGGAATAACAATTCCTACAATATAGCATGCTATACCCGAAATAAACTATCATGCAAAGTCCTACATCAGTAGAATTACTGCACAGTCCATAAAACTTGGAGATAAGGCCACCCACCTCGATTTGCCACCAATTGCTCGTAGACACTTGCAATTGGCCTCCACGCGATCAGCACGCAAAACGATGTCCGCTGCCGGAGTCCGCACGCAAAACGGAATCCGCACGCAAAACGATGCACGGTGCCGGAATCCGCACGCAAAACGGAGTCCGCACGCAAAACAGTGCACACCGCCGGGGTCCGCACGCAAAACGGAGCACGGTGCCGAAACCCGCGCGCAAAACGGAGTCCGCACGCAAAACGGTGCACGCCGCCGGGGTCCGCACGCAAAACGGTGTACGGTGCCGGAATCCGCACGCAAAATGGAGTCCGCACGCAAAACGATGCACGCCGCCGGGGTCCGCACAAAAAACGGAGCACGGTGCCGAAACCCGCGCGCAAAACGGAGTCAGCACGCAAAACGGTGCACGCTGCCGGGGTCCGCACGCAAAACGGTGCACGGTACCGAAACCCGTGCGCAAAATGAAGTCCGCACGCAAAACGGTGCACGCCGCCGGGGTCCGCACGCAAAACGGAGCAGTAAAAACACAGTTCCCAACACAGATAAAAGCAAGAGGGTTAATTTATTGTCCAAAGATCGCCCCAAAATTGTGCCAAAAATATCGTAAAATTAGCACACGGGACCTACCCGACTGCGCCGCCGTCGCCGCAACGCTCCCCATCGGCGACCCCGCACGCTTCACGAGGTCCACGGCGCGCCGCCGCACCTCCCATAATCTCCTCCTTCACTCTCCCTCTCGCTCGGGTGAAGAAGAAGAAAGAAAAGGAGGAGAAATGGGGGTGCGGGGGAGAAAGAAGAATTAGAAAAGGAGGGAGGAGGAGGAAAGTGGTCCACGGTGCACCGTGTAACGGTGCACCCGCCGGTCCATAGCACCCAGCCGGGTGCACCAGGCACAGGCAACCGCGGGGCGCGCCACGTGGCTGCGCCCCTGCGCGCCACGCGGGCGCGCAGCCCGCGCGCCACACGGGCGCGTGACACCGTGCCCGCGCAGGCGCGGGACACGGGCGCGCCACACGGGCGCGGTGTCACACGCGCCCGAGCGGGCGCCAGTGGGGGCGCGCCACGTGGCGGCCCCCGCGTGCGCCCCACGCCGCAGGCGCGCTTCCCAAGCGCGCCTGCCTGCCGTGCCACGCGTGCGCCGTACGCCCTCGGAAAGCGTGCTGCGACACCTCGAAAAACGCGCACGCCTCTAATCTCGTGCCGCGTCGCCTCGAAAAACGCGTAAACCATCCGGGCTCCAAAACAAACAAGTAAATAGTCCATTCTTAGCGATTTCGCGCGCTGAATCCAAAAACGGTGTCCATTTCTCCAAATTCTCATCCGAAAACTGCGGAGTGCCCCCGGAAAGCCTACTCGATCCGATTTTCGCGCCGGGTCTATTTTTAAAGTCCGATTTGCCAAATTCCAACTCTAAAAATTCCCGAAGGCGACCGGAGAGGTAAACTCTTATCCAAACTTCGCCCGGAGTCCAATTTTGACATCTGAATCGCGCGAAACCACTTCTAAACACCCGACGGGTCTGCCAAGTTCCCACGGGTCTCCTTTTAAGCCCGAAGTCCAACACTTGTGTCCAAATTGCGCGCAAACACCACCGACACATCACGCAGGCCTCTAGTGATGCAACTAAATCCCAAATTGCATCACAAATCCATTTCTTGGGCCCGACACGCGCACAAACACTCCCAATGGCCACTAAAAGCTGCCCAACAACCGGCAACCCAACGCGGGGGATTCTGGGACCTCACAGGCGTAGCGCGCTCGGCTCAAGGGAGAGCGCGCGGGGTGTATGGTGGACTGGTGGGGACACATGGCAGCTCCGCATTGGTTCGGTGCAGTGGGCGCGGCGCACGCGAGGGTGCGCAGGCAGGCCGGGCAGGTGCGCGGGCAGGCGCGGGGTGTGCGGGCTGGTGGTGTGCCACGTGGCGGCTTCCTATTGGCGGTGCTTGGGACACGTGGCGGCTTCTGATTCGGCGGGTGCACGGGGTGTGTGCACAGAGCGTAGCGGACCCGAGGGCTGACGCGTGGCGCGTGGGGATTGGGCGCGCCACTGTACGCGTGTGGGCAGGCAGCTGGCGTGGCAGGCGGCAGGTGGCGTGGCAGCGCGGCAGGCGGCGTGGCAGCGGGGGCAGGCGCACGTGGCCACGTGGCGCACGGTGGTTGGCTGGCGCCAACCACCCGCGCATGCGGGGAGGGCCACGTGGTGCGGCCCGGTTGGCCGCGCCTTGCTGCGGCGTGGAACGGGACACGTGGCGCGCCCGGGTGAATCCGGGCGCTGCCATTGGTGTTCCCTGTTTGTGCCCGAAACATTTCGGGCGCCCGAAAATGTACCCCGAAGTGTTTTTTTGAGGAGACTATAAAAGGGCTTCTTCTTCCCTTTTCTTACTCTTTTTGAGGGATTTCGGGAGTTGCTATTCTTTCGGTCGTTGTTCGAGGCGAGGGAGTCACGAGCCAGATCCTTACCGCCCGAGGAGTGTAGCTGTATCCCCTGGTTTGAGATTCCTAGCACTGTCAGCTGGATTTTTATTGCTTACTCTGAGAGGGATCTTTTGTATTTTGAGAGAATGATGTACTATAGTTTTAGCTTATCTCCCTTTTTGGAGTTGAGAGATGCTGTACTGAGGATATTGTATGATGATTATCGTTATTTGAGGAGATGGATATTGTACCTTATTTCGTGATGTTCTGTGGTCGGATTTTATTTTACAGCATTTTATTTCCGCTCTGATATTTGCATAGCTATAGTACTATCTTTTGCAGGTTAGACGCTTCACCTATGCGGGATTACCCGTATGGGTGGCGGATCTGTTGGCGAACCCAGGTCGCAGTTCCACCCCGGGGCGTGACACTCAATGTGGAGGATAACTATACGGTTGACTTCTGTAAAATCTAGAAGTCTCCCGTAATTTTCGGAAATTCGTCGGAAGACCACTAATGGTCCGAACAGCACGTATAGGCATCCGAATTTAATGAAACTTGACGTGTTGCCCCGGAACGCCGAACTTAAGAAGTTCGGACAATAATATTTGACTCTGTCCAATTCTGTGCTCAATCGGTGCCATAAATACATAAATCCACTTCTGAACATCGAACTTCGGCTCCGGAAATCGCCAATGCTAAACTGAAGTCACTGGGCCAGCCAGGATAGCGTCGAAAATAGCCAGGGGCACCTAGCAGTGATAACTGATCATTTAAGTTCCTCGAATTGCGCAATTTGCGCCGGAATGCCGATAAACCAGCGATTTTGCCGATTTACGGTTCGGGACTTGATTCTTGCTTAACGGAAGTAGTCAGACCTCGAACGAAAAGTAGAGATCATGTACACGCTGCCTAAGACAATACATAAGGCTACAATTGCAATTAGACCCCTAGGGTTTAACATTTTTGCATAAAAACTTAACCTTTATTGGTATTTAAGCTACTAACATAAATATGAAAGCTTTCAGGTTAATCCGAGAGCACCAGTAGATGGGCCTTGATGTACTGGAATCCGTGCTCTCTGTTTGGAAGTGGCACGGAGTCCAGGAACAACAATGGGTCAACATATACTAAACAAATAAAGCTTAAGTTGGAATTATGATCACAGTACTCAACCAAACCCAGATATGAGATGAGCATCAAGCTCGGGAGGTTGAGGGGGTTCATATTGTCACGCCCCGGGGTCGAAACTGCGCCCCGGGCTCGCCAACAGATCCGCCACCTATGCCAAAGCCCGCATAGGCGAAGCGTCCTACCTGCAAGAAAAGTACTACAGCTAACAGATATCAGAGCTATAAATGAAAAACTGCTGTATAATTAAAATCAACCACTGTACAACTGGAAATAATACCACAACGTCCACCTCCCAAAATAATAATCGTACAATATCCTCATATACAAAACTCAGAACTCAAACGGGAGATATCTCCAATATACATCAGTGTACAGTCTCTCGGTACATAATATATCCTCACTACATCTGTCACTCAAAAGAGGAAAATAAAACAACTAAGCTACTGAGGATCTCCTCTGAAGGGGGTACCGCTACTCTCCAACGACGGGAAGGAATCTAGCTCGTGACTCCCTCGGCTCGAACAACAACCGCAGAATCAGCAACATCCGCTAAGACTCTGCAAAACAAAGAAGAGGAAGGAAAAAGGAGGGGGAAAAATCCCAAAGGGTGTGAGAACTACACCAAAAAGGGAGTTCTCAGTGGGTAACACCGCCAGACCCGACGGTCTGCCCACTAAGTCCTCAAGAGACAAAAACTAACCAAAGCCGTAAAGACTGAAATAAGGAAGCTGGAGACTCTCAACAGCTATCATGCCTCTATGCTTGCTATGCCTGCCATACCTGCCATGCCTTCCTTCCTGCCTATGCCTGCTATGCCTGCCTGCCTGCCTATGCCTGCTATGCCTGCCTGCCTGCCTATGCCTGCCTATACAACGGTCAATAACTCAGAAGGACCTTGGGACCACCGTATCCCCAAACGGTTCCCAACAACACTAGCACTGGTCTAAACACGGCTACTAGACTCCACTCGGTCCCCCTGACACGAGTGTAACAGTAAAGTAAACGTCTGTAATAGACCCAATCTAGTGACGCCAGAAATACTGGTACTGCCTGCCTGCTGTCGAACTCATCTGCGGGAATACTGACCGACTACTGACCGGTACGGTCGCATCCCAAAATAGGTGACAGACCGACTACTGGCCGGTACGGTCGCACCCAAATTAAGTGATAGACCGGCTCCTGACCGGCACGGTCGCACCCGAATAAGTGACAGACCGGCTCCTGACCGGCACGGTCGCACCCACATAAGTGATAGACTGGCTCCTGACCGGCACGGTCGCACACAGATTAATGATAGACCGGCTCCTGACCGGCACGGTCGCACACTCCGATCGAAGTGGGAAAACTCAACCACTAAGGAAACCAAATACCCAATCTGGTGCATAAATAAATATCTGGTCGACCGCCCAATATCCGCGGTTGCCGTAAAGCCCCACACTAATCCAACCTGTCCCAGACACCAAGTCCCGACTACACTACCCAGATCCCTGCTCGAACCCGAGCAACACTGACCACCTGACTAGCAAAGAAGGAGAAAGGAAAAGCATGGTTTCTCCTAAGTCAAGTTCCAATAAGTAGTGTAGCAATAAAAGATGGCCTAACTACATGTCCATACAAGCATGCTTTTGTCCTCAAGGAAATGAAAGGGGGTAAAGCATAATAATAGATCCTCTAGGAATAAAGAACATGCCGGAATCCCTAAAGAACTAAACCTGTCCACAATCCAGGGTCCATCAACAGAATGATCATAATAATACCCGCACATAGATATAGCCCCCTACTCCATCGAGTAATCATATCATAAAAGACTATGTGTAACCGGGCATGCTAAAAGATCATTACTAAAGCATATCAATCTGTATGATCTAGGCCATTATTCAAGCTTTTCCTCTCGATGCTAAATATGGGTTGTACATTACACATGCATGATATCAGTCATGGAGGGGTGACATTCCCACAAGTACACATATATTCGCCATAACATAGTCATCCATGAAGATCTTATCATTGCTGTCACGCCCCGAGTTTAAAAACCAGCGTCTAAATTTTTTTTTTATAACGTTTAAAAATCAGAGTTTAAAACCAGCCAGGGCGCAACAGACCGCCACAAATATAGAAGAGTCCCAATCCCACTGGGGATTGAGCCTTTTCTATATATGCACGGCTAGCTCGGCAATCAATCAGAGTACTAACTACGTACCACTAATATAACACAGATATTAAATTACACAATTACAACAACTTATTACATTTTCCTTGTTACATCAAATAACTAAATGCTTGGCTATCGGCTGTCCAGGGTCAAGCTCTATCTCGTAATCTCACCAACTCGTCCCGACATCTCAACACCCGCTCGACCTGAAAAATAGTCACCCGAGGGTGTGAGACACACCGGAGTGTATCCCAGTGGGCACGACGAGCCGAGAAATAGCAGATCGTACCTACTGGTATACAATGCTAGAGGATAGTAATAGACCATGGGTTAGGGTAAAGCATGTTGGGTTATATGTAATAATGGATCTAAATAGGGGAAAAAAAAAAACCTAGAGGGGGGTGAATAGGTGTAAACAATAAACACTCAAAAAATCATTGCGCAATTAAGAACCCAATGCGGAAATACAAATGAACACGCAAGATTTTTACGTGGAAAACTCCAAACCGGAGTAAAAAACCACGGGACCGATAACACGGTGAAATCCACTAGAATTAAACACGTACAAGGTGATATACCGTACTCACAGACGACTCAACCTTTTCCATACGCTCCTAGTTGATCTTCTCCGCTCGCTCCACAACGCTTCACGAATCCACGATCTGCGTCCAACGCCGAATCCACGGCGTCCAACGTCGAGTCCACGACGTCTGACCGAATCCACGGTCTTCACCGAGCAGCACGCTTCGAATCCACGAACACACCTCGCTCCGAATCCACGAGAGCGGTTGCACCTTGAATCCACAAGGCCACGCGAGTCCACGCGCCGATTTTGGGGTAAATCGTTGTTTTTGGGTGGTGATGATCCACCGAATACTTAGATCAAAGATAGATAGGAAATACCATCTAAGTATTCATTAGTTTGATTCAACTCAAGATGTGAGTATGAAAACCTAGAATCAAACTAATCAATATAGATGAAGAAACATAGGGTAATATCTAATGATTTCCTTTCTTCTCTATATGTGAATCTTAGGCCGTATAAACGATGACGGCTTGTATGTGGATTAACCCTAGAAAAAGAATCATAGGGTCTAGGTTAGAAACCCTAGGAAGAAGATAAGGATCAAAAACTGTCCGTTTCTGAAAATTTTCACGACGGCGATCCGGATCGGATTAACTGTGATCCGGATCGTCGTAACCAGTCAGGCAATTCTAGTAAAACAGGGTTCGGGATCCGGATTGTAATGCACGATCCGGATCGTTCATGTATTCCAGCAAATTCCCATGTTCGGGATCCGGATCGAAATGGACTCTGATCCGGATCGGATTTGCCAATGAACAAGCACCCTTCGGGATCCGGATTGGACTGTCTGATCCGGATCCTGAACATGTCCCATGTTCAGTTCTTGATTTTTATGCAGTAAAAAATTCTTCCAAGTGTTTCTACACTACAAGAAGTATTCGGATCACCAAAAATATTTAGTTAAACTTACCTGATCCTTTTGAATTCTTCTTTCTTGAGATTGAGGTATATGATCCAAACTTCATTCATCTTCAATCTTCAAGACTTAACACTTTCACGAAATGCGCCAAAACAAAATCCGTAACAATCTCCCCGTTTGGCGGTTTCGTGACAAAACACAGATCCACTAAAGAAAATTCAAAAAAGATATTTTTGTTGCTATCACCATACAACAAAAATTTACAATGGAGATCCAATACAAGAGATAAACTCCTAAAACAGACTCTAGACTTAGACATCTGCACTCTCTGCAAAAAGAAATCATTCTTGACAAAAAGAGATCGTTAGATACCTCAAGAATATTTAGCATTCAAAACCTAACAGAGATAGAGTTTATGCTCACCATGACATTGAGTAATTCAGATATGTAATAAGATCACAATCAAACATTGACATATCTTCTAAGCAATAAGATTCCAAATGTCATAACTTTGCTTTGTTAGTAATCAAACAACTTGTTAGTAATAATACATGTCCAGATAGTTAGTCGAATAGTTAGTAGGGACATGCAGCAAATCACAAGATAAAACCAGAAGTTGTGATACTTACCTTTCACCAAAGTCAAAGTTTGTTCAAAGTTCTCACCAAAAGTCAAAGTTCTCACAGAGTTCACTCTAAACTCTTCAACGTTCACCAAAAGTCAAAGTTCTCACAGAGTTCACTCTAAACTCTTCAAAGTTCTCACAGAGTTCACTCTAAACTCTCTCCCCCTTTTTGTCACAAACTAAGCCAAAAATTCAAAATTTAAGGAGAGTTAAGAAGTTCAAAATCAAGAAAAACCTGAGAACTAAAACTAAAGCAAAGTAAAAAGAGAACTTTAAAACCTAAAAACTGAAATCCTACACAAGAGATAAGAAAGAAAGTCAAGTCAGTCTGAATCAGAACTAGTGGGATTGGTACAATCCAACTTCTTCAAAATTGCTTGAAGCATTTTTGACATTGTGGAGCACTTTCTTTTCATCTTATGTTGCACAGAGATAATCTGTTGGAGATTTGTAGACACACTGTCTTGTTCAGCAGACAATCTCCGCTGTTCTTGTCGAATTGAGGACCATACATTCGCTTTTGCCGTGTGTCTCCAGGATGTTGAAGGATGTAGTATAGATCCAGACGGTGCATCTTGACCTTCAGTCCATGGAGATTCTCTAGGGAGAGAGCGAGCTCTGGCGAGGGGTCTATCAATCTGAATTCCAGTTCCCCTCGAATTCTTTCGCCTAGTGTACTGCTTGGTTGTTGAGGAAGATTTCATCAGCTTCTTGTTCTTCAAATACAACCTATCTTCTTTGTCAACAGCTTGTTGTGCTTGTTTACAAATCTCTTCCCAGTCTTCTTCATCTGATTCTGAATCATTTTGACAAACTTTCCTTATCTCTCCTTGATATGGGTCATCTTGTTCTCTTTTTATAGAAGACGCACTAGGTCCTACCATTGCTACCAAAGGGAAGATTATCCAGGCGAACGCCATTGGTGCAAGTGCTTAATAGATTTAAAGTCCTGTGAACAACAACTCAAGAACACATGAAAACTTGTTAATTTTGAAAAATTTGAAAAATTGTACCCAAACAATCATAATCATGTAGAGAGACTCAGAATCAAATTAGTTTTGCAAAAAGAATTTTAAAAATAGATCAATTGCATGATTTTCAAAAATTCCCATTATATGCCCTAAAACCGAATTTTCAGAAATCGAAGCCCAAAAATTCGTTAATCAAGAGAATACCTAGCATATAATCAAAACTAATCTACCCAGAGTTCTTATTTCAAAAGAGATTTGACCAAAAACCATTCACAAATGAAAAAGTTTCATGATTTCTACTCACGTTTTGAGCAAACAAGGAAAAACAGTGAAAAACCGAGATTTTGATCAATAAAACTTACTTGGAATCGAAGAACTCGAGTTTGAAAGGCTCCAAGAAGGATGAATTCTAGAGAGAGAAACTCTGGAGTCTTAAGAACAAAATATTGGAATAAAAGAAATCAAAATCCCTCTTGTTCTAATAAAACCCTAGCCGTGATCCGGATCGGATCGAGATTTCGATCCGGATCGGCTACCCGCAGGAAACACCTGCGTTCGGGATCCGGATCATTCATGTCCGATCCGGATCGGCTCCAACTTTTTCTTCAGAATAATTTAGAAAAATTCAATAAAATCCGGAAAAAGTATGTAAGCATTTTAGCACATCAACTTTAAACAAAAATCATCGTTTCATGTCAAGAGAAATAAATTATGTTAAATCTATCAATAACATTCAAATAATGACATGAAAATTTACAGAAATTAAAACCTTTAAAGTTGATCAAGTTCAAACACATCCATCATGATCTTATGAGTACGGCGTTTATCAAATCATTAAAATGGTAAAGAAAATGAATTACCAAGATCAATAGATGTTTGAAATCCCAAATAAATTATATAATGTATCTAGTCAATCTGTTGAAGAGAGTGGCTCTTTGAGCATCTTTCATTTAAAAAACCCACCTTATACCAACCTTGAAATTTGACGGAGTCAAGTATTTCAATCATGCATTTTATTTAATCAAAAATTACAAACCCATGCTTGGTATACATGTGGTAGCTGCACACAGTACTCGGACGACCGAGGTGGTAGCTCTTTCCTCCATGTGGTGGTAGTTTTCACACTCCTCATTGGGATGTAACTCTTTCCACATCTTTTGAGTATTTTACTTTTCTTTGACTCCCCCTCAATTGGCTATCAATTAATTTAAGATATAAAGTATTCAACCAAGGATTGATCTCGAATTCATACTCAACCAAATAGTCAAATAAAATAAAAACAATACCAAGAGATCATTGAGAGAGAAATTGACTTTGATCAATTAAAAATGATTTAATTTAAATAAATGATCAATGCATCAACTGAATTATTATGATATCCAAAGCATAATAAATTTCTAATTATATGAAAGGATGCAAGTAAAGTCAGTAATACACATGCTCAATTAATGTACTATGTATAAACATAGATAAAGAACAAAAACACAAAAACAAAACCTAACCTAAGCAAAAGTTTCAAAAAGAGGTTTATTTCAAGGAAAGCATTCCAATTGCTTTACGCAAATGAATAAAACGTTTTTGATCCAAAGGTTTTGTTAAAATGTCAGCTAATTGATCTTCAGTTGAAATATATGACAGTTGAAGAGTATTTGATTCAACTAGCTCTCTAAGAAAATGATATCTAAGTTCAATGTGTTTTGTTCTAGAGTGCAACACAGGGTTTTTGGAAATGTTTATAGCACTAGTGTTGTCACAAAGAATTGTTACCGAAGTTGCTGAAATCCGGAACTCGCTCAACACACTTTTCATCCAAATGAGTTGGGTTGAACAACTACCCGCTAAGATATATTCCGCTTCGGCAGTCGAGAGTGCAATGCAGTTTTGCTTTTTACTATGCCATGCAACAAGGCAATGACCAAGATAAAAACATGCACCACTCGTACTTTTCCGATCATCCACAGATCCTGCCCAATCGGCATCTGAGTATCCAATAATATCTAGACTTGTTCCCATAGGATACCAAATTCCGAAATTTATGGTTCCTTTAATGTATCGGATGATCCGTTTCACCGCTTTCAGGTGAACCTCCTTTGGTGCAGATTGATATCTCGTGCAGATCCCAACACCAAAAGATATATCCGGGCGACTAGCCGTGAGGTAAAATAGACTTCCAATCATACTCCGATAAAGTTTCTCGTCTACATTCTCACTAAAAGATTCACTTCCTAATCCTTTATTGCTAGTTCCCATTGGTGTTGGAAAATCTTTACAATTTTCTAGATCAAACTTTTTTTACCAACTCCAAAGCATACTTGGATTGACACAAATGGATGCCTTCGTCACTCTGTTTCACTTGCAATCCAAGGAAATAAGTCAATTCGCCCATCATTGACATCTCAAATTCGCTTTCCATGGTTTCAGCGAATTTAGAAGCATCATTATCTCTTGTCGCACCAAATACAATGTCATCGACATAGATTTGTGCTACAATGAAGTTATTTTGATAATGCTTCACAAAGAGAGTCCTGTCAGCTCCCCCTCGAGTATAGCCCTTATCCAATAGGTGCTTTGTCAACCTTTCCTACCATGCTCGCGGTGCTTGTTTTAAACCGTAAAGAGCCTTTTTCAAACGAAAAACATGGTTAGGTAGTTTACAGTCTACAAAACCTTTCGGTTGAGCCACATAAACTTCCTCATTTAAAAACCCATTTAAAAACGCGCTCTTAACGTCCATTTGAAACAATTTTATTTTAAAATGACAAGCTATCGCGAATAATATACGAATGGACTCGAGTCTAGCTACAGGGGCGAAAGTTTCATCAAAGTCTATACCTTCTACTTGAGAGTAGCCTTGAGCAACTAAACGTGCTTTGTTCCTGATGATGGTACCATCTTCATTTTTCTTATTCTTGAAAATCCATTTGGTACCTATCACATTGTGTTGCTTTGGAGGCTTTGTTAATTCCCAGACTTTGTTTCGCTCAAACTGATGGAGCTCTTCCTGCATTGCTTTAATCCAGTAGTCATCCTGAAGAGCTTCATCGATGTTCTTTGGTTCGATCAAGGAAACGTAGCAAGCGAATCCACAAACCAACTGTCTCCGAGTTTTGACTCCTTCTTGTGGGTCTCCAATGATGTTTGATTCAGGATGATCCTTGGAGATGCGTAACGTTTGTTGTAACGGAGTACTCGGAGGTACATGAGATGATTCCTGCACATCAGATAAACTTGAAGAGCCATTAGATGCATCATTATTATTGGAAGAATTGTTATGAGAAGATGCATTGGCAGGTGTATCATCATCAAGAGAGATATCGAGGGTAGATTTTTCAGATGCAAAGTGAAAAGCTTCATCTACTTTAACATTTATAGATTCTACAATCGTTTTAGATTCCATGTTAAATACCCGATATGCTCTGCTATTTGTAGAATAACCCAAAAAGATCCCTTCGTCACTTCGAGAATCAAACTTACCAAGATTTTCGCGATCACGCAAAATAAAACATCGACTCCCAAAGATACGAAAATATTTGATATCCGGTTTTCTACTAAACCACAACACATATGGTGTATTTAAAGTTCCTGGGCGCAAATACACTCGATTAATGACATAGACAGCGGTGTTCACAGCCTCAGCCCAAAAATATAGCGGTAAATTTCGACTATGAAGCATCACACGCGCCATCTCTTGAACAACCCTGTTTTTGCGCTCAACAACACCATTCTGCTGAGGTATATAGGGTGCCGAGAATTCATGTTTTATGCCGTTGGAAGTGCAAAAATCAATGAATTTGGAATTAATGAATTCTCCACCTCTATCACTTCTAACACGAATGATCTTTTCATTCTTTTCAATCATAATACGATGGCAAATCTCATGAAAAGAATCAAACGTATCAGCTTTCTTTTTTAAAAATGGTACCCATGAAAACCTAGAGAAATCATCAACCAATAAGAAAATATACCATTTATCTCCCAAAGATGGTTGACGGGTCGGCCCAAAGAAAGAAAAATAGTCTACATAAACTACACAACATTTTATCGTGGAAAGATTAAAGACAAGGAAAGATTTCACCTTTGCATACCCAAACCTTTTGATTTTTAGAGTATGTTGGCAATGGTTGAGAAATTTTCCTTGATGAAGACGTCTTGTATGATTGATCTTTTTCTTTTGTCATCGTCTTGTTTGAAGTACTACCAATGTTCTTTTCTTTTGACAAATCCTTCTTTGATTTTCGGGGAGTGAACTCATTGGTAGCAGTCGCAAGATGTGATTGATTTGATCTTTGAGCTCCAATCTTGCAATTTCTTTCAATGTGCCCTGCAAAATTACAACGAAAACATACCTTTGTGCTTGACGATTCCGAAGAGGGTGAAGTAGGCTTGTTGTCGTTGCTTGTCGTGAATTCCGGTGTCGGAGGAGGAGATACCGACTGAGGCACAAAAACTGTCCCACTCGAACTTGGACTATTTCCAGTTTGAGTGTACCCGAGGCCGAACCGATTTGTTTGACCAAGACCAAGAAGCTTATCCAACTTACTCCTTCCAGAAGTAAATCTCTTTAAGTCATCCTTTAGTTGGAGAATGGTCTCTGTCATTTCCAATTTTTCTTGTCGAGCCTCGCCGTTGAGCTTCAAGAAGTAATTCGCTTTGTTCACCATATCTATATAATTCTTCTCGAATTGCTCATTGGACTCTTGAAGGGAAACATTTGCTTTTATCAGATTATCCCTTTCCACTTCAAGATCGGTCGAGAGAGAAGTTACCCTTTTTACTTCTTCTTCGAGATCCTGTAATCTCCGTCTCAACCCCTTGTTTTGTTTAGCCAATTTCTTTGAATCCCGTAAAAATCTGTGGTAGGCTAAAATAAAATCTTCACCTTCAGAGTTACTTGATTCATCATCCGTTGCAGTTTTTTCAACCCGGGAGGAGTTGGACAATGAATCTGAAGTACTTGCCATTAAGCACATGAAGGGTGAAGATGTGGACGCGTGAAATGCCGTTGCGCTTTCTTCTTCATCACTTGAGGATGACTCATTTGACGTTGAGTTGTCATCCCAGGTGACGACTTGCATCGCTTTCTTCTTCAACGGATTCTTAGTTGGACACTCCGTTGAGATATGGCCGTATCCTCGGCACTTGAAGCATTGGACTTGTCCTTCTGAACTTTTCTTGTCCTTTGAAAGGTTCTCTTGCTTTCTTGACTTGTAACTTGAAATACCCTTTCCTTTCTTTGACTTTCCGAAGGATGGAGTTTTACTTGAATTACCCCTTCGAAAGTTGCGGCGAAACTTCCTTGTCAAGAGAGCGAGCTGCTTCTCAAATTCCTCCATAGATAGGTTTTCGTCATCGTCTGAGGAGGATGAATCCGTGTCTTCTTCCTTTGTTGTTTTCAAAGCATAACCTGAAGACTTAGAAGAGGATGCCTTTCCCGAAGAATAGTTAGTAGTAAATGTCATTTCATAAGTTTGTAATGAACCAACTAGTTCTTCTACACGCATTTCGTCCGGGTGTTTAATAGTTTCAATGGCTGTAACCTTTGGGCGAAATCGTTCAGGAAGAGTTCTTAAGATCTTTCTTACAACCTTAAATTCTGGAATCTTCTCTCCCAGGTTAGCACATGAGTTTACGATGTCTTGCAATCGTGTATAGTAGTCCGTGAAAGATTCATTTTCTGCCATGAAAATAGAGTCAAATCTGCTCGTAAGCATTTGCAGCTTTTGAATCTTCACGAGGTTAGTTCCCTCATGTGTAACCTGAAGAACATCCCAGATTTTTTTCGCAGTCTCACATGCCGAGACGCGAGAGAATTCAGTTTGAGATAAGGCATTAAAAATAGCATTAATTCCCTTGCCATTGTAAGAAGATGAATCTAACTCTTCCTTGGTCCATTTCGACCTAGGTTTGATGGTGCGAACATCAGCAATAATTTCAGTTGGATTAGTCCATCCTAATTCAATTGATTGCCACACCCATTCGTCGATGGAAATTAAAAAGGCTTTCATCCGTACTCTCCAGTACGCATAATTTGTTCCATCAAAGAATGGGGGTCTGTTGATGTTTCCACCTTCAACCATTGTTTACAACCCTATTCCCGCTCCGATACCACTTGCTGGGTTATATGTAATAATGGATCTAAATAAGGGAAAAAAAAAACCTAGAGGGGGGTGAATAGGTGTAAACAATAAACACTCAAAAAATTATTGCGCAATTAAGAACCCAATGCGGAAATATAAATGAACACGCAAGATTTTTACGTGAAAAACTCCAAACCGGAGTAAAAAACCACGGGACCGATAACACGGTGAAATCCACTAGAATTAAACACGTACAAGGTGATATACCTTTTCCATACGCTCCTAGTTGATCTTCTCCGCTCGCTCCACAACGCTTCACGAATCCACGATCTGCGTCCAACGCCGAATCCACAGCGTCCAACGTCGAGTCCACGACGTCTGACCGAATCCACGGTCTTCACCCAGCAGCACGCTTCGAATCCACGAACGTACCTCGCTCCGAATCCACGAGAGCGGTTGCACCTTGAATCCACAAGGCCACGCGAGTCCACGCGCCGATTTTGGGGTAAATCGTTGTTTTTGGGTGGTGATGATCCGCCGAATACTAAGATCAAAGATAGATAGGAAATACCATCTAAGTATTCATTAGTTTGATTCAACTCAAGATGTGAGTATGAAAACCTAGAATCAAACTAATCAATATAGATGAAGAAACATAGGGTAATATCTAATGATTTCCTTTCTTCTCTATATGTGGATCTTAGGCCGTATAAACGATGACGGCTTGTATGTGGATTAACCCTAGAAAAAGAATCATAGGGTCTATATATAGGTTAGAAACCCTAGGAAGAAGATAAGGGTCAAAAACTGTCCGTTTCTGGAAATTTTCACGACGGCGATCCGGATCGGATTAACTGTGATCCGGATCGTCGTAACGAGTCAGGCAATTCCAGTAAAACAGGGTTCGGGATCCGGATTGTAATGCACGATCCGGATCGTTCATGTATTCCAGCAAATTCCCATGTTCGGGATCCGGATCGAAATGGACTCTGATCCGGATCGGATTTGCCAATGAACAAGCACCCTTCGGGATCCGGATTGGACTGTCTGATCCGGATCCTGAACATGTCCCATGTTCAGTTCTTGATTTGTATGCAGTAAAAAATTCTTCCAAGTGTTTCTACACTACAAGAAGTATTCGGATCACCAAAAATATTTAGTTAAACTTACCTGATCCTTTTGAATTCTTCTTTCTTGAGATTGAGGTATATGATCCAAACTTCATTCATCTTCAATCTTCAAGACTTAACACTTTCACCAAATGCGCCAAAACAAAATCCGTAACAAAGCAGATATATAACTGGTGCTGTAAAGAAAGCAAAACTTATAATCTGGGTACAAGCATAGGAGATAATTTTAGCAGAATTTAAAATAGGACAAACATGTATCAGGATAATCAACGCATCAAGGAGTTAGGACAATCAGCAAGATAACAATGAAACTATAATCAAAGGCATCACAAAGAATCATATACAGGTAGATAACTAGAAGCCAAATCAAAGAATCAAGGAAGTATGTTAAAGTAACTTAACAACACATGCATCAAATAAATGAAAACACAAAGACCCAATCACAAGCTACCATATTGGCCTTCACAA
>CM055071.1:8632514-8664288 GCA_029204045.2 Tillandsia leiboldiana | reverse complement strand
GGATCATTGCAAACAGTGAAATATTATGATGGCAAAAGCATAATACATTTCTAAATGTGTAACAGATGCAATAAAGTCAATTATGATCTATGCTCAATTAATGTCCTATGTAAACAAACATAGATAATGAACAAAACAAAAACAAATACAAAACCTATCCTAAGCAAAGATTTCAAAAAGAAGATTATTTCAAGGAAAGCATCCCAATTGCTTTTCGTAAATGAATAAAACGTTTTGATCCAAAGGTTTTGTTAAAATGTCAGCTAATTGATCCTCAGTTGAAATATATGAAAGTTGAAGAGTATTTGATTCAACTAGCTCTCTAAGAAAATGATATCTAAGTTCAATATGTTTTGTTCTAGAGTGCAACACAGGGTTTTTAGAAATGTTAATTGCACTTGTGTTGTCACAAAGAATTGTTACCGAAGATGCTGAAATGCGGAAGTCACTCAATACGCTTTCATCCAAATGAGTTGAGTTGAGCAACTTCCAGCTGAAATGTATTCCGCTTCGGCAGTCGAGAGTGCTATGCAATTCTGCTTTTTACTGTGCCATGCAACAAGGCAATGGCCAAGATAGAAGCATGCACCACTCGTGCTTTTCGATCATCCACTGATCCTGCCCAATCGGCATCTGAGTATCCAACAATGTCCAGACTTGTTCCCATAGGATACCAAATTCCGAATTAATTGATCCTTTGATGTACCGGATGATCCGTTTCACCGCTTTCAGGTGAACCTCCTTTGGTGCTGATTGATATCTCGCGCAAATCCCAACACTAAAGGATATATCCGGGCGACTAGCCGTGAGGTAAAGTAGACTTCCAATCATACTTCTATACAGTTTCTCGTCTACATTCTCACTATGTGATTCACTTCCAAGTCCTTGTGGCTAGTTCCCATTGGAGTTGGAAAACTTTACAATTTTCTAGATCAAACTTTTTGACCAACTCCATGCATACTTGGATTGACTCAAGTGAATACCTTCATCATTTTGTTTAATTTGCAATCCAAGGAAATAAGACAATTCGCCCATCATGGACATCTCAAATTCGCTTTCCATGGTCTCCGCGAATTTAGAAGCATCATTATCTTTTGTTGCACCAAATACAATGTCATCGACATAGATTTGTGCTACAATGAAATTATTTTGATAATGCTTCACAAAGAGAGTCCTGTCAGCTCCCCCTCGAGTATAGCCCTTCTCCAAAAGGTGCTTTGTTAACCTTTCGTACCATGCTCGCGGTGCTTGTTTCAGACCGTAAAGAGCCTTTTTCAAACGAAAACATGGTTAGGTTGTTTATGATCTACAAAACCTTTCGGTTGAGCTACATAAACTTCCTCATTTAAAAACCCATTTAGAAATGCGCTCTTGACGTCCATTTGAAATAATTGATTTTAAAATGACAAGCAATAGCAAACAATATACGAATGGACTCGAGTCTAGCTACAGGGGCGAAAGTTTCGTCAAAGTCTATACCTTCTACTTGAGAGTAGCCTTGAGCAACTAGTCGTGCCTTGTTCCTGATGATAGTACCATCTCATCTTTCTTGTTCTTGAAGATCCATTTGGTACCTATCACATTATGTTGCTTTGGAGGCTTCGTTAATTCCCAGACTTTGTTTCGCTCAAATTGATGGAGCTCTTCCTGCATTGCTTTAATCCAGTAGTCATCCTGAAGAGCTTCATCTATTGTCTTTGGTTCGATTAAAGATACGTAGCAAGCAAATCCGCAAACCAACTGCCTTCGAGTTCTAACTCCTTCTTGTGGATCTCCAATGATGTTCGATTCCGGATGATCCTTGGAGATTCGTAGCGTTTGTTGAAACGGAGTACTCGGAGGTACACGAGATGATTCCTGCACATCAGATAAACTAGAAGAACCATTAGATGCATCATTAATATTGGAAGTATTATTATGAGAAGATGCACTAGCAGGAGAATCATCATCTAGAGAGATATCGAGGGTAGATTTTTCAGATTCAAATGAGAAGCTTCATCTACTTTAACATTTATAGATTCTACGATCGTCTTAGATTCAATGTTAAATACTCGATATGCTCTGCTATTCGTAGAATAACCCAAAAAGATCCCTTCATCACTTCGAGAGTCGAACTTTCCAAGATTTTCACGGTCACGTAAGATGTAACATCGACTCCCGAAGATACGAAAGTACTTGATATCCGGTTTTCTACTAAACCACAGCTCATATGGTGTATTCAAGGTTCCTGGGCGCAAATACACTCTGTTAATGACATAGACAGCGGTGTTCACAGCTTCAGCCCAAAAATGTAGCGGTAATTTCGGCTATGAAGCATCACACGCGCCATCTCTTGAACAACCCTGTTTTTGCGCTCAACAACACCATTCTGCTGAGGTGTATAGGGTGCCGAGAATTCATGTTTAATGCCATTTGAAGTACAAAAGTCAATGAATTTTGAATTTATGAATTCTCCACCCCTATCACTTCTAACACGAATGATCTTTTCATTCTTTTCAATCATAATACGATGGCAAATCTCATGAAAAGAGTCAAACGTATCAGCTTTCTCTCTCAAAAATGCTACCCAAGAAAACCGAGAGAAATCATCAACCAATAAAAAGATGTACCATTTACCTCCCAAAGATGGTTGACGGGTCGGCCCCATTAAGTCCATGTGCAAAAGTTCCAAGGGCCGTTTTGTACCAACGTGGTTCAAGTTCTTGTGTGCAGTCCTAGACTGTTTTCCCTTTTGGCAACCACCACACACAACGTTTTGTTTAAAAAAGCTTTGGAATCCCCTTGACCACGTCCTTGTTTGAAATTCTAGTAAGTTCCTTAAAATTTAAGTGACCTAGCCTTTCATGCCAAAGAGTTTCATTATTCAAAGCGGCTAAGTTACAATTTTCAGAAAATTTATTAGGAACAACATAACAATTGTTTTCAGATCTAACCCCTTTTAAAAGAAGCATGGTCCTTATCAGTTACAACGCATTCAACCGATGAAAAGTTAACTGAAAAACCATTGTCGCAAAGTTGACTTATGCTTATGAGGTTAGTCTTAAGGCCATCAACAAATAAGACGTTTTTCAAAATCGGGCCATCTGGAATAGCTACCGTCCCTTTTCCAACAATTTTGGAAGATCGACCGTCTCCGAAAACAACGTGTCCTCCGGAGATTTTCTCAAGATTTTGAAAACTATTTTTGTCACCGGTCATGTGACGGGAACACCCGCTATCCAGATACCAAGACGAGCTATCATATGCATGCAAGGAAATATTGGAAACAAGACAAGGGAAAATTTCACCTTTGCGCACCCAAACCTTTTTGGAATGCGTCTGTAATGGTCGTGAAGTTTTGTGCCTAGGTGAAAGCGTCTTGTTAAAACGATTGTTGCTCCTTGATGAAGTCGTCTTGCGCGGTGAACTACCAAGTCTCTTTTCATTTGAAAAGTTTTGCTTTGATTTCCGGAAAGGAGCCTTTTTGGTAGTTGATGCAAGAGGTGCTTGAGATGAGCGTTCGACTCCCGTCTTGCAATATCTTCTTATGTGCCCTGAAACACCACAACGAAAACATACCTTAGATCTTGACGATCCCAAAGAGGATGAAGTAGGTTTGTTGTCGTTGTTTGTCTTGAATTCCGGTGTCGGAGGAGGAGATACCGACTGAGGCACAAAAACTGTCCCACTCGAACTTGGACTGTTTCCAGTTTGAGTGTATCCGAGGCCGAACCTATTTGATTGACCAAGACCAAGAAGTCTATCCAACTTACTCCTTCCTGAAGAGAATCGCTGTAAGTCATTCTTGAGTTGGAAAATGGTCTTTGTCATTTCCAGGTTATCCTGTCGAGCCTCGTTGTAGAGCTTTGAGAAGTGATTCGCGTTATCCACCAGATTTGTATGTTCCTTCTCAAGTTGCTCATTGGACTCTTGAAGGGAAGCATTTTCTTTTATCAGGTTTTCCCTTTCCACTTCAAGAGCGTTTGAGAGAGAAGTCGCTCTTTTTGCTTCTTCTTCGAGATCATGCAATCTCCCTCTCAAACTCTTGTTTTGCTTAGCCACTTTCTTTGAGTCCCTCAAAAGTCTGTGGTAGGCTAGAGCAAAATCTTCACCTTCCGAATCATCCGATTCGTTGTCCGTTGCGTTCTTTTCAACAGTGGAGTTGGACAACGACTCAGATGTACTTGCCATAAAGCACATGAATGGTGAAGATGTGGACGCGTGGAATGCGGTGGAGCTCTTTTCTTCATCACTTGAAGACGACTCATTTGACGTTGAGTTGTCATCCCAAGTGACGACTTGCATCGCCTTCTTCTTTGCCGGATACTTGTTAGGACACTCCGTTGCAATGTGGCCGTAGCCTCGACATTTGAAGCATTGCAGTTGTCCTTCTGAACTTTTCTTATCCTTTGAGAAGTTCTCCTGCTTTCTTGACTTGTGGACTTGGAGTACCCTTGCCTTTGTTCCACTTTCCGAAGGATGGAGATTTGCTTGAATTACCCCTTCGAAAGTTGCGGCGAAACTTCCTTGTCAAAGAGAGCGAGCGTGCTTCTCAAATTCCTCCATAGAAAAGGTTCTCGTCATCGTCCGAGGAGGATGTATCCGCGTCTTCTTCCTTAGTGTTTTCAACGCATAACCTGAAGACTTAGAAGTGGATGCTTTCCAGAAGAATTGTTAGTATTAAAAGTCCATTTCATAAGTTTGTAGGAACTCAACTAATTCTTCTACACGTATTTCGTCCGGGGTTTAATAGTTTCAATGGCACGTAACCTTTGGGCGAAATCGTTCAGGAAGAGTTCTTAAGATTTTTCTTACAATCTTAAATTCTGGACATCTTCTCTCCCAGATTAGCACATGAGTTTACGATGTCTTGCAATCGTGTATAGTAGTCCGTGAAAGAATTCATTTTCTGCCATCAAGATGGAGTCAACTTGCTCGTAAAGCATCTGCAGTTCTGAATCTTCACGAGGTTAGTTCCCTCATGTGTAACCTGGAGAACATCCCAGATTTCTTTCGCAGTCTCACATGCCGAGAACGCGAGAGAATTCAGTTTGAGATAAGGCATTAAAAATAGCATTAATTCCCTTGCCATTGTAGAAGATAACTCAAACTCTTCCTTGGTCCATTTCGACCTAGGTTTTTAAGGTGTGAACATCAGAGATAAGTTTCAGTTGGATTAGTCCATCCTGATTCAATTGAATGCCACACCCTTTCGTCGATGGAAGATAAAAAGGCTTTCATCCGTTACTTTCCAGTACGCATAATTTGTTCCATCAAAGAAAAGGGGGTCGATTGATGTTTCCACCTTAACCATTGTTCACAACCCTATTCACCGCTCTGATACCACTTGTTGGGTCGTATATAATACGGATCTAAATAGGGGAAGAAACACCTAGAGGGGGGTGAATAGGTGTAAACGTATAAACACTCCAAAAAATCGTTGCGATAAAACCCAATGCGGAAAATAAAATAACACGCAAGATTTTTACGTGGAAAACTCCATCACCGGAGTAAAAAAACCACGAGACCGATAACACGGCAGAAATCCACTAGAATTAAAACACGTACAAGGTGATTTACCGTACACACTTACGACTCAACCTTTTCCATACGCTCCTAGAGGATCTTCTCCGCTCGCTCCGACGCTTCTCGAATCCACGATCTGCGCCCAACGCCGAATCCACGGCGTCCAACGGTCGAATCCACGACGTCCGGACCGAATCCACGGTCTTCACCCATAAGCACCATTCGAATCCACGAACGTGCCTCGCTCCGAATCCACGAGAGCGATTGAACCTTGAATCCACCAAGGACACGCGAATCCACGCGCCGATTTTGGGGAAATCGTTGTTTTTGGGTGGTGATGATCCGCCGAATACTTAGATCAAAGATAGATCGGAAATACCATCTAAGTATTCATTAGTTTGATTCAACTCAAGATGTGAGTATGAAAACCTAGAATCAAACTAATCAATATAGATGAAGAAACATAGAGTATTCTCTAATGATTTCCTTTCTTCTCTATATGTGGATCTATAGCCGTATAAGATGATACAGAAAATGACGTGTAGTGTTACTGGTTTTCCCAGGCAACTTTCCGGTGAATCCACTGTGTAGAACACCTAGTGTTGGTGTCTGGCCCATGGTGCATCGAAGGGATGCCACAGATGGACCTCGTGAGACTTGGATAGATGATTTGGCCTTCGGCTGTGATTGCGAATTTTAGAAAAGGTTTTGGGCCAATCTGAGGTTGGATTTGGATTCAGCGCGGAAAAACGCTTGAAAACGGCTATTTGCTTGTTGAATTTGGAGTCCGGATGACCAAATGCGGGCTTCCGGAGTTTTGGGTGATTTTCCGGTGCATGGGGGAGCCTCGTGGACCGGCCTGAGCCACGTGGCGGCCTATTATTGGCCGGCTCACGCAGCTCGGTCCACGGGGTAGCGCGGCGGTGCATGGACCGCAGGCGGGTGGCACGTGGCGTGCCCGGATAGGCCGGCGCACGCGGCACGGCTCAGTGGATTTGCGGGATTGCGGTGGACCGGGCGCATGACCACGTGGCGGCTTCGGATTCGTCGGTCCACGTGGGCGCGGTCCACGGGTGCGCGGGGGAGGGCGCCTCGGTACTGTGCGCGCACGTGCGCGCACAGTGGCGCCAGGCGGGGCGGTCGGCCGCACTCGAGTGCGACACGTGTCGCCTCGAGATTGGCCGGCCGTACCTACCTCCGTTGACTGCGGGGGGCCACGTGGCGTATGCGGGCCGCGGGGATCCGCCTGTACCCTGTTTGGGGGTTGACGTGGCCGCTCCTGGGTGTTTCGGGCGCGTCGGACAGGGACTGTGCGACCGGGTTTCCGGGCGCAGTGCGCCCGAAAGTTGCGCCCGAAAACCCGGCCCGAAAGCTTAGTGGGCTGGGCCTATAAATAGCTCCCCCCATTCGTCTTGTAGGCTTTTTGGACTCTATTTTCGCTGGGCTTTCTTCTGAGGAATTTCTCCTCCCTCAGTGCACTACCCTTTGGAGAAGTTGGAAGATTTTGGAGGCACGCTTCCGAGGTTCCCCATTTTACGGCGCGGCGCGACGCTTGTCCCCCGGCGATCCTCTTCACCCCTTCTCAGTGTTTGGACTCCTCCGACTCACCCCGACCTCGGAATTCGCCGATTCTTGCGCCGTTGGACTCTTGACAGGTAGGGCTTCAACTCCTGTGTTTTGTGGTTCCTCGATTTCCGTGCTGATATTGGAGTTTTCCGAGCAACCATTTGACCCTTTTTCTTCGCGGACTTTGGGACAGCACCGCGGTGTTCTTGCCATATCTTTCGCTCGGACGTCGGAACGAGGCGATTCAAAAGGCAATTTTCATCTACGCTTCGCAAGGAGTCCTCCTGGATTTTTCTCAGAATTTTCTGAATTTTACTCGAGGGTGAGAATCTTCTTCCTCTGTGGTTCCTTGTTACAGAATTTAGTGCAGTTTGGATTCGGGGTGTACCCCTTGTCGGATTATTATCTCAGCGTAGGAAACTCCGAATTGGGCGTGCAGGTACTCGTTTCGACGGGCTCGTCGCAAGGATCGCGCTAGTATTTTCCTTGGATTTTTCTGGACATTATTCGCAGGTGAAAATTAGTGAATGTGGACTGCTGTTTTGGGGGACAGATTCTGGAAAGTGTGGATGTTTAGCTTATGAATTTTCCTTTGGGGTACTTTGTACAGATTGGTGGTGTATTTGGACTGGTCTTGGACTTTGCCTTTGGATAATTGGAATAGCGCTTCAGGTGGGTGATGTTGTAAACCTCTTATTGGGATTTATCACTAGGCCTATTAGAATGCTCTTGATTATGTTATTAGTAGATCTGTGAGAAGAACCTAGCATGCTTGTATGAAATCCTGCTTTCTTCATTGATAATCGCAATGTTAGAAAACTACAAGTTAATTAACGGTGAGTCCATGCTTTAAACATGTAGTAGAGTTACTTGGAATTTATGCTAAATTCTTATATTGTTGATTGTTTAAATGAAAGGCTGAGGTATGTGGTTAGGGTAATTAAAATGGTTCAGCAAGTTAATGACTTTTGCATGCTTGAATGGTCACCTAGATAGGCCACCTTTTTCTGCTACACTATCATGCTGGAATTGACTTAGGAGAAACCATGTTTGCATTCTTCTTCAGTCACTTAGACATAGGGGATATTATGCTCGGGTTAGAGCAGGGGCTGGGTTAGTGTAGTCAGATACTTGGGTTTCGGGAGAGGGTTTTGGGCTTCCTTTGGGAGACGGTACTTTTCCTTATAGAGCGGAGTGCGTGATTTGCAGACTTGAGACCCTGGGACTCCTGTCCCATATCGGTGTTATGCGTAGGCTGGCATACCCGATTTGGCAGACATTGAGAACCCTACCCCTTATCGGTGCTATGCGTAGGCTGGCATACCCGATTTAGCAGACCTTGAGACTCTGTCCCATACCGGTGTTATGCGTAGGCTGGCATACCCGATTTGGCAGACATTGAGACTCCTATTCCACCCGGTGTTATGCGTAGGCTGGCATACCCGATGTGGCAGGCTTCGATTCTCTGATGCATACTTTTAGCTATCTTTAGCTGGGCAGGTAGAGGCATATTAGTGGTAGCTTTTATCAGGGAGTCATACTCTTAGTTACCGCATTTATTCCTTTAGCCTCTGGTAGACCTAGTGGGCAGGTAGGAGTTCGTGTTGAGGTTTACCCACTAGGGGAGGCTACTGTCTTTATAGTAGTACTGACCCCCGCTGTTTTTCCTTTTCTTGTCCCCTTTGTTTTGCAGAGTCATCTGCCGGAGTTGCGGGGCCTTCCTACCAGGATCGAGGTAAGAGGATCGCCGACTAGATAGCTGCTACCCCGAGCTCGAGTTTTTGGTAGTTTTGTTGTATCCCCAGTACACTCAGACGGTTGTATTTTTCCTTTTATTTTGGGTCTGGCTGCGGCCAGCTGGTTGTATATATTTCGTGAGCTGGGAGAGACACTTGTATATTTTTGAGAGCTTACTGTACTTTCCTTTCCAGTATTTGTCTGAGTTGTATTAGTTTTAGTTTAGCTCTGTTTTATGCTCCTTTATTACTTGTTTTATATCTGAGCAGGTTATCAGCGCTTCGTGTACACAGAAAATTCCGTATGCACGGCGGATCTGTGGACGGGCCCGGGTTCTGGTTTACACCCGGGGCGTGTCAGATTAGTTGGTATCAGAGCTTAGGGATAGGTCAGTTGGGACTTAGGAAACCCTAGGCTTGTGGCAGACCCTAGGAAGGCAGAGCGTGAGTGACGTGATATTGTGCGAAAGTCGGTAATTGGTTGTTAACTCTTCCTGTGAGTGGAGAGGGATTGGCATAGCCTATTTCTGGGGGACTATTATGTTGGCTGCAGACAACATAAGGTTACAGAAATAGGGGAATGCCCATGACTTTCGCGTGATTGGGTCGAGAGTGGTTTGGTTTACTGACCCGTGGATTTTGTGTGACAAGATGCCTCCTAGGCGGCAGATTCCTACTCGGGGTACTCCTACGCCCCCGGAGGAGCCGGAGCAGTCCGGGCCTTCTGAGATCAGTGAGCTGAGGGCCATGGTGGCCCAGTTGGCGGAGAGTCACCGCCGACAGGAGCAGAGATTTGAGCAGTTGCTGGCTCAGGTTGCGGCACCACCCCCTACTACTGTAGAGGCCCCTGTACCACCAGTTGTACCGCCGGCTATTCCATTAGTCCCTACGGCACCGTCGTCGAGCAGTGGGGCTCAGGGAGAGTTCAGGCCGTTGACCCCAGCGGAGGAGGAGGAGTTTGCTGACAAACTCGCCAAGTTCTGTAAGCGAGGACCACCTAGGTTCTCAGGGAGGAGTACTCACCCATCGGAGATAGGATCATGGCTGGCAGCAATGGAGAAGTTGTTCAGAGACTTCTTCATTGACCACAGGTTCAGAGTGCATATGGCTGTACATTGCCTAGAGGGGGATGCAGATGCTTGGTGGCGTCGGATCGAGCCCTTGGAGTTTCAGATCACCCGACAGCTACCCTGGTCGGAGTTTAGACGGTTGATCCTTGACACTTATTTCTCCACGAGCGTGAAGAAAAAGCTTGAGGATGATTTGAAGAATCTCCAGCAGGGGGACAGGACGGTATGGGATTATTATCAGGAGTTTACGCAGTTGCTCAACTGCGTACCCTATGTTGCCAGGGATGGGCTGCACCAGGTGGAGCTGTTTGAGACAGGTTTGCGCCCCGAGGTCTATACCTTGGTACACGCCCAGAGGCTTCAGACTTTATCAGAGGCAGTGGATCATGCACAGTGGGTCGAGAGGGGAGATCACGTCGTCGCTAGACGTGGGGGCTTGGCCGCTCAGAGTTCTGAGAGGAAGCGGCCAATGCCAGACGAGGGGGGACAGGCCAGTTCATGGAGGCCGCCCCGACCACCACCGCCGCAGTTTACGGGCCGTGGGCGTTCGGAGCGGCGAGGGTCTGGTGGATCCCAGAGACCCCCACAGCAGCAGCAGCCCCAGCGACAGCAGCAGCACTCGCAGCAGCAGAGGTCGCAGTCGCGACAGCAGGGGTCACAGCGGCAAGGACAGCAGCAGCAGCAGTCGAGGCAGTCCCAGTCTGCGGTCAGGTGCGTCTTTTGTAGGGGACAGCACGCGGCGGATACTTGTGACCAGAGGTACGGCCGCTGTTATCGGTGTGGACAGTCCGGCCATATTCGAGCTACTTGCCCTCTCTCTACACCGCAGGCTCCTTCCTCAGCATCAGCTCCTTCAGTGCCCCAGCAGCGGCCTTATGCTCCAGCGAGCAGGGCTCCTTCCTCCCACCCTGCAGATTACCGACCACCAGCTCAGAGCGGGCGAGTCTACGCCGCCCAGGTAGGGGACTCCACGGCAGCCGACCACGTGGTGGCAGGTATCACTTTACTTCTTGGTACTAGAGCTCGCACTTTATTTGATACCGGTGCATCACATTCTTTTATCAGTAGAGTATTTGCATCATCTCATGGACTAGTGTTAGGTCGGTTGCCACATGCAGTAGAGGTACAGATTCCTGATCATACATTGCATGTAGAGGAGTGTTGTTGGTCTTGCCCTGTTCAGATTGAGTCCTGGATCTTGCCAGCGGACCTTATGGTCCTTAGTGAGCTGCAAGATTACGACATTGTACTGGGGATGGATTGGCTGGCTCGCTATTTCGCGACGATTGATTGCGCCGCGAGGACTGTTACCTTTAGCGAGCCAGGCCAGGAGGTGTTCGTTTACAAGGGGTGCCAGAGTGCTTTCTTTGCCTCGGTGGTTTCGACCTCTCGTGCGAGGCAGATGATGCGCAGTGGATGCGTGGCCTTTTTGGCATCGGTGGTTAAGGAGCCTACGGCGGCACCGGGACTCACGGATATCCCTATTGTCCATGAGTACCCGGATGTTTTTCCTCCGGAGCTAGTTCATATGCCGCCGGATAGGGAGGTTGAGTTTTTGATTGACGTAGTTCCAGGAACTGCGCCAATCTCTAAGGCTCCTTACCGAATGGCACCGGCCGAGCTGCGGGAGTTAAAGGCGCAACTCCATGATTTAATGGACAAGGGTTTTGTGAGGCCTAGTGTATCACCTTGGGGAGCGCCGGTGCTATTTGTGAAGAAGAAAGATGGTTCACTTCGACTGTGTGTAGATTACCGGGAGCTGAATAAAGTGACCATCAAGAACAAGTACCCTTTGCCGCGCATTGATGACTTATTCGACCAGCTGCAAGGGTCTTGTGTCTTCTCCAAGATTGATTTACAGTCTGGTTACCACCAATTGAAGGTGAAGGCCGAGGACATCCCAAAGACGGCATTCAGGTCGCGGTACGGGCATTACGAGTTCACCGTCATGCCTTTTGGACTGACAAATGCCCCTGTAGCTTTTATGGATTTGATGAACAGGATTTTTCGACCATACCTGGATCGGTTCGTTGTTGTTTTTATTGATGACATCCTAGTTTATTCCCGAAGCGATGTGGAGCACGAGGAGCATCTGAGGATTGTGCTACAACTTCTGAGAGAGAGAAAGTTGTATGCCAAGCTATCTAAGTGTGATTTCTGGCTTCGGGAGGTTGCCTTTTTGGGCCACGTGATTTCAGCCGCTGGAGTGGCAGTAGACCCGGCGAAGATCGAGGCAGTCCGGGATTGGCCCCGACCGACGACGGTATCAGAGGTCCGTAGTTTCATGGGCTTAGCAGGATATTACCGTCGGTTTGTGGAAGGTTTTGCGAAACTTTCCACACCCCTCACTCGTTTGACGCGAAAAGGGATTAAGTTTATTTGGAGTGAGGACTGCCAGAGGAGCTTTGAGGAATTAAAGATCAGATTGATGTCGGCTCCTATCCTTTCCCTCCCTGTTATGGGGAAAGGATATGTGATTTATAGTGATGCATCGCACAGTGGACTTGGTTGCGTGCTGATGCAGGATGGTAGGGTAATCGCTTACGCCTCTCGGCAACTGAAGGATTATGAAAAGAATTACCCTACCCATGATTTGGAACTAGCTGCAGTGATTTTTGCACTAAAGTTGTGGCGCCACTACCTGTATGGGGAGCATTGCGAGATTTATACCGACCACAAGAGCTTGAATACCTGTTCACGCAGAAGGAGCTCAACTTGAGGCAGCGCAGATGGTTGGAATTGTTGAAGGATTATGATGTAGACATATTGTACCATCCTGGCAAGGCCAACGTGGTTGCTGATGCCCTGAGCAGGAGAGCAGTACAGAGTTTATCTTTGATGATCACCGATCAGGCGCCATTACTTGAGCAGATGAGGCGGTTAGAGCTCGAGGTTGTGTCCCCTGGGGTCTCTGCTAGACTTATGTCTCTAGTCGTGCAGCCCACTCTGTTGGACAGGATTCGGGAGAGACAGAGTGAGGACCCCCACCTGGTGAGGATTCGAGAGCAGATGCAGACTGGTTTGATAGGGGACTTTTCAGTTGATGCTGCGGGAGTGCTACGGTACAGGGACCGCGCGTGTGTGCCTATGGATGCAGAGATCCGAGAGCAGATCTTGAGGGAGGCCCACTATACACCTTATACCATCCATCCTGGTGGGACTAAGATGTATAGGGATCTTAAGGCACAGTTTTGGTGGAATGGGATGAAAAGAGACATTGGGAGATTTGTAGCACACTGTCTAACTTGTCAGCAAGTGAAGGCGGAGCATCGTGTACCTGCTGGCAAGTTGCAGAGTCTCCCAATCCCTGAATGGAAATGGGAACATGTTACGATGGATTTTGTCACTGGGTTGCCGAGAGCACAGACGGGAGCGGATGCTATCTGGGTAGTCGTGGACCGGCTTACCAAAACCGCTCACTTTTTACCGGTTCAGATGACTTGGCCGATGGAGCGACTGGCGCAAGTGTACTTGGCTGAGGTGGTTAGATTGCACGGGGTACCCGTTTCCATCGTATCAGATAGAGACCCGAGGTTTGTCTCGCATTTCTGGAGGAGTTTACAGACAGCCTTGGGAACGCAGCTCTGATTTAGTACAGCATTCCACCCACAGACCGATGGGCAGTCAGAGCGCACTATTCAGACCCTCGAGGATATGTTGAGAGCATGCATTCTGGACTTTGGGGGAGGATGGTACCGACACTTGGGATTAGTTGAGTTTGCGTACAACAACAGCTATCAAGCAAGCATTCAGATGGCTCCGTTTGAAGCGTTGTATGGACGCAAGTGTCGGTCACCCCTTTATTGGAGTGACGTGGGTGAGAAGAAGACTTTGGGTCCTGATCTACTGTTGGAGGCAGAGGAAAAGGTCAGATTGATACGACGACACCTAGAGACCGCCCAGAGTCGACAGAGGAGTTATGCTGATACTCGACGGCGAGACTTAGAGTTTCAGGTGGGTGACCATGTTTTTCTGAAAGTCTCGCCTTCGAAGGGGATTCGGAGATTTGGTATTCGTGGGAAACTGAGCCCTCGTTATATTGGACCTTTTGAGGTGTTGGAGCGCTTAGGGCCAGTTGCCTACAGGCTTGCGCTTCCTCCCAGACTTTCGGGTGTTCATAATGTCTTTCATGTTTCGACACTGAGGAAGTATGTTCATGACCCGTCTCATATTATCGATTTCACTCCATTGGAGGTTGCTGAGGACCTGAGTTATGTTGAGCGGCCGTTGAGGATCTTGGATCGTGAGGTTAGGGAGTTGCGCAGTCGGGCCATCCCCTATGTGAAGGTTCTCTGGAGCAGTCATGATGAGCGCGAGGCTACCTGGGAGTTGGAGTCAGCGATGATGGATGCTCACCCCCACTTGTTTGAGGCTCCTATCTGAGGTATGATTTTTGTTTCGAGGACGAAACTTTTTCTTGTAGGGGAGGGTGTAGTGTACTGGTTTTCCCATGCAACTTTCCGGTGAATCCACTGTGTAGAACACCTAGTGTTGGTGTCTGGCCCATGGTGCATCGAAGGGATGCCACAGATGGACCTCGTGAGACTTGGATAGATGATTTGGCCTTCGGCTGTGATTGCCGAATTTTAGAAAAGGTTTTGGGCCAATCTGAGGTTGGATTTGGATTCAGCGCGGAAAAAACGCTTGAAAACGGCTATTTGCTTGTTGAATTTGGAGTCCGGATGACCAAATGCGGGCTTCCGGAAGTTTTGGGTGATTTTCGGTGCATGGGGGAGCCTCGTGGACCGGCCTGAGCCACGTGACGGCCTATTATTGGCCGGCTCACGCAGCTCGGTCCACGGGGTAGCGCGGCGGTGCATGGACCGCAGGCGGGTGGCACGTGGCGTGCCCGGATAGGCCGGCGCACGCGGCACGGCTCAGTGGATTTGCGGGATTGCGGTGGACCGGGCGCATGACACGTGGCGGCTTCGGATTCGTCGGTCCACGTGGGCGCGGTCCACGGGTGCGCGGGGGAGGGCGCCTCGGTACTGTGCGCGCACGTGCGCGCACAGTGGCGCCAGGCGGGGCGGTCGGCCGCACTCGAGTGCGACACGTGTCGCCTCGAGATTGGCCGGCCGTACCTACCTCCGTTGACTGCGGGGGGCCACGTGGCGTATGCGGGCCGCGGGGATCCGCTGTACCCTGTTTGGGGGTGACGTGGCCGCTCCTGGGTGTTTCGGGCGCGTCGGACAGGGACTGTGCGACCGGGTTTCCGGGCGCAGTGCGCCCGAAAGTTGCGCCCGAAAACCCGGCCCGAAAGCTTAGTGGGCTGGGCCTATAAATAGCTCCCCCCATTCGTCTTGTAGGCTTTTTGGACTCTATTTTCGCTGGGCTTTCTTCTGAGGAATTTCTCCTCCCTCAGTGCACTACCCTTTGGAGAAGTTTGAAGATTTTTGGAGGCACGCTTCCCGAGGTTCCCCATTTTACGGCGCGGCGCGACGCTTGTCCCCCGGCGATCCTCTTCACCCCTTCTCAGTGTTTGGACTCCTCCGACTCACCCCGACCTCGGAATTCGCCGATTCTTGCGCCGTTGGACTCTTGACAGGTAGGGCTTCAACTCCTGTGTTTTGTGGTTCCTCGATTTCCGTGCTGATATTGGAGTTTTCCGAGCAACCATTTGACCCTTTTTCTTCGCGGACTTTTGGGACAGCACCGCGGTGTTCTTGCCATATCTTTTCGCTCGGACGTCGGAACGAGGCGATTCAAAAGGCAATTTTCATCTACGCTTCGCAAGGAGTCTCCTGGATTTTTCTCAGAATTTTCTGAATTTTACTCGAGGGTGAGAATCTTCTTCCTCTGTGGTTCCTTGTTACAGGAATTTAGTGCAGTTTGGATTCGGGGTGTACCCCTTGTCGGATTATTATCTCAGCGTAGGAAACTCCGAATTGGGCGTGCAGGTACTCGTTTCGACGGGCTCGTCGCAAGGATCGCGCTAGTATTTTCCTTGGATTTTTCTGGACATTATTCGCAGGTGAAAATTAGTGAATTGTGGACTGCTGTTTTGGGGGACAGATTCTGGAAAGTGTGGATGTTTAGCTTATGAATTTTCCTTTGGGGTACTTTGTACAGATTGGTGGTGTATTTGGACTGGTCTTGGACTTTGCCTTTGGATAATTGGAATAGCGCTTCAGGTGGGTGATGTTGTAAACCTCTTATTTGGGATTTATCACTAGGCCTATTAGAATGCTCTTGATTATGTTATTAGTAGATCTGTGAGAAGAACCTAGCATGCTTGTATGAAATCCTGCTTTCTTCATTGATAATCGCAATGTTAGAAAACTACAAGTTAATTAACGGTGAGTCCATGCTTTAAACATGTAGTAGAGTTACTTGGAATTTATGCTAAATTCTTATATTGTTGATTGTTTAAATGAAAGGCTGAGGTATGTGGTTAGGGTAATTAAAATGGTTCAGCAAGTTAATGACTTTTGCATGCTTGAATGGTCACCTAGATAGGCCACCTTTTTCTGCTACACTATCATGCTGGAATTGACTTAGGAGAAACCATGTTGCATTCTTTCTTCAGTCACTTAGACATAGGGGATATTATGCTCGGGTTAGAGCAGGGGCTGGGTTAGTGTAGTCAGATACTTGGGTTTCGGGGAGAGGGTTTTGGGCTTCCTTTGGGAGACGGTACTTTTCCTTATAGAGCGGAGTGCGTGATTTGCAGACTTGAGACCCTGGGACTCCTGTCCCATATCGGTGTTATGCGTAGGCTGGCATACCCGATTTGGCAGACATTGAGAACCCTACCCCTTATCGGTGCTATGCGTAGGCTGGCATACCCGATTTAGCAGACCTTGAGACTCCTGTCCCATACCGGTGTTATGCGTAGGCTGGCATACCCGATTTGGCAGACATTGAGACTCCTATTCCACACCGGTGTTATGCGTAGGCTGGCATACCCGATGTGGCAGGCTTCGATTCTCTGATGCATACTTTTAGCTATCTTTAGCTGGGCAGGTAGAGGCATATTAGTGGTAGCTTTTATCAGGAGTCATACTCTTAGTTACCGCATTTATTCCTTTAGCCTCTGGTA
Source organism: Tillandsia leiboldiana (assembly GCA_029204045.2). Classification (NCBI taxonomy): domain Eukaryota; kingdom Viridiplantae; phylum Streptophyta; class Magnoliopsida; order Poales; family Bromeliaceae; genus Tillandsia; species Tillandsia leiboldiana. The sequence goes on along the minus strand of CM055071.1, from coordinate 8,647,372 downwards.
GACCTAGTGGGCAGGTAGGAGTTCGTGTTGAGGTTTACCCACTAGGGGAGGCTACTGTCTTTATAGTAGTACTGACCCCCGCTGTTTTTCCCTTTTCTTGTCCCCTTTGTTTTGCAGAGTCATCTGCCGGAGTTGCGGGGCCTTCCTACCAGGATCGAGGTAAGAGGATCGCCGACTAGATAGCTGCTACCCCGAGCTCGAGTTTTTGGTAGTTTTGTTGTATCCCCAGTACACTCAGACGGTTGTATTTTTCCTTTTATTTTGGGTCTGGCTGCGGCCAGCTGGTTGTATATATTTCGTGAGCTGGGAGAGACACTTGTATATTTTTGAGAGCTTACTGTACTTTCCTTTCCAGTATTTGTCTGAGTTGTATTAGTTTTAGTTTAGCTCTGTTTTATGCTCCTTTATTACTTGTTTTATATCTGAGCAGGTTATCAGCGCTTCGTGTACATGGAAAATTCCGTATGCACGGCGGATCTGTGGACGGGCCCGGGTTCTGGTTTACACCCGGGGCGTGACATGACGGCTATGTGGATTCCCCCTAGAAAGAAAGACATAGGGTGTATTTATAGGTTAGAAACCCTAGGAAGGAGATAAGAATCAAAAACCAACCATTTCTGGATTTTTACGGACGGCGATCCGGATCGTGATAACTAGGATCCGGATCGTCATAACGAAACAGCCAATTCCAGAAAAACGAAGGTTCGGGATCCGGATCATGTGACTACGATCCGGATCGTTCATACAGTTCACCAAACATCAACGTTCGGGATCCGGATTGCGAAGCAAGATCCGGATCGTTCAAGGTAGATGGTAAACTCAACGTTCGGGATCCGGATCAAGAGACTACGATCCGGATTGCGACGATGTATGAACGAACCACCTTCGGGATCCGGATCGAACAACCTGATCCGGATCCTGAACATGTCCCAAGTCCAGTTTTTGATTTTTATGCAATGAAAGATTCTTCCAAGTGTTTCTACACTACAAGAAGTATTCGGATCACACAAAATCTTTAGTTAAACATACCTGATCCTTTTGAATTCTTCTTACTTGAGATTGAGTTAAATGATCCAACTTTCTTCACCTTCAATCTTCAAGACTTGAGACTTTCACGAAACTACGCCAACTCAAATTCCGTAACACATGCAAGGGCAAGCAGCAGGGGCACAAGCTCGAGGGTGATGCCCTGGGTGCAACAAGTGTTAAGGATTTTGTTTTGGCGTATTTCGTGAAATTGTTTAAGTCTTGAAGATTGAAGATGAAGAAGCTTGGATCATATACCTCAATCTCAAGAAAGAAGAATTCAAAAGGATCAGGTAAGTTTAACTAAACAATCTTGGTGATCCGAATACTTCTTATAATATAGAAACACTTGGATGGGTTTTTAATCGCATAAAAATCAAAAACTATACATGTTATATGTTCAGGATCCGGATCAGAGTACTACAGTCCGGACCCCGAACATAGGTTAGTTCATGCGCAAATCCAGTCCGGAACACATCTTGTTCAGTCCGGACCCCGAACGTGGATTTTACAGAAACTGCATGAACAGTCCGTACTGTGGGATTTCAGTCCGGACCCCGAATGTGGTCTTTCTGGAAAAATTCTGTTTAATGACGACAGTCCGGATCGCACTAATTCCAGTCCGGACTGTCGACCCGAAAATTTCCAAATAAGGTTAGTTTTTGATTCTTATCCTCTTCCAATGGTCTCTAACATATAAGTAAACCCTAATTCTATCTTTTAGGGTAATCCACAATAAGTTTTTTATCTCCATAAATGAACGAGGAAAATAAACGGATGAAAAACTTATAGATCCACATATAGAGAAGAAAGGAAATAACTAGATTTAATTCTATGTTTCTTCATCTATATTAATTAATTTGATTCTAGATTTTCATACTCAGATTTTGAGTAGAATCAAATTAATGAATACTTAGATGGCATTTCTGATCTATCTTTGATCAAAGTATTCGGCGGATCATCACCACCGACAAAACAACGATTTTTCCCAAAATCGGCGCGTGGATTCGCGTGGCCTTGTGGATTCAAGGTGCTACCGCTCTCGTGGATTCGAAGCGAGGTACGATTCGTGTGATCGAAACGTACTACTTGGTGGAGACCGTGGATTCGGTCAGACGTCGTGGATTCGACGTTGGACGCTGTGGATTCTGCGTTGGACGCAAATCGTGGATTCGAGGCGCGTTGCGGAGCGAGCGGAGAAGATCAACTCGGAGCATATGGAAAAAGGATGAGTCGTGTGTGAGTACGGTATATCACCTTTGTACGTGTTTAATCTTAGTTGATTTCACCGTGTTATCGGTCCCGTGGTTTTTTACTCCTGGTTTTGGAGTTTTCCACGTAAAATCTCTGCGTGTTATTTATTTTTCCGCATTGGGTTTTATTACGCAAAGATTTTTGAGTGTTTATCGTTTACACTTATTCACCCCCCTCTATGTGTTTTTTTCCCCTATTTAGATCCATATTAGATATAACCCGACAAGTGGTATCAGAGCGGGAATAGGGTTGTAAATAATGGTTGAAGGTGGAAACATCAACAGACCCCCATTCTTCGATGGAACAAACTATGCCTACTGGAAAGTACGGATGAGAGCATTTCTTATTTCCATCGATGAACGGGTGTGGCAATCAATCGAGTTAGGATGGTCAAATCCAACTGAAATTATTGTTGATGTTCACACCATCAAACCTAGGTCGAAATGGACCAAGGAAGAGATTGACTTATCTTCTTACAATGGCAAAGGAATTAACGCCTTATTTAATGCTTTGTCGCAAACTGAGTTCTCTCGCGTCTCGGCATGTGAGACTGCGAAAGAAATCTGGGATGTTCTACAAGTTACACATGAGGGAACAAACCTTGTGAAGATTCAAAAACTACAAATGCTTACGAGCAAATTTGACTCTATTTTCATGGCAGAAAATGAATCTTTCACAGATTATTATACGCGATTGCAAGACATCGTGAATACATGTGCTAACTTGGGAGAGAAAATTCCAGAATTTAAAGTTGTAAGAAAGATTTTAAGGACTCTTCCTGAAAGATTTCGTTCCAAGGTTACGGCCATTGAAACTATTAAACACCCGGACGAAATCCGTGTAGAAGAATTAGTTGGTGCACTTCAAACATATGAAATGACATTTCCTACTAACTATTCTTCTGGAAAGGCATCATCTTCTAAGTCTTCAGGTTTTGCGTTGAAAACAACAAAAGAAGAAGACGCGGATTCATCCTCCTCAGACGACGACGAGAACCTATCTATGGAGGATTTCGAGAAGCAGCTTGCTCTTTTGACAAGAAAATTTCGCCGAAACTTTCGAAGGGGTAATTCAAGTAAAACTTCATCCTTCGTAAAGTCGAAGAAAGGCAAAGGTTCTTCAAGTTATAAGTCAAGAAAGCAAGAGAGTTTTTCAAAGGATAAGAAAAGCTCGGAGGGACAAGTCCAATGCTTCAAGTGCCGAGGATACGGCCATATCTCAACGGAGTGTCCCAATAAGAATCCGTCGAAGAAGAAAGCGATGCAAGCCGTCACTTGGGATGACACCTCAACGTCAAATGAGTCATCTTCCAATGATGAAGAAAACAACGCAACGGCATTCCACGCGTCCACAACTTCACCTTTCGTGTGCTTTATGGCAAGTACATCCGATTCCTTGTCCAACTCCTCCCAAGTTGAAAAGAATGCAACGGACAATGAATCGAGTAATTCCGAAGGTGAAGACTTTGCTTTTGTCTACCATAAACTTTTAAAGGATTCAAAGAAACTGGCAAAGCAAAATAAGGGTTTGAGAGGGAGATTGCAGGATCTCGAAGAAGAAGCAAAAATGGCAACTTCTCTCTCAAACGCTCTTGAAGTGGAAAGGGATAACTTGGTCAAAGTAAATGTTTCCCTTCAAGAGAAAAATGAGCATTTCGAGAAGGAACACGTAAAATTGGTGGATAAAGCAAGTTACTTCTTGAAGCTCTACTCCGAGGCTCGTCAGGAAAAAATGGAAATGACGAAGACCATTTTCCAACTTAAGGATGATTTAAAGCGATTTTCTTCGGGAAGGAGCAAGTTGGATAAGATGCTTGGTCTTGGTCAAACAAACCGTTTCGGCCTTGGATACAATTGAACTTGAGACAGTCCTAGTTCAGTTGGGACAGTTTTTGTGCCCCAGTCGGTATCTCCTCCTCCGACGACGGAATTCACTGCAATCAACGACAACAACCTTACCTCACCTACCTCGGGTTCGTCAAGTACAAAGGTATGTTTTCTTTGTGGTTTTGCAGGGCACATAAGAAGAAATTGCAAGATTGGAGCGAAAAGATCACATCAAGCACCTCTTGCAACAACTACCAAAAAGGTGATTCCCCGGAAATCAAAGGAGAACCTTGCAAAGGAAACGAACCTTGGTAGTTTATCTCACAAGACGACGTCATCAAAGAAAAGCAATCAATCAAACAAGACGCTTTCACCAAGGAGAATAACTTCACATTCATTGCCGACGCAGTCCAAAAAGGTTTGGGTGCGCAAATGTGAAATCTTCCCTTGTCTTGGCATTCATACTTCTTTGCATGCTTATGACAATTCGTCTTGGTATCTGGATAGTGGATGTTCCCGTCATATGAACAGTGATAAAAATTGTTTTCAAACTTTTGAGAAAACCTCCGGAGGACTTGTAGTTTTCGGAGACGGTCATTCTTCTAAAATTGTTGGAAAGGAAACAATTGCTATTCCAGAAGGCCCGGTTTTGAATAATGTTTTATTTGTGAAGGCCTTAAGACTAACCTCATTAGTATCAGTCAACTTTGTGACAATGGTTTTTCAGTTAATTTTTCGTCTGCAGAATGTATTGTAACTGATAAGGACCATTTGTTCTTTTTGAAAGGGGTTAGATCTGAAAATAATTTCTATGTTGTTTCAAACAAAATTTCTGAAATGTGTAACCTAGTTTCTTTAGATAATGAAACTCATTGGCATGAAAGATTAGGTCACATAAATTTTAAAGAACTAGCAAGGATTTCAAATAAAGACGTGGTTAAGGGGGTTCCTAAACTTTCTTTTAAAGAAAACATTGTGTGTGGAGGTTGTCTAAAGGGAAAACAATCAAGGGCTGCACACAAGAACTTGAACCATATTGGTACCAACCGGCCCTTAGAATTACTGCACATGGACTTAATGGGGCCGACTCGTCAACCATCCTTGGGAGGTAAATGGTATATTTTTCTTTTGGTTGATGATTTCTCTAGATATTCATGGGTAACATTTTTAAAAGAGAAAGCGGACACTTTCGACTCTTTTCATGAGGTTTGTCATCGTATTATGATTGAGAGAAATGAAAAGATCGTTCGTATTCGAAGTGATAGAGGTGGAGAATTCATCAATTCTAAATTCATTGATTTTTGCACTTCCAACGGCATAAAACATGAATTCTTTGCACCCTATACACCTCAGAAGAATGGTGTAGTCGAGCGCAAAAACAGGGTTGTTCAAGAGATGGCGCGTGTTATGCTTCATAGCCGGAAACTCCCGTTATATTTTTGGGCTGAAGCTGTGAACACCGCCGTCTATGTAATTAATCGAGTGTATTTGCGCCCGGAAACTTTAAACTACACCATATGAGCTATGGTTTTTGTAGAAAACCGAATATCAAATATTTTCGTATCTTGGGAGTCGCTGTTATATTTTGCGTGATCGCGCGAAAATCTTGGTAAATTAGACTCTCGAAGTGACGAAGGGATCTTCATGGGTTATTCTACAAATAGTAAAGCATATCGGGTATTTAACCTCGAATCTAAAACGATGGTAGAATCTATTAATGTTAAAGTAGATGAAGCTTTTCATTTTGCATCTGATAAATCTACCCTGATATGTCTCTAGATGATGATACTCCTGTAAATGCATCTTCTCATAATAATTCTTTCGAAAAGTTGATGCATCTAATAGTTCTTCCAGTTTATCTGATATGCAGGAATCATCATATGTACCTCCGAGTACTCCGTTACCTCAAACGCTACGTATCTCCAAGGATCATCCGGAATCAAACATTATTGGAGACCCACAAGAAGGAGTCAGGACTCGGAGACAGTTGGTTTGTGGAGTCGCATGTTACGTCTCCATGGTAGAACCAAAGAACGTCGATGAAGCTCTTCAGGATGACTACTGGATTGAAGCAATGCAGGAACAGCACCATCAGTTCGAAAGAAACAAAGTCTGGGAACTAACGAAGCCACCGAAGCAACACAACGTGATTGGTACTATATGGATTTTCAAGAACAAGAAAAACGATGATGGTACCATTATCAGGAACAAAGCACGCCTAGTTGCTCAGGGCTACTCACAAATTGAAGGTATAGACTTTGATGAGACGTTCGCCCTGGTTGCTCGACTTGAGTCGATTCGTATTTTGTTCGCAATTGCTTGTCATTTTAAAATCAAACTCTTTCAAATGGACGTTAAGAGCACGTTTTTAAATGGGTTTTTGAACGAGGAAGTTTATGTGGCTCAACCGAAAGGTTTTGTAGACCATAAACAACCTAACCATGTTTTTCGTTTGAAAAAGGCTCTTTACGGTCTAAAACAAGCACCGCGAGCATGGTACGAATGGTTGACAAAGCACCTTTTGGAAAAGGGCTATACTCAAGGGGGAGCAGATCGGACTCTCTTTGTGAAGCATTATCAGGATAACTTCATTGTGGCACAAATCTATGTCGATGACATTGTATTTGGTGCAACTAGAGACAATGATGCTTCTAAATTCGCTGAAATCATGGAAAGTGAATTGAGATGTCTATGATGGGGGAACTAACATATTTTTTTTGGATTGCAAGTGAAACAAAATGAAGAAGGCATCCATTTGTGCCAATCCAAGTATGCAAGGGAGTTGGTGAAGAAATTCGATTTAGAAAACTCTAAAGATTTTCAACTCCAATGGGAACTACCAATAAGGGATTAGGAAGTGAATCTCTTAGTGAAAGTGTAGACGAGAAGCTTTATCGCAGCATGATTGGAAGTCTACTCTACCTCACGGCTAGTCGCCACCGGATATATCATTTAGTGTTGGGATCTTGCGTGAGATATCAATCAGCACCAAAGGAGGTTCACCTGAAAGCGGTGAAAAGGATCATCCGGTACGTCAAAGGAACACTGAATTTCGGAATTTGGTATCCTATGGGAACAACTCTTGACATAATAGGATATTCAGATGCCGATTGGGCAGGATCAGTGGATGATCGGAAGAGTATGAGTGGTGCATGTTTTATCTTGGCCATGTCTTGTTGCATTGCATAGTAAAAAGCAAAACTGCATTGCACTCTCGACTGCTGAAGCGGAATATATTTCAGCAGGTAGTTGTTCAACTCAACTCATTTGGATGAAAAGCGTGTTGAGTGACTTCCGAATTTCAGCAACTTCGGTAACTATTCTTTGTGACAACACAAGTGCTATAAATATTTCTAAAAATTCGGTGTTGCACTCGAGAACAAATACATTGAACTTAGATATCATTTTCTAAGAGAGCTAGTTGAATCAAATATTCTTCAAATTTCCTATATTTCAACTGAAGACCAATTAGCTAACATTTTAACAAAACCCTTTGGATAAAAAACGGTTTATTCATTTACGTAAAGCAATTGGAATTCTTCCTTGAAATAACACTTTTTGAAATCATTGCTTAGGTTAGGTTTTGTTTTGTGTTTTTGTTCCTTATCTATGTTTGTACATAGAACATTAATTGAGCATATGTAATTGACTTTACTTGCATCCTTTCATATATTTAGAAATTTATTATGCTCTGGATATCATAATAATTCATTTGATGCAATGATCATCTATGTCAATTAAGTCATCTTTAATTGATCAAAGTCAATTTCTCTCCCATGTGATCTCTTGGTATAGTTTTTATCATATTTGAAAATTGAGTTAAGTATGAAACTCGAGATCAATTTTTGGTTGAATACCTCGTATCTTAGATAATTGATAGCCAATTGAGGGGGAGTTTATTAAAATGTTTATGCTCAAAAGATGTGGAAAGAGTTACATCCCAATGAGGAGTGTGAAAACTACCACCACATGGAGGAAAGAGCTACCACCCTCGGTCGTCCGAGTACTGTGTGCAGCTACCACATGTATGTCAAAGCATGATTTTTTCAAGTTGATAAGATAAATGGTTTTGGAATACTTGACTCTGTCAATTCCAAGGTTGGTTTAAGGTGAGAATTTTATTGAAAGATGCTCAAAGAGCCACTCCTTACAATAAATTGATTAGCTATATTATCTAACTTATTTGAGATTTCAAACATCTATCGATCTTGGTGCTTCATTTTCTTTACTATATTGATGATTGATAAACGCCTTTACTCATAGATCGTGATAGATGTCATTGAACTTGTTCAACTTTAAAATATTTAATTTTTATAAATTTTCGTTTCATTACTTGGGTATTATTGATAGATTTAGCATAATCTATTCTTTTGATATGAAATGATGACTTTTGTTTAAAGTTGACATGAAAAAGTGCTTTACATACCTTTTTTCTGGATTTTCCTGGAATTTTCTAAATTTTTCTGAAGAAAAAGTTGGAGCCTATCCGGACTGGAATATCCGTTTCGGATCCCGAACGCAGGAATTTTCTGCGGGTAGCGATCCGGACTGGATTCTTGATTTCGTTCCGGACCGCGGCTAGGGTTATATGAAACAAAAGGGTTTTTGATTTTTATTTCACCTCAAGCTTTGTTTCCAAGGCTCTAGAGTTTCTCTCACTAGAACACAACCAATTTGACCCTTTCTTCCCTCAAGTTCTTCGAATTCAAGTAAGTTTTTATGATCAAAACATTGGTTTTTCATAGTTTTTCTCAACTTTCTCAAAACGTGCATGGAAATCTTGTAGACCTTTTTCATTTTTGATTAGTTTTTGGTCAAATTTCTTTTGAAATAAGAACTCTGAGTAGATTAGTTTTGTTTATATGCTTGTTATTCTCTTGATAACGGAGTTTTAGGCTTTGATTTCTGAAAATTCGGTTTAGGGCATATAATGAGAATTTTTTTAAAATCATGGGATTGATCTATTTTTAAAATTCTTTTTGCAAAACTAATTTGATTCCTAGTCTCTCTACACGATAATGATTATTTAAGTACAATTTTTCAAATTTTTGAATAAACAATTTTTTCGTTCTTGAGTTCTTGCTCGCAGGTTTCTCACGTTCACGCAATAGCAACAATGGTGTTCACTTGGATAATAGGCTTCTGGTGCTATGGTGCACACAAGAGCAACGAACAAACTAAAAAGAGCAAAGAAAACTAAAGAAAAGAGAGTTTGTCCTTGTGACCTCGAGACAGATCCCTGAGAAGGAATCATCGATTGGGATGAATTAATGGACGACGACACAACGCCTGTTAAATCAAAAGGGAAGTCCCTAGTCACCAAAGGGAAAGACAGCACCTACTGCTGGGGAAAAAAAAGCTCAAATCACCCATCGTCTATCTCAATGAAAAGAAAGAGAGTAGCTCGACGGTCAGGACGAGCATGAGGATTGAGATTGACGAACCAATGGCTCATGATTCACCACCCCGTGAGGAACACGTGTCTATTAATACAGACCGACTAAAGGCTTTTGAAAATCGAGAATGTATTGGAGAAAGACACGTTAACATTGGTGCTCTTCGAGACCATTCCCGACGTTTGGAAATTTGATTGAACAGGCCAATCTCCTTCAGGTTGCAGATTTCCAGAAATGCTTGGATACTGTTTGCATCGGGTAAGAACCTTCTACACCAATGAACGACACCTTCAAGAAAATAAAGACGGTCCAATGGAGTTTATACGAACGCCCAAGGGACAAGACTTAAAATAACTCCACAATTAATTGGCGAAGTCTTAGGGATGCAATCTAGCATGTCAGGGATCAATTACTTGAAAGGAAGGAGTTTAACAAACATGATGTGGCAAACTGTTGTGAGGGAAATATGCTTGGAGGAAACTCATCAACTGGCAATTCTATTAAGTCTAAAGAACTTCGACTTGAGTACCGGTTCCTCAACTTCAACCTGTTACAATATTCTTCCAAACATGCAGACGAAAGTCCTAAGATGGGATCGAATGCTATTCTTATATCTCTTAGGACATCTGTCAGAGGAGGCAGTGGGTTTGAATATCAATATTCCATACATCATTTGGAATAGGATGACAAGGTACGTTGAGCATCCACATCCCACGAAAAGACTACCATTTCCATTAATCATAATGAGGATTTTGAAGAAATTCAAGGTTGATATCAGCTCTACAAGTTATCAACACTGTTTAGGTATGATTAATGAGTCGACAGTTGTTAAGTCCTTTCATAAACTGCCTTATGCCACCCCAACTCCACCGCGCGGGACGAAACCCTCCGTCGGCACTTCTGCATCACCTTCCGGCAAGTACCCATGTCAGAAGATGAAGCGTCTGTCACATCAATTTATAAGGAGCAGCAACGATTGTCGTTTGAACAAGAACAAATCACTAAGAGCATAAGCGCATTTCTGATGAGCTTGAACTCATCACCGCAGCCCAGATCACTCTGACGAAGAAGTTCACTTCGATGAAAAAGTTGATGAAAAGATGTTTTCGAAAGATGGGCGTTGTAGTAGCTCTGAGGACTCAGAGTCGGACAATTGATTCTTTTTAATCATTGTTTTGCAGGTTTTTAGTTCTAGTTCTTACTATTTTTGAACTTTTAACTCCCTTTCATTTTTGCAATTTGGCTATTTTAGTGACAAAAAGGGGGAGAGAGATCGAGAGAGATTTGAACTGGTTAAAACTTGAATGGTTAAAACAAGTTAAAACAATGGTCTCTGTGAGAACTTAGAACTTTGGAATGAAACCTGGAAGGTAAGTATACAACAAACTTTGATTTTGTATGTGAATGAATGCATGCCTCGACTAACTATTTGACTAACTATTTGGGCATGTAATATTACTAACAAGTTGTTTTTGACTAACAAACTTATGACATTTGGATTTTAATGCTTAGAAGATGTCTATCTCTGATTGGTATCTAATACATATCTGCTTTCATAAATATCATGGTGAGTATAAACTTCATCTCTCTGTTTGGTTTTTGAATGTTAAATTCTTGAGGTATATAACGATTTTTTTTTGTCAAGAATTACTTCTTTTTGCAGAGAGTACAAACGTTAAGTCTAGAGTTTGTTTTAGGAGTTATCTCATGTATTTAGTTTATTTGGATCTCAAATGTAAATTTTTGTTGTATGGTGATAGCAATAAAAATATCTTTTTGAATTTTCTTAAGTGGTTCTAGTTTTGTCACGAAACCGCCAAAGGGGGAGATTGTTAAGGATTTTGTTTTGGCGTATTTCGTGAAAGTGTTTAAGTCTTGAAGATTGAAGATGAAGAAGCTTGGATCATATACCTCAATCTCAAGAAAGAAGAATTCAAAAGGATCAGGTAAGTTTAACTAAACATATTGGTGATCCGAATACTTCTTATAATGTAGAAACACTTGGATGCGTTTTTAATCGCATAAAAATCAAAAATGGACATGTATATGTTCAGGATCCGGATCAGAGTACTACAGTCGGACCCCGAACATAGGTTAGTTCATGCGCAAATCCAGTCCGGAACACATCTTGTTCAGTCCGGACCCCGAACGTGGATTTTGTAGAAACTGCATGAACAGTCCGGACAGTGGGAATTTCAGTCCGGACCCCGAACGTGGTCTTTCTGGAAAAATTCTGTTTAATGACGACAGTCCGGATCGCACTAATTCCAGTCCGGACTGTCGACCCGAAAATTTCCAGATAAGGTTAGTTTTGATTCTTATCCTCTTCTAATGGTTTCTAACCTATAAGTAAACCCTAATTCTATCTTTTAGGGTAATCCACAATAAGTTTTTTATCTCCGTAAATGAACGAGGAAAATAAACGGATGAAAAAACTTATAGATCCATATATAGAGAAGAAAGGAAATAACTAGATTTAATTCTATGTTCTTCATCTATATTAATTAATTTGATTCTAGGTTTTCATACTTAGATTTTGAGTAGAATCAAATTAATGAATACTTAGATGGCATTTCCGATCTATCTTTGATCTAAGTATTCGGCGGATCATCACCACCAACAAAACAACGATTTTCCCCAAAATCGGCGCGTGGATTCGCGTGGCCTTGTGGATTCAAGGTGCTACCGCTCTCGTGGATTCGGAGCGAGGTACGATTGTGTGATCGAAACGTACTACTTGGTGGAGACCGTGGATTCGGTCAGATCGTGGATTCGACGTTGGACGCCGTGGATTCGGCGTTGGACGCAAATCGTGGGATTCGAGGCGCGTTGCGGCAGGAGTGAGCGGAGAAGATCAACTCGGAGCATATGGAAAGGATGAGACGTGTGTGAGTACGGTATATCACCTTTGTACGTGTTTATCTTAGTTGATTCAAGTGTTATCGGTCCCGTGGGTTTTTACTCCTGGTTTTGGAGTTTTTCACGTAAAATCTCTGTGTGTTATTTATTTTTCCGCATTGGGTTTTATTACGCAAAGATTTTGAGTGTTTATCGTTTACACCTATCACCACCCTCTAGGTGTTTTTTTCCCTATTTAGATCCATATTAGATATAACCCGACAACAAGCACCAGCGTCGGCGGCCAGAAATGGCGGTTGGCTGGAATAGTGTTACGTCAACAAATGTCACGCCCCGGAGGTTCTAATAAGCGGAAAAGTGAAAAGTGTTACAATTTAATTTTTTTTTGAAAACAACCCCGCCTCCGGGTGCGCGCTAGAACCGCCACATATACAAATTCACCCCGCGAACGGACGGAGTCTCCTTTGTATATGCACGGCCGTCACAATCACAATACGTACTCTATAACCACACAGTCACGTTTGGGAGACAAAGAGGGGAATTACAATTTATCACAACTAACTATCATTAACACAAGATTGAACTAGGATGAAAAGCCACAAGTTTGCCCAAATCGGTGTCAACCCGACACTGGGTTTTAAAGACGTTTCGCAAATCTCTTTTAGGCCGGCAACATAACTTGAAAGGATAATCCACGGGTTTGGAAAGCAGTGCCCACACGACACTTAGTTTTGAAACCCTTTTCGCAATCATTTTTGCTACTTGAAACATGCCACATGCAAGACTAATAGAAAACACATTAGAGATGGTCCAACACTAAGTCCAAAGCTCAATCAAACATCCACCATAGTTCCACAATAAAGGCAATCACAAAAAACCCTAACCAAATAACCAAGATAATCGAAAGCAAAGAAAGGAAGTGTCACTAGCCACAACGGGCTATAACCTTTATCACAGCCTCACCATCGTCCCGGGTCCTACCGCGACCTAACCTGTCACAGTAGGGAAGTCAGTGACAAGAAGAGTAGGTGTAAACAAGTACAAAGCGGTAAATACTGAAATAAAGGCTGTAGAGTACCGGGATTTTTGTAGAGCGCACGACCTCGCAAGATGGTGTGGTGCGGAGGGAATTGCTCGAGCGTGTTCCCTTATGGATTACAGATGAGTTCAGGTCGACTCGGATCAACGCGGAGGGAAGCCCCAGGTCGATTCGGGGTTTTTTCGGGCATTGTCCGCATTAGAGAACTGGTTTTTCGGGAAGCCCGATTTCGCAGTGGAGTGCAGAAATCTTGGGGAAACACTTGGACCGTGTGATTTTCATATTACAGCGGAGTTGGGAGATTCCGGATGGCACAGGGCATCCGTAGGCGAAAAAGTGAGTTGGAACTGGCAGTTTGGAGCCGGTTTTTGGATTGAGCACACCGACTCCACGGTTGAGCTTTTTGAGGGGAAAAAGCTTTGAGCATGTGTATTTTCATATTACAGCGGGGTTCGGGAGGTTCGAAATGGTGCGGAGGCCCCGAGGACAAAAGTGAGTGGATGGGGCTTAATTGGATTATTTAATTGGTTAATTAATTAAGTTATTAGTGGTCTGTGAAGAAATTATGAATGGAAGTGTAAAGAAAGAAAAGGAATTAAATTGGGTGTATAGTTGTGGAATAGTGTTGGGTTGGAGGGTGGATTTGGGATTCTTGTTCACTTTACACCATGCACCACATGCACCAACACTAATTAATTTAAGGATGCCACTCATCTTCTTTTCCCAATAATGCAAACAGAGGACAAAAAAGTAGAGAACAGAGGAATTAGAAATTAGGAAGAAAGAGAAGAAGAAGATATTTAACGGAAAGTAAAAGAGGGTTTTTGATAATCTCGACGGTGCGGATCTATTGCTAGTAGCCGCGTGGAGCCGAGTGGAGCACGCGGCGCGCCCGGAACCTCATGAAGGTATTTTTGCAATTTTAGAGAGAGGAGAGGAGAGAGCTTGAATTGAGCTTGGAAATGGTATGTTGAGGTGTTGTGGTGGGTGTGTGTGTTGGCTTGGTTGATGGTTTTGAGTGGTGTGTGGTGTTGGTGATGGTGGTGGTGGTCTTGGTCTTGCTGTCCGGGGTGGTGAGTGGCGCGCTTGGGCGCCGCGCAGCTCGGGCTTGGGCGCCGCGCAGCATGCGGGCGTTGCGCAGGCGGGCAAGCACGCGCGTCGCGCGGCAGGAGGAGCCCATGGGCGCCGCGCGGCAGCGGCTTGGGCGCCGCGCGTGCGTGGAGCTTGAGCGCGCACTTGCATTTTTGGCTTGGCGTTCCGGAGTGGGCCGTTATGTACCGGTACCACATGGGGGTACGGAACCGACATGTAGGTCCGGTACCCCCATAGTTGCAGATTGATTTTTTTGAAGATTTGTAGCGTGGGCACTTTGTTAATTTGCTTCCACCTTATGTTGACCAGATTGACCTCTCCTCTCTTATATATATGGACTCCTCTTCTCCCCTGGTTATAGAGAAA
>CM055071.1:8468748-8632414 GCA_029204045.2 Tillandsia leiboldiana | reverse complement strand
AAGAAAGAAGAATTCAAAAAGGATCAGGTAAGTTTAACTCTAAACAATCTTGGTGATCGAAATACTTCTTATAATATAGATAACACTTGGATGGGTTTTAATCGCATAAAAATCAAAAATCTACATGTTATATGTTCAGGATCCGGATCAGAGTACTACAGTCCGGACCCCGAACATAGGTAGTCATGCGCAAATCCAGTCCGGAAAACACATCCTGTTCAGTCCGGACCCCCGAACGTGGATTTGCAGAAGAAACTGCATGAACAGTCCGGACCGTGGGATTTCAGTCCGGACCCCGATGGGTTTTCTGGAAAAAATTCTGTTTAATGACGACAGTACTGGATCGCCTAATTCCAGTCCGGACGTGTCCGGCCCCGAAAATTTCAAATAAGGTGTTTTTGATTCTTATCCTCTTCCATGGTTTCTAACCTATAAGTAAACCCTAATTCTATTCTTTTAGGGTAATCCACAATAAGTTTTTTATTCCGTAAATGAACGAGGAAATAAAACGGAGAAAAACTTATAGATCCACATATAGAGAAGAAAGGAAATAACTAGATTTAATTCTATGTTTCTTCATCTATATAATTAATTTGATTCTAGGTTTTCATACTCAGATTTTGAGTAGAATCAAATTATGAATACTTAGATGGCATTTCCGATCTATCTTTGATCTAAGTATTCGGCGGATCATCACCACCACCACAAAACAACGATTTTCCCAAAATCGGCGCGTGGATTCGCGTGGCCTTGTGGATTCAAGGTGCTACCGCTCTCGTGGATTCGGAGCGAGGTACGTTCGTGTGATCGAAACGTACTACTTGGTGGAGACCGTGGATTCGGTCAGACGTCGTGGATTCGACGTTGGACGCCGTGGATTCGCGTTGGACGCAATCGTGGATTCGAGGCGCGTTGCGGAGCGAGCGGAGAAGATCAACTCGAGCGTATGGAAAAAAGGTTGAGTCGTGTGTGAGTACGGTATATCACCTTTGTACGTGTTTAATCTTAGTTGATTTCACCGTGTTATCGGTCCCGTGGTTTTTTTACTCCTGTGATGGAGTTTTCCACGTAAAATCTTGCGTGTTATTTTTTTTCCGCATTGGGTTTATTACGCAAAGATTTTTGAGTGTTTATCGTTTACACCTATTCACCCCCCTCTAGGTTTTTTTCCCTATTTAGATCCATATTAGATATAACCCAACAAGTGGTATCAGAGCGGGAATAGGGTTGTAAACATGGTTGAAGGTGGAACAAACATCAACAGACCCCCGTTCTTCGATGGAACAAACTATGCCTACTGGAAAGTACGGATGAAAGCTTTTAATTTCCATCGACGAAGGGTGTGGCAATCAATCGAGTTAGGATGGTCAAATCCAACTGATGAAATTATTGTTGATGTTCACACCATCAAACCTAGGTCGAAATGGACCAAGGAAGAGATTGACTCATCTTCTTACAATGGCAAAGAATTAACGCCTTATTTAATGCTTTGTCGCAAACTGAGTTCTCTCGCGTCTCGGCATGTGAGACTGCGAAAGAAATCTGGGATGTTCTACAAGTTACACATGAGGGAAAAACCTTGTGAAGATTCAAAAACTGCAAATGCTTACGAGCAAATGACTCTATTTCATGGCAGAAATGAATCTTTCACAGATTACTATACGCGATTGCAAGACATCGTGAATACATGTGCTAACTTGGGAGAGAAAATTCCAGAATTTAAAGTTGTAAGAAAGATTTTAAGGACTCTTCCTGAAAGATTTCGTTCCAAGGTTACGGCCATTGAAACTATTAAACACCCGGACGAAATCCGTGTAGAAGAATTAGTTGGTGCACTTCAAACATATGAAATGACATTTCCTACTAACTATTCTTCTGGAAAGGCATCTCTTCTAAGTCTTCAGGTTTTGCGTTGAAAACAACAAAAGAAGAAGACGCGGATTCATCCTCCTCAGACGATGACGAGAACCTATCTATGGAGGATTTCGAGAAGCAGCTTGCTCTCTTGACAAGAAAATTTCGCCGAAACTTTCGAAGGGGTAATTCAAGTAAAACTTCATCCTTCGTAAAGTCGAAGAAAGGCAAAGGTTCTTCAAGCTACAAGTCAAGAAAGCAAGAGAGTTTTTCAAAGGATAAGAAAAGCTCGGAGGGACAATCCAATGCTTCAAGTGCCGAGGGTACGGCCATATCTCAACGGAGTGTCCCAATAAGAATCGTCGAAGAAGAAAGCGATGCAAGCCGTCACTTGGGATGACACCTCAACGTCAAATGAGTCATCTTCCAATGATGAAGAAAACAACGCAACGGCATTCCACGCGTCCACAACTTCACCTTTCGTGTGCTTTATGGCAAGTACATCCGATTCCTTGTCCAACTCCTCCCAGTTGAAAAGAATGCAACGGACATGAATCGAGTAATTCCGAAGGTGAAGACTTTGCTTTTGCCTACCATAAACTTTTAAAGGATTCAAAGAAACTGGCAAAGCAAAACAAGGGTTTGAGAGGGAGATTGCAGGATCTCGAAGAAGAAGCAAAAAGGGCAACTTCTCTCTCAAACGGTCTTGAAGTGGAAAGGGATAACTTGATCAAAGTAAATGTTTCCCTTCAAGAGAAAAATGAGCATTTCGAGAAGGAACACGTAAAACTGGTGGATAAAGCAAGTTACTTCTTGAAGCTCTACTCCGAGGCTCGACAGAAAAAATGGAAATGACGAAGACCATTTTCCAACTTAAGGATGATTTAAAGCGATTTTCTTCTGGAAGGAGCAAGTTGGATAAGATGCTTGGTCTTGGTCAAACAAACCGTTTCGGCCTGGATACAATCGAACTTGAGACAGTCCTAGTTCGGTTGGGACAGTTTTGTGCCCCAGTCGGTATCTCCTCCTCCGACGACGGAATTCACTGCAATCAACGACAACAACCTTACCTCACCTACTCGGGTTCGTCAAGTACAAAGGTATGTTTTCGTTGTGGTTTTGCAGGGCACATAAGAAGAAATTGCAAGATTGGAGCGAAAAGATCACATCAAGCACCTCTTGCAACAACTACCAAAAAGGTATTCCCCGGAAATCAAAGAAGAATTTTCAAAGGAAAAGAACCTTGGTAGTTTATCTCACAAGACGACGTCATCAAAGAAAAGCAATCAATCAAACAAGACGCTTTCACCAAGGAGAATACTTCACATCATTGCCGACGCAGTCCAAAAGGTTTGGGTGTCGCAAATGTGAAATCTTCCCTTGTCTTGGCATTCATACTTCTTTGCATGCTTTATGACAATTCGTCTTGGTATCTGGATAGTGGATGTTCCCGTCATATGAACAGTGATAAAAATTGTTTTCAAACTTTTGAGAAAACCTCCGGAGGACTTGTAGTTTTCGGAGACGGTCATTCTTCTAAAATTGTTGGAAAGGGAAACAATTGCTATTCCAGAAGGCCCGGTTTTGAATAATGTTTATTGTGAAGGCCTTAAGACTAACCTCATTAGTATCAGTCAACTTTGTGACAATGGTTTTTCAGTTAATTTTTCGTCTGCAGAATGTATTGTAACTGATAAGGACCATTTGTTTCTTTTTGAAAGGGGTTAGATCTGAAATAATTTCTATAGTTGTTTCAAACAAAATTTCTGAAATGTGTAACCTAGTTTCTTTAGATAATGAAACTCATTGGCATGAAAGATTAGGTCACATAAATTTTAAAGAACTAGCAAGGATTTCAAATAAAGACGTGGTTAAGGGGGTTCCTAAACTTTCTTTTAAAGAAAACATTGTGTGTGGAGGTTGTCTAAAGGGAAACAATCAAGGGCTGCACACAAGAACTTGAACCATATTGGTACCAACCGGCCCTTAGAATTACTGCACATGGACTTAATGGGGCCGACTCGTCAACCATCCTTGGGAGGTAAATGGGTATATTTTTCTTTGGTTGATGATTTCTCTAGATATTCATGGGTAACATTTTTAAAAGAGAAAGCGGACACTTTCGACTCTTTTCATGAGGTTTGTCATCGTATTATGATTGAGAGAAATGAAAAGATCGTTCGTATTCGAAGTGATAGAGGTGGAGAATTCATCAATTCTAAATTCATTGATTTTTGCACTTCCAACGGCATAAAACATGAATTCTTTGCACCCTATACACCTCAGAAGAATGGTGTAGTCGAGCGCAAAAACAGGTTGTTCAAGAGATGGCGCGTGTTATGCTTCATAGCCGGAAACTCCCGTTATATTTTTGGGCTGAAGCTGTGAACACCGCCGTCTATGTAATTAATCGAGTGTATTTGCGCCCGGAAACTTTAAATACACCATATGAGCTATGGTTTTGTAGAAAACCGAATATCAAATATTTTCGTATCTTTGGGAGTCGCTGTTATATTTTGCGTGATCGCGCGAAAATCTTGGTAAATTAGACTCTCGAAGTGACGAAGGGATCTTCATGGGTTATTCTACAAATAGTAAAGCATATCGGGTATTTAACCTCGAATCTAAAACGATGGTAGAATCTATTAATGTTAAAGTAGATGAAGCTTTTCATTTTGCATCTGATAAATCTACCCCTGATATGTCTCTAGATGATGATACTCCTGTAAATGCATCTTCTCATAATAATTCTTTCGATAAAGTTGATGCATCTAATAGTTCTTCCAGTTTATCTGATATGCAGGAATCATCATATGTACCTCCGAGTACTCCGTTACCTCAAACGCTACGTATCTCCAAGGATCATCCGGAATCAAACATTATTGGAGACCCACAAGAAGGAGTCAGGACTCGGAGACAGTTGGTTTGTGGAGTCGCATGTTACGTCTCCATGGTAGAACCAAAGAACGTCGATGAAGCTCTTCAGGATGACTACTGGATTGAAGCAATGCAGGAACAGCACCATCAGTTCGAAAGAAACAAAGTCTGGGAACTAACGAAGCCACCGAAGCAACACAACGTGATTGGTACTATATGGATTTTCAAGAACAAGAAAAACGATGATGGTACCATTATCAGGAACAAAGCACGCCTAGTTGCTCAGGGCTACTCACAAATTGAAGGTATAGACTTTGATGAGACGTTCGCCCTGGTTGCTCGACTTGAGTCGATTCGTATTTTGTTCGCAATTGCTTGTCATTTTAAAATCAAACTCTTTCAAATGGACGTTAAGAGCACGTTTTTAAATGGGTTTTTGAACGAGGAAGTTTATGTGGCTCAACCGAAAGGTTTTGTAGACCATAAACAACCTAACCATGTTTTTCGTTTGAAAAAGGCTCTTTACGGTCTAAAACAAGCACCGCGAGCATGGTACGAATGGTTGACAAAGCACCTTTTGGAAAAGGGCTATACTCAAGGGGGAGCAGATCGGACTCTCTTTGTGAAGCATTATCAGGATAACTTCATTGTGGCACAAATCTATGTCGATGACATTGTATTTGGTGCAACTAGAGACAATGATGCTTCTAAATTCGCTGAAATCATGGAAAGTGAATTTGAGATGTCTATGATGGGGGAACTAACATATTTTTTTGGATTGCAAGTGAAACAAAATGAAGAAGGCATCCATTTGTGCCAATCCAAGTATGCAAGGGAGTTGGTGAAGAAATTCGATTTAGAAAACTCTAAAGATTTTCCAACTCCAATGGGAACTACCAATAAGGGATTAGGAAGTGAATCTCTTAGTGAAAGTGTAGACGAGAAGCTTTATCGCAGCATGATTGGAAGTCTACTCTACCTCACGGCTAGTCGCCCGGATATATCATTTAGTGTTGGGATCTGCGTGAGATATCAATCAGCACCAAAGGAGGTTCACCTGAAAGCGGTGAAAAGGATCATCCGGTACGTCAAAGGAACACTGAATTTCGGAATTTGGTATCCTATGGGAACAACTCTTGACATAATAGGATATTCAGATGCCGATTGGGCAGGATCAGTGGATGATCGGAAGAGTATGAGTGGTGCATGTTTTTATCTTGGCCATTGTCTTGTTGCATGGCATAGTAAAAAGCAAAACTGCATTGCACTCTCGACTGCTGAAGCGGAATATATTTCAGCAGGTAGTTGTTCAACTCAACTCATTTGGATGAAAAGCGTGTTGAGTGACTTCCGAATTTCAGCAACTTCGGTAACTATTCTTTGTGACAACACAAGTGCTATAAATATTTCTAAAAATTCGGTGTTGCACTCGAGAACAAAATACATTGAACTTAGATATCATTTTCTAAGAGAGCTAGTTGAATCAAATATTCTTCAAATTTCCTATATTTCAACTGAAGACCAATTAGCTAACATTTTAACAAAACCTTTGGATAAAAAACGGTTTATTCATTTACGTAAAGCAATTGGAATTCTTTCCTTGAAATAACACTTTTTGAAATCATTGCTTAGGTTAGGTTTTGTTTTGTGTTTTTGTTCCTTATCTATGTTTGTACATAGAACATTAATTGAGCATATGTAATTGACTTTACTTGCATCCTTTCATATATTTAGAAATTTATTATGCTCTGGATATCATAATAATTCATTTGATGCAATGATCATCTATGTCAATTAAGTCATCTTTAATTGATCAAAGTCAATTTCTCTCCCATGTGATCTCTTGGTATAGTTTTTATCATATTTGAAAATTGAGTTAAGTATGAAACTCGAGATCAATTTTTGGTTGAATACCTCGTATCTTAGATAATTGATAGCCAATTGAGGGGGAGTTTATTAAAATGTTTATGCTCAAAAGATGTGGAAAGAGTTACATCCCAATGAGGAGTGTGAAAACTACCACCACATGGAGGAAAGAGCTACCACCTCGGTCGTCCGAGTACTGTGTGCAGCTACCACATGTATGTCAAGCATGATTTTTCAAGTTGATAAGATAAAATGGTTTTTGGAATACTTGACTCTGTCAAATTCCAAGGTTGGTTTAAGGTGAGAATTTTATTGAAAGATGCTCAAAGAGCCACTCCTTACAATAAATTGATTAGATATATTATCTAACTTATTTGAGATTTCAAACATCTATCGATCTTGGTGCTTCATTTTCTTTACTATATTGATGATTTGATAAACGCTTTACTCATAAGATCGTGATAGATGTCATTGAACTTGTTCAACTTTAAAATATTTAATTTTTATAAATTTTCGTTTCATTACTTGGGTATTATTGATAGATTTAGCATAATCTATTTCTTTTGATATGAAATGATGACTTTTGTTTAAAGTTGACATGAAAAAGTGCTTACATACTTTTTCTGGATTTTCTGGAATTTTTCTAAATTTTTCTGAAGAAAAAGTTGGAGCCTATCCGGACTGGAATATCCGTTTCGGATCCCGAACGCAGGAATTTTCTGCGGGTAGCCGATCCGGACTGGATTCTTGATTCGTTCCGGACCGCGGCTAGGGTTTATATGAAACAAAAGGGTTTTTGATTTTATTTCACCTCAAGCTTTTGTTTCCAAGGCTCTAGAGTTTCTCTCACTAGAAAACAACCAATTTAGACCCTTTCTTCCTCAAGTTCTTCGAATTCAAGTAAGTTTTTATGATCAAAACATTGGTTTTTCATAGTTTTTCTCAACTTTCTCAAAACGTGCATGGAAATCTTGTAACTTTTTCATTTTTGATTAGTTTTTGGTCAAATTTCTTTTGAAATAAGAACTCTGAGTAGATTAGTTTTGTTTATATGCTTGTTATTCTCTTGATTAACGGATTTTTAGGCTTTGATTTCTGAAAATTCGGTTTTAGGGCATATAATGAGAATTTTTTAAAATCATGGGATTGATCTATTTTTAAAATTCTTTTTGCAAAACTAATTTGATTCCTAGTCTCTCTACACGATAATGATTATTTAAGTACAATTTTTCAAATTTTTGAAAATAAACAATTTTTTCGTGTTCTTGAGTTCTTGCTCGCAGGTTTCTCACGTTCACAGGAAATAGCAACAATGGTGTTCACTTGGATAATAGTTCTTCTGGTTGCTATGGTGCACACAAGAGCAACGAACAAACTAAAAAGAGTAAAGAAAATTCAAAGAAAATGAGAGTTTGTCCTTGTGGATGACTCCGAGACAGACTCTGAGAAGGAATCAATCGATTGGGATGAATTAATGGACGACGACACAACGCCTGTTAAATCAAAAGGGAAGTCCCCTAGTTCACCAAAGGGAAAGACAGCACCTACTGCTGTGGAAAAAGGGAAAGCTCAAATGCCACCATCGTCTATCTCAATGAAAAGAAAGAGAGTAGCTCGACGGTCAGGACGAGCATGAGGATTGAGATTGACGAACCAATGGCTCATGATTCACCACCCCGTGAGGAACACGTGTCTATTAATACAGACCGACTAAAGGCTTTTGAAAATCGAGAATGTATTGGAGAAAGACACGTTAACATTGGTGCTCTTCGAGACCATTCCCCGACGTTTGGAAATTTGATTGAACAGGCCAATCTCCTTCAGGTTTGCAGATTTCCAGAAATGCTTGGATACTGTTTGCATCGGGTAAGAACCTTCTACACCAATGAACGACACCTTCAAGAAAATAAAGACGGTCCAATGGAGTTTTATACGAACGCCCAAGGGACAAGACTTAAAATAACTCCACAATTAATTGGCGAAGTCTTAGGGATGCAATCTAGCATGTCAGGGATCAATTACTTGAAAGGAAGGAGTTTAACAAACATGATGTGGCAAACTGTTGTGAGGGAAATATGCTTGGAGGAAACTCAATCAACTGGCAATTCTATTAAGTCTAAAGAACTTCGACTTGAGTACCGGTTCCTCAACTTCATAACCTGTTACAATATTCTTCCAAACATGCAGACGAAAGTCCTAAGATGGGATCGAATGCTATTCTTATATCTCTTAGGACATCTGTCAGAGGCAGTGGGTTTGAATATCAATATTCCATACATCATTTGGAATAGGATGACAAGGTACGTTGAGCATCCACATCCCACGAAAAGACTACCATTTCCATTAATCATAATGAGGATTTTGAAGAAATTCAAGGTTGATATCAGCTCTACAAGTTATCAACACTGTTTAGGTATGATTAATGAGTCGACAGTTGTTAAGTCCTTTCATAAACTGCCTTATGCCACCCCAACTCCACCGCGCGGGACGAAACCCTCCGTCGGCACTTCTGCATCACCTTCACGGCAAGTACCCATGTCAGAAGATGAAGCGTCTGTCACATCAATTTATAAGGAGCAGCAACGATTGTCGTTTGAACAAGAACAAATCACTAAAGAGCATAAGCGCATTTCTGATGAGCTTGAACTCATCACCGCAGCCCAGATCACTCTGACGAAGAAGTTCACTTCGATGAAAAAGTTGATGAAAAAGATGTTTTCGAAGATGGGCTGTAGTAGCTCTGAGGACTCAGAGTCGGACAATTGATTCTTTTTAATCATTTGTTTTGCAGGTTTTTAGTTCTAGTTCTTACTATTTTTGAACTTTTAACTCCCTTTCATTTTTGCAATTTTGGCTATTTTAGTGACAAAAAGGGGGAGAGAGATCGAGAGAGATTTGAACTGGTTAAAACTTGAACTGGTTAAAACAAGTTAAAACAATGGTCTCTGTGAGAACTTAGAACTTTGGAATGAAACCTGGAAGGTAAGTATACAACAACTTTTGATTTTGTATTGTGAATGAATGCATGCCTCGACTAACTATTTGACTAACTATTTGGGCATGTAATATTACTAACAAGTTGTTATTGACTAACAAACTTATGACATTTGGATTTTAATGCTTAGAAGATATGTCTATCTCTGATTGGTATCTTAATACATATCTGCTTTCATAAATATCATGGTGAGTATAAACTTCATCTCTCTGTTTGGTTTTTGAATGTTAAATTCTTGAGGTATATAACGATTTTTTTTGTCAAGAATTACTTCTTTTTTGCAGAGAGTACAAACGTTTAAGTCTAGAGTTTGTTTTAGGAGTTTATCTCATGTATTTAGTTTATTTGGATCTCAAATGTAAATTTTTGTTGTATGGTGATAGCAATAAAAATATCTTTTTGAATTTTCTTAAGTGGTTCTATGTTTTGTCACGAAACCGCCAAAGGGGGAGATTGTTAAGGATTTTGTTTTGGCGTATTTCGTGAAAGTGTTTAAGTCTTGAAGATTGAAGATGAAGAAGCTTGGATCATATACCTCAATCTCAAGAAAGAAGAATTCAAAAGGATCAGGTAAGTTTAACTAAACAATCTTGGTGATCCGAATACTTCTTATAATGTAGAAACACTTGGATGCGTTTTTAATCGCATAAAAATCAAAAATGGACATGTTATATGTTCAGGATCCGGATCAGAGTACTACAGTTCGGACCCCGAACATAGGTTAGTTCATGCGCAAATCCAGTCCGGAACACATCTTGTTCAGTCCGGACCCCGAACGTGGATTTTGTAGAAACTGCATGAACAGTCCGGACAGTGGAATTTCAGTCCGGACCCCGAACGTGGTCTTTCTGGAAAAATTCTGTTTAATGACGACAGTCCGGATCGCACTAATTCCAGTCCGGACTGTCGACCCGAAAATTTCCAGATAAGGTTAGTTTTTGATTCTTATCCTCTTCTAATGGTTTCTAACCTATAAGTAAACCCTAATTCTATCTTTTAGGGTAATCCACAATAAGTTTTTTATCTCCGTAAATGAACGAGGAAAATAAACGGATGAAAAACTTATAGATCCATATATAGAGAAGAAAGGAAATAACTAGATTTAATTCTATGTTTCTTCATCTATATTAATTAATTTGATTCTAGGTTTTCATACTTAGATTTTGAGTAGAATCAAATTAATGAATACTTAGATGGCATTTCCGATCTATCTTTGATCTAAGTATTCGGCGGATCATCACCACCAACAAAACAACGATTTTCCCCAAAATCGGCGCGTGGATTCGCGTGGCCTTGTGGATTCAAGGTGCTACCGCTCTCGTGGATTCGGAGCGAGGTACGATTCGTGTGATCGAAACGTACTACTTGGTGGAGACCGTGGATTCGGTCAGATGTCGTGGATTCGACGTTGGACGCCGTGGATTCGGCGTTGGACGCAAATCGTGGATTCGAGGCGCGTTGCGGAGTGAGCGGAGAAGATCAACTCGGAGCATATGGAAAAAGGATGAGACGTGTGTGAGTACGGTATATCACCTTTGTACGTGTTTAATCTTAGTTGATTTCACCGTGTTATCGGTCCCGTGGTTTTTTTACTCCTGGTTTTGGAGTTTTTCACGTAAAATCTCTGTGTGTTATTTATTTTTCCGCATTGGGTTTTATTACGCAAAGATTTTTGAGTGTTTATCGTTTACACCTATTCACCCCCCTCTAGGTGTTTTTTTCCCCTATTTAGATCCATATTAGATATAACCCGACAACAAGCACCAGCGTCGGCGGCCAGAAATGGCGGTTGGCTGGAATAGTGTTTACGTCCAACAAATGTCACGCCCCGGAGGTTCTAAATAAGCGGAAAAGTGTATACAATTTAATTTTTTTGAAAACAACCCCGCCTACCGGTGCGCGCTAGACCCGCCACATATACAAATTCACCCCGCGAACGGACGGAGTCTCCTTTGTATATGCACGGCGTCACAATCACAATACGTACTTTAACCACACAGTCACGTTGGGAGACAAAGAGGGGAATTACAATTTATCACAACTACTATCATTAACACAAGATTGAACTAGGATAAAGCCACAAGTTTGCCAAATCGGTGTCAACACGACACTGGGTTTTTAAAGACGTTTTCGCAAATCTCTTTTAGGCGGCAACATAACTTGAAAGGATAAATCCACGGGTTTGGAAAGCAGTGCCCACACGACACTTAGTTTTGAAACCCTTTTCGCAATCATTTTTGCTACTTGAAAACATGCCACATGCAAGACTAATAGAAACACATTAGAGATGGTCCAACACTAAGTCCAAAGCTCAATCCAACATCCACATAGTTCCACAATAAAGGCAATCACAAAACTCACTAACCAAATAACCAAGATAATCGAAAGCAAGAAAAGGAAGTGTCACTAGCCACAAACGGGCTATAACCCTTTATTCACAGCCTCACCATCGTCCCGGGTCCTACCGCGACCTAACCTGTCACAGTATGGGAAGTCAGTGACAAGAAGAGTAGGTGTAAACAAGTACAAAGCGGTAAATACTGAAATAAAGGCTGTAGAGTACCGGGATTTTGTAGAGCGCACCGACCTCGCAAGATGGTGTGGTGCGGAGGGAATTGCCTCGAGCGTGTTCCTTATTGGATTACAGATGAGTTCAGGTCGACTCGGATCAACGCGGAAGCCCCAGGTCGATTCGGGGTTTTTCGGGCATTGTCCGCCATTAGAGAACTGGTTTCGGGAAGCCTCGATTTCGCAGTGGAGTGCAGAAATATTGGGAAACACTTGGAACGTGTGTATTTTCATATTACAGCGGAGTTCGGGAGATTCCGGACTGGCACAGGGCATCCGTAGGCGAAAAGTGAGTTGGAACTGGCAGTTTTGGAGCCGGTTTTTGGATTGAGCACACCGACTCCACGGTTGAGCTTTTTGAGGGGAAAAAGCTTTGAGCATGTGTATTTTCATATTACAGCGGGGTTCGGGAGGTTCCGAACTGGTGCGGAGGCCCCGAGGACAAAAAGTGAGTTGATGGGGCTTAATTGGATTATTTAATTGGTTAATTAATTAAGTTATTAGTGGTCTGTGAAGAAATTAATGAATGGAAGTGTAAAGAAAGAAAAGGGAATTAAATTGGGTGTATAGTTTGGAATTAGTGTTGGTGTTGGAGGGTGGATTTGGGATTCTTGTTCACTTTACACCATGCACCATGCACCAACACTAATTAATTAAGGATGCCACATCATCTTCTTCTTCCCAAAATGCAAACAGAGGAAAAATTGAGTAACAGAGGAATTAGAAATTAGGGAAGAAAGAGAAGAAGAAGATGAATTAAAGGAAAGTAAAAGAGGGTTTTGATCATCTCGACGGTGCGGATCTATTGCTAGTAGCCGCGTGGAGCCGAGTGGAGCACGCGCGCGCCGAACCTCATGAAGGTATTTTTGCAATTTTAGAGAGAGAGAGAGAGAGAGCTTGAATTGAGCTTGGAAATGGTGTTGAGGGTGTGTGTGAGTGTGTGTGTGGCTTGGTTGATGGTTTTGAGTGGGTTTTGGTGTTGGTGATGGTGGTGGTGGTCTTGGTCTTGCTGTCCGGGGTGGTGAGTGGCGCGCTTGGGCGCCGCGCAGCTCGGGCTTGGGCGCCGCGCAGCATGCGGGCGTGCGCAGGCGGGCACGCACGCGCGTCGCGCGGCAGGCGCATGGGCGCCGCGCGGCAGCGGCTTGGGCGCCGCGCGTGCGTGGAGCTTGAGCGCGCACTTGCATTTTTTGGCTTGGCGTTCCGGAGTGGGCCTTTATGTACCGGTACCACATGGGGTGTACCGGAACCACATGTAGTGTACCGGTACCCCCATAGTGCAGATTGATTTTTTGAAGATTTTTAAGCGTGGGCACTTTGTTAATTTGCTTCCCACCTTATGTTGACCAGATTGACCCTCTCCTCTCTATATATATATGGACTCCTCTTCTCCCCTGGTTATAGAGAAAGGAAAAGAAAGAAAGAAAGAAATGAGAGAAAGAAAGTGAAGGGAAAAAAAAAGAGAAGATGTAAGGAAAAGAAAAGAAAAGAGAGAATGCATGATGGGTTGGCAACATGGGTTCCTGCTGTTTGAAGTCGAGTGGAGCCGCGCGCGTCGAGCAATATACTCGGTGAGTTAACAGATTTTTGTAGCTTGGATCCTTGGATTATTTTAGGGATTTAGAAGGAGATTTTGAGTTGGATTTTGGTTGTGATGCTTCTCTTTTGTGCTGATTGAGCTGAGGTTGTGGATTTTACTGAGCGGAGCCGAGGTGCCGCGCACGTACTGTGAGCTGACCGTGGAGAGGACCGGAGTGCGCGCAGATTTTTCTAGAGGACTCGAGGGTTTTGTTCGAGCTTCCGGAGATTTTTCCGGGGATCGCAACTGAGTGTGCGCGCGCGGCGCGTTTTTCGTGTTTCCGGCAATTTTTTTTGGCAGTGAATGGTGCGACTCTTCACCGACTTCAGCGTTTGCCTACGAAAAGCGTTCCAGGTGGGTTGGAATTTCTCCGAAATGTATGGAATGCCCTCTAAAGCTTCTGTAAGCATGTTGATCATGTTTTAGTTTATTTGTTTTATGCTTAATAAATCTGATAGTTGTCTAGAAAATTGTAGAAATATTTTCCTGAGCCCCTGATATTTTTAGCATGATCTAGAGGTGTCTTGACACTAGACTGCATGATTATTTTGCATTAGATTGGCATCTGAACCGTTTTAAAAATCGTCGGACATGTTTAATGAAAACCGGGCTTTGAAAAAATGTTTCAAAAACTGTGAGATCACCCAGAGGGGTTGAGTTGGTTCAGATTGCATGAATGCTCGTGCCAGAGGGCCGAGCGGATTTTTAGTGCATTATGGGTTGAGTTACTAGTGTCTTGAGAGTTGCATTTCCTGGTTGGGATTGTTGGGTTCATTCTAGATCATGGGTCGTATTTCTGATTTAGTCTTGGAGGTTCCCGACCTCGCCATGGGTTGTGCATTATCAGATTGAGTCGTAGAGAGTTCTCCGACAGATTATGTGAGGATTGGGCATTTCCCGATTGAGTCGAGGTTCTTTTCCGACTGAGTTGTGTTTTCGAGCTTTGGGATACCGATCTGTTTGATCGTGGATTATAGCCTGCATGTGCCGCATATTGAGACAGTGAGATAGATGTGATACTTGAGTTCGGTGGGGTCGCTCCCCTCGAGCTACGCCCCGGGTGCGATGATGATACCGAGCCTGACGAGGCTACGATGAGGATATGCGCCTAGTTCATATACTAGTGGTCGCTTGATACCCCTGGCCGAGTTACCATGGGGTCACTTGTGTGAGATTGAGATAGTCGGTTTAGGACGCCCCACGTAAATCCCGTCCTCTTGTGGATGCGTGGTAGTGGGCAGGTGCGTTCCTAGACGACAGGCGCAGGCTGGACTGAGCCAGTTTTGGCAGTCTTTGAGATTGGGTGTTATGAGCGGGTGGTTACATATTATGTTCTTAGATGGTTTTTCCTTTGAGCATTGATACTGAGGCATTTTAGCAGTACCGAGAGTATGCATAGCATGTTTGTGATAGAGTTTCCTTTTGAGCATTATGTTTGAGACATATTAGCTGTAGTTTTTCCTTCAGCTTATTTATCTATCTACCTATCTATCTGCATACCTATCTGTTTTGCCTCCAGTAGACTTAGTGGGCATACCGTGGATATTGGAACGGTACCCACTGAGATCTGCCTTCTGCAGTAGATCTCACACCCGCTGCGGTGACAGGTTGAGGCAGCTGTTCCAGCTTGGTTCGCGCGGAGACAGCAGATCGAGGTGAGGACGCGGCCGATTAGTTCCTTACCAGCATTGAGAGTCTGAGGTAGATGTACCCGGTGTATTATATGTTTCCACTTTTGTACTGGACATTCTGAGAGACTTGTGAGGTTAGTATTTGTTTTATTTCTGTGAGACTTTGTACCTTGAGGATTTGTGTACTAGTGGAGATTTTACTATTCCAGATGTTCAGTTTTTATTCTATAGCTTTTGGTTTTAGTTTCATCTCTGATACATGTTTATAGCTATAGATCTGACTTGCAGGGTAGACGCTTCGTCTGTGCGGCAGTTTTCGTACAGATGGCGGATCTGTTGGCGAGCCCGGGTCGCAGTTTCCCCCCGGGGCGTGACAGATTTAGGTGGTATCAGAGCCTAGGAATATAGGTCGTTGAGGACTTAGAGACCCTAGGCTATTGGTTGGACATTAGGATGACTGTCGTGAGAGACGTGACTTTAGCGAGAGTCCTGATTGAGTTTGTACCTCCCCCAGAGGATTGGGGCGAGTGATCTTACATGTTATTCCTCTAAAAATGATTATGTTGGCTGCAGACAACATAATGTTTTAGTATGGGTAACATGTTCTAGACTTTCGCTTGATTGGGTCGAGAGAGTTTTTGGTCCTAATGTTTGTTCTGTTGCAGTGGTTTTCGATGCTTCCGAAACGCCGTGCAGCGGCGAGGGCGTATTTGACCTTGGATGAGGAGCCCGAACAGCGGGAGGCTGAATGGACAGAGCAGAGTGAGGTCTTGGGTAGCCAAGATGTTTGAGGCGATGCGGCGCCAGGAAGAGAGCTTGGAATGCGTGATGTGCATACTTGAGCTGAGAGCATCTTCCGGGGTATTGTCAGTAGTACCTCCGGCCGCGACATCGTCGACTTCAACCCAGATCGCATCGGGGGTGGTGCAGGAGCAGCGAGAGTTGCTGACCAGTTGTTGTACTTCATCCAGTTCCATCCCCTGCAGATTTCGGGATCGAGTTTGGAGCCTTGGGAGGCCGAGAACTGGATAGTTGCTATGGAAAAGTTATTGAAGGATTCGTTGATCCAGGAGAAGCATCAGGTGCACTTTGTTGCGCACTTTTGGATAGTGATGCCGAGGGTTGATGGCGTCGAGTTCGTCCCGTTGGACACCGGGAGCGCAGTGGATGACCTGGAGCGAGATTCTAGGATTGATGAGCAGTGTCCTCCATGTTGCCCAGGATGAGGCCCAGAAGGTTGATCATGTGTGAGAGGGGACTGCATCGAGATGTCTATCACCTTGTGCTTTCTCGGCGAGCGCCGACTTTAGATGCAGCGTTGTGCATGCTCGAGGGATTGACCGAGGATTAGTGATCATGTCCGAGAGGGACAGAGAGTGAGGGACCAGCTCCTGAGAGAGGCATCTAGCATCGCCTGATTTTGGGGACAATCATGTGGATCGAGGTTGCCATGATTCCAGTTTAGGGCATGGATCTCAGAGGAGACGGAGACCAGGAGGTTCTCGACAGTCGAGACACCAGCGGCAGTATTGGTATGAGTGTGTTTTATGCGGTAGGCCGCATTCAGCGCCATAGAGTGACCTCAGGCAGGGGCGATGGTTTTCTCATGGATAGTCAGGACATTTTCAAGCAGAGTGTTCCAGAGTGGTGCTCGTGGATTTGCCGCTTGCGACGGCACCCCTCTACCCTTCAGGATATAAAGGTTTGTCCGACTTACCGGTAGGCCGATGGAGCCGTGACGCCGAGACAAAAGGAGTGATGGCCACCAGCATCTTGTGGATGAGATTTTGTAGCCAGTTAAGGAACGCCAGGATAGTGGATCGCGTCTTACCAGGTGTGGTTCTGCTGACGGTTGTCAGAGTTGGAGCATGTTTGATGCCGACACCGCTTGCGCGTGTTTTAGTAGAGCAGGGGTAGCTTCGCGTGGGCCGGAGATAGGATGTTGGCTTATGCACGTGAGGATCAGGTTCCAGATCACGTGTAGCACATGGATGAGTGTTGCCAGTCCCGCCCAGTTCAGTAGGACCTTGCATTTGATCCTAGAGTTGTTAGTCCTACATCAGCTTCGAGGTGTTGATATGAGGTTGGATAGGGATTGGATAACCCAATGTTATGCTATCATGGTTTGCCAAGAGAGAACAATGACCCTCCGTGGACCTGGTCAGGAGGAGTGTGTTTAGAGAGGATGCTAGAGCACGACAGAGGTTGAGTCGTGGTCGTATCGCTGGTTAGCGACATTTGAGGAGGTACCTACGGCGGCACCGGAACTAAGGAATATTTTTATCGCCGTGTGATCTCGAGTGAGAGTCCACCAGATCTGATTGAAGCCGCCGTTTAGTAAGATTGAGACCGAGTTAGTGGTCGACATAGTTTTGGAAACTGCGCCAACTTCGGTAGCACCGCTTGGAGTATCACTTGAGATAGAGAGTGAAAGCTGATGGCGCAGTTGCGGGATTTGATTGATCGACCAGGTCTGAATGACCCAGAGCCACGTCGTGGGTATGTGACTGTGAGGATCCTAGAGATTGATACTTGAGTATGATGCCACACCGTTGATGCACGGTGGTGATACCACGTTGTGAGTACACAACGGCGAGAATTCTATGATGGTTCGAACACAGGCAGGTTGGATTGTGTTGCGGTAGATGCCCTTTGTGAGGTTGATAGCGTTATGGAACCATACAGCTGAGGGCTGTGCCCTGATTGTGTGCAGGAACCAGTAAGGGCATTATGAGCTTTTAACGAGGTCAAGTGGATTGACTAATGCCCTACCGACTTTAGGATTGTGCCTTTCCAGCTATGTTTGGACGGGTTGGTGGTAGTACCCGTCGTGGATATTTGGATTATTTCCGAAGTGACTTGGAGCATAAGGAGCACTTGTGGATAGTGCTACAACTCCTAAGAGGGAAGAAGTTGTTTGCCAAGTTGAGAGAGTATGCTTTTGACTTCGGAAGGTGTTGTTTTTCCACCTTGTGTTTTCAGCTGCAAGAGGGACAGAGAACCCAACGAAGAGTGATACCGTTTGGGAATTAGCCTAAGCCATGTCGTGAAAGAGGTCCGAAGCTTTTGGAATAAGTAGGCCAGGGTAGCTTCAAGGAGTTAAAGCTGAAGAGGATATCGGCATCAGTTTGGATGATTGCCGGTGGACAGAGTTATTCGAGATGTAGGACTGATCTGGTAGTGGTTGTCCCGGTGGTAACTCTATGGTCATGGACGCCTTGTGTAGGCGAGCAGTGTAACCTTGGAATGAGGCGATCGATTAATGGGTGCCACTTTTGGAACTTGGAATTTGAGAGTCGGAAACTGGAGTATGTCCCCCGAGGTTGAATTTCCTTTCCCTGTAGAGGGACGTAAGAGTGCATTGTGGAGTTTTGAGCATTTGGTTGCTAAGGAGCAACGGAGAGGTTATGCCTATTGGAGGCTTAGAGTTTGGATTTGGAGATCTTTATTTGTGGAAGCCACTATCCGCGGGGATTTGTAGATTTGAGTTTACGCGGGGAGTTTGGACCGTGAGTAATTTCTGGCTGGAAGAAGTGTATTTGACCCCTCGCATGTTTAGATTTAGTTTCCTTTGGAGAGGGACGAGTATCTGAGTGATCAGAAGCAACCGATGCAAATTCTTGCTCGGGGAGCTAAGGAATTGTGCATTCGAGTTTTACCTTTGGTGAAGGTTCAGTGGAGCCGTCCTGATGAGAGAAAGGCCACTTGAGGGCCTGAGGATGAGTTGAGGATCTCCTACCCCCATTTGATTAAGATACCCTCCTGAGTTATGGATTTATTCTGGTTTCGAGGACGAAACCCTTTTAAGGAGGGGAGAGTGTAGAGTACCGGGATTTTGTAGAGCGCACCGACCTCGCAAGATGGTGTGGTGCGGAGGGAATTGCCTCGAGCGTGTTCCTTATTGGATTACAGATGAGTTCAGGTCGACTCGGATCAACGCGGAAGCCCCAGGTCGATTCGGGGTTTTTCGGGCATTGTCCGCCATTAGAGAACTGGTTTCGGGAAGCCTCGATTTCGCAGTGGAGTGCAGAAATATTGGGAAACACTTGGAACGTGTGTATTTTCATATTACAGCGGAGTTCGGGAGATTCCGGACTGGCACAGGGCATCCGTAGGCGAAAAGTGAGTTGGAACTGGCAGTTTTGGAGCCGGTTTTTGGATTGAGCACACCGACTCCACGGTTGAGCTTTTTGAGGGGAAAAAGCTTTGAGCATGTGTATTTTCATATTACAGCGGGGTTCGGGAGGTTCCGAACTGGTGCGGAGGCCCCGAGGACAAAAAGTGAGTTGATGGGGCTTAATTGGATTATTTAATTGGTTAATTAATTAAGTTATTAGTGGTCTGTGAAGAAATTAATGAATGGAAGTGTAAAGAAAGAAAAGGGAATTAAATTGGGTGTATAGTTTGGAATTAGTGTTGGTGTTGGAGGGTGGATTTGGGATTCTTGTTCACTTTACACCATGCACCATGCACCAACACTAATTAATTAAGGATGCCACGTCATCTTCTTCTTCCCAAAATGCAAACAGAGGAAAAATTGAGTAACAGAGGAATTAGAAATTAGGGAAGAAAGAGAAGAAGAAGATGAATTAAAGGAAAGTAAAAGAGGGTTTTGATCGTCTCGACGGTGCGGATCTATTGCTAGTAGCCGCGTGGAGCCGACCGAACCTCATGAAGGTATTTTTGCAATTTTAGAGAGAGAGAGAGAGAGAGCTTGAATTGAGCTTGGAAATGGTGTTGAGGGTGTGTGTGAGTGTGTGTGTGGCTTGGTTGATGGTTTTGAGTGGGTTTTGGTGTTGGTGATGGTGGTGGTGGTCTTGGTCTTGCTGTCCGGGGTGGTGAGTGGCGCGCTTGGGCGCCGCGCAGCTCGGGCTTGGGCGCCAAGCAGCATGCGGGCGTGCGCAGGCGGGCACGCACGCGCGTCGCGCGGCAGGCGCATGGGCGCCGCGCGGCAGCGGCTTGGGCGCCGCGCGTGCGTGGAGCTTGAGCGCGCACTTGCATTTTTTGGCTTGGCGTTCCGGAGTGGGCCTTTATGTACCGGTACCACATGGGGTGTACCGGAACCACATGTAGTGTACCGGTACCCCCATAGTGCAGATTGATTTTTTGAAGATTTTTAAGCGTGGGCACTTTGTTAATTTGCTTCCCACCTTATGTTGACCAGATTGACCCTCTCCTCTCTATATATATATGGACTCCTCTTCTCCCCTGGTTACAGAGAAAGGAAAAGAAAGAAAGAAAGAAATGAGAGAAAGAAAGAGAAGGGAAAAAAAAAAGAGAAGATGTAAGGAAAAGAAAAGAAAAGAGAGAATGCATGATGGGTTGGCAACATGGGTTCCTGCTGTTTGAAGTCGAGTGGAGCCGCGCGCGTCGAGCAATATACTCGGTGAGTTAACAGATTTTTGTAGCTTGGATCCTTGGATTATTTTAGGGATTTAGAAGGAGATTTTGAGTTGGATTTTGGTTGTGATGCTTCTCTTTTGTGCTGATTGAGCTGAGGTTGTGGATTTTACTGAGCGGAGCCGAGGTGCCGCGCACGTACTGTGAGCTGGCCGTGGAGAGGACCGGAGTGCGCGCAGATTTTTCTAGAGGACTCGAGGGTTTTGTTCGAGCTTCCGGAGATTTTTCCGGGGATCGCAACTGAGTGTGCGCGCGCGGCGCGTTTTTCGTGTTTCCGGCAATTTTTTTTGGCAGTGAATGGTGCGACTCTTCACCGACTTCAGCGTTTGCCTACGAAAAGCGTTCCAGGTGGGTTGGAATTTCTCCGAAATGTATGGAATGCCCTCTAAAGCTTCTGTAAGCATGTTGATCATGTTTTAGTTTATCTGTTTTATGCTTAATAAATCTGATAGTTGTCTAGAAAATTGTAGAAATATTTTCCTGAGCCCCTGATATTTTTAGCATGATCTAGAGGTGTCTTGACACTAGACTGCATGATTATTTTGCATTAGATTGGCATCTGAACCGTTTTAAAAATCGTCGGACATGTTTAATGAAAACCGGGCTTTGAAAAAATGTTTCAAAAACTGTGAGATCACCCAGAGGGGTTGAGTTGGTTCAGATTGCATGAATGCTCGTGCCAGAGGGCCGAGCGGATTTTTAGTGCATTATGGGTTGAGTTACTAGTGTCTTGAGAGTTGCATTTCCTGGTTGGGATTGTTGGGTTCATTCTAGATCATGGGTCGTATTTCTGATTTAGTCTTGGAGGTTCCCGACCTCGCCATGGGTTGTGCATTATCAGATTGAGTCGTAGAGAGTTCTCCGACAGATTATGTGAGGATTGGGCATTTCCCGATTGAGTCGAGGTTCTTTTCCGACTGAGTTGTGTTTTCGAGCTTTGGGATACCGATCTGTTTGATCGTGGATTATAGCCTGCATGTGCCGCATATTGAGACAGTGAGATAGATGTGATACTTGAGTTCGGTGGGGTCGCTCCCCTCGAGCTACGCCCCGGGTGCGATGATGATACCGAGCCTGACGAGGCTACGATGAGGATATGCGCCTAGTTCATATACTAGTGGTCGCTTGATACCCCTGGCCGAGTTACCATGGGGTCACTTGTGTGAGATTGAGATAGTCGGTTTAGGACGCCCCACGTAAATCCCGTCCTCTTGTGGATGCGTGGTAGTGGGCAGGTGCGTTCCTAGACGACAGGCGCAGGCTGGACTGAGCCAGTTTTGGCAGTCTTTGAGATTGGGTGTTATGAGCGGGTGGTTACATATTATGTTCTTAGATGGTTTTTCCTTTGAGCATTGATACTGAGGCATTTTAGCAGTACCGAGAGTATGCATAGCATGTTTGTGATAGAGTTTCCTTTTGAGCATTATGTTTGAGACATATTAGCTGTAGTTTTTCCTTCAGCTTATTTATCTATCTACCTATCTATCTGCATACCTATCTGTTTTGCCTCCAGTAGACTTAGTGGGCATACCGTGGATATTGGAACGGTACCCACTGAGATCTGCCTTCTGCAGTAGATCTCACACCCGCTGCGGTGACAGGTTGAGGCAGCTGTTCCAGCTTGGTTCGCGCGGAGACAGCAGATCGAGGTGAGGACGCGGCCGATTAGTTCCTTACCAGCATTGAGAGTCTGAGGTAGATGTACCCGGTGTATTATATGTTTCCACTTTTGTACTGGACATTCTGAGAGACTTGTGAGGTTAGTATTTGTTTTATTTCTGTGAGACTTTGTACCTTGAGGATTTGTGTACTAGTGGAGATTTTACTATTCCAGATGTTCAGTTTTTATTCTATAGCTTTTGGTTTTAGTTTCATCTCTGATACATGTTTATAGCTATAGATCTGACTTGTAGGGTAGACGCTTCGTCTGTGCGGCAGTTTTCGTACAGATGGCGGATCTGTTGGCGAGCCCGGGTCACAGTTTCCCCCCGGGGCGTGACAAAGGCAAACCGATAAACCAGAGCATCCAAACTTTCCCTCATGAATCCCCCGCATCCCCTGTAAATCGAAACCAAGCACCTGCCAAAAGGTCTGAAGACCTCGGGTAACAGTGAACAACTCGCTCTCACCTTTGTGTTTTAACCCCTCCACGGTACTTGTGCAGGACCGTAAGTAACCGCGAGGCATCCCCATCACCACACATTGTGGGGTACACGGGTCAACGTACCATCTTTCCGGAAAAATACACCCTGTGCGGTGGCCCGACCGCCGGTGTGCGTGTAAGCAAACCTTGAGCAGAATGACCGCAGCCATTGTGTAACGTAGAGCACCGCGACGCTCAATCGCAACAGATAGTAACAAAGAGGGATACAAATGCGAAAAGGGGTTAGACAATAACAATTTGCACCTCTACTCCACTCTCACATATTACGAGATGAAACCATACTTCAAAACACAACAAAGGTACCCACCTCAAGTCGCGTCGACGGAACGCCTGAAACCGTCCTACGCCCTTGCACGATTCTCGGACCCCTAAAAGTCCCAACAAAAATGTTAGAAAAGCCTAATTTAGAACCGAGCCCACCCGAGTATTGAATCGAACTAGGAAACACACGGGTGGACAACGCAGACTGGGCGGCGGGGCTAGACAACCCCCCGCGCGGCGGACGTTGCAAAACTGTCCCCCGTGTGGCCGAACTCCCTCGCGCGTCGCCGCTCGCGGACGGCGCCCCGCGCGACGGCAGGCCATGCGGCGTGCGCGCCGCTTGCGGGCGGCGCCGCGCGCGGAACCTGCCAGCGCGGGCACCGTCGCCTGCGAGCGGCGCCGCGCGCGAAAGCAAGTCGCGCGGGCGCGCGTCACCTGCGGGCGACGCCCCGCGCGGCATCTTCCCGCGCGGGCGCCGCTGCCTGCGGGCGGCGCCCCGCGCGACAGCATGTCGCCCGGGCGCTCTCCTGAGGGCGGCGCCTCGCGCGACAGCAAGTCGCGCGGGCGCTCGCCGCCTGCGGGCGGCGCCCCGCGCGACAGCAAGTCGCGCCGGCGCGTGTCCCCTGTAGGCGGCGCCTTGCCCGACAGCAAGTCGCGCGGGCGCTCGCCGCCTGCAGGCGGTGCCGCGCGCGACAGCAAGTCGCGCAGGCCCGCGTCCCCTGCAGGCGGCGCCCCGCGCGGGCGATCGCCGCCTGCGGGCGGCGCCCCGTGCGACAGCAGGTCGCGCGGGCGCGCGTCCCCTACGGGCGGCGCCCAGCGCGACAGCAAGTCGCGCGGGCGCTCGCCGCCTGCGGGCAGCGCCCCGCGCGACAGCAAGTCACGCGGGCGCGCGTCCCCTGCGGGCGGCGCCCCGCGCAGCAGCAGCCTGCGCGAGCGCTCGTCGCCTTCGGGCGGCGCCCCGCGCGACAGCAAGTCGCGCGGGCGCGCGTCCCCTCCGGGCGGCGCCCCGCGCGGCAGCTTGCCGCGCACGCGCTCGCCGCCTGCGGGCGGCGCCCCTCGCGGCACAAGGCTGCGCGGTGCGGTGTCCGCGGCAATGCCCACGCGGTTCCGTCCCGCGCGGTGGCGGCGGCGGTTCGCCCGGGCGCTGCGGCGGCGACGAAACCACGACACCTACGACAACGACGGAAACACGAAAATTAAAGCCGCATACCTTGATCTACCGGAGAAGATGACCCGATCTCATTCTTTGCGGTGGTGGGAAATCCGGATCCACCCTTCGATGACGGTGACGTCTCGCTTCCGGCTTCCGGCACGTTGATCGAAGAAGGTGGAAGATCCGCTCTCTTTTCTCTCTTTTCTATCTCCGAACTAGGGTTTCGTTTTGGTCTTCGGCACGCACAAGAGGGAAGGGTTTGAGGAGGCGATCTTTTAAAACTAGGGTTTTCTTTTCGGTAAACGGGGTATAAATATATCTTATTATTAATTTATTTCTTTTATTTTTCCTTTTCATATGTACGTAAAAAGGAAAAATCCCCATATCCGGTACTCTAGGGATATTCCAAATTTTAGTTACGAGAGATAAAAATCGCCATCTCCTCGAAAAGCGTGCCAAACTCTTAGCACGAATTCCGGTGCACACTATGGATACCGCGACCTTCAAAACCCGATTTCGGGAGATCCGTAAGTCGGATTTCAGATCCGATCGCAGTGTCGTTCACCGTTTTTCGGGCTCTATCATAGAAAAATACCCGCATGCGCCAACGTTCTACCCAAGGAAACTCGATAAACTATGCCCATAACAACCAATTTATCCCGAAAGGGATTAAAGAAAAGCAGGATAGGTCGTGTCACGCCCCGGAGGTTTAAGAATTAGCAGAAAATGTATATATTTTTTTCTTATGACAACTTCTCCTACCGGTGCGCGTCAGACCCGCCACATATACGAATTCACTCTTTAAACGGACAGAGTCTCCTTTGTATATGCACGACGTCACATTTACAACATTATCCTTTAACCGCACAGTCACAATGAATACATTGATGGAGAGTACTACTTTTATCCATAAACCTAAATTTTCTTTCACGACATCGAAGATGAGGCTGCGGATTTACAATCGGTGTCTAAACGACACCTAGTTTCCCAAAGTAATTCCGCGAGTCTCATTTAGGCGGCTGCATCTTTTGAAAGGATAAATCCAAAGGTTTACAAAGTAGTGCCCACACGACAGTTGGTTTTGAAAAGCATTTTCGAAACCCTTTTGTTTAGTATAAAACATGCCGCATATAAGTCCATAAAAATATATCAAGTCCACAATACCAAAATAACTATCAATCCAACATCCATAATGTTCCACATCCAAGCAATTGAAACTTAACAGTTAAACAGGAAAGGAAATGAGATAACCCAAACAAGAACGATGAAATAAAGCCTCATATGGCTAATGTCCTCTAGACGCTGCCTCACCATCGTCCCGGCTACTACACCTAGTCGGACCTGTCACAGTGTGGGAAAGTCAGTGACAAATAAAGTAGATGATCAAAGCAATAAAAAGTATTGTTAAGACAAACCGAATACACCGGAACCTTTCGCTTTTCCCCTCATGAGTCACCATATCCCTTGATTTAATTACATAATACATGTCGAAAGGTCTAAAGACCCCCTCG
The DNA here is from genome assembly GCA_029204045.2 of Tillandsia leiboldiana. Taxonomy (NCBI): domain Eukaryota; kingdom Viridiplantae; phylum Streptophyta; class Magnoliopsida; order Poales; family Bromeliaceae; genus Tillandsia; species Tillandsia leiboldiana. Next base: position 8,606,558 of record CM055071.1, on the reverse strand, counting down.
TGAACGATCACTTTGCTCGCGTATTGCTTTTAACCCCTCCACGGTTCTAGTGCTGCACCTATAGTAACCGTGAGGGGTCCCCACTCGACACCTTTACTTTCGTGGGGTACACGGGTCAACGTACCACAATTCCGAAAAAGTACACCCAATCGGTGGCCAAACCGCCGGTGTGCGTGTAAGCATCTAAGAGAATAATAGCCGAAACCGGCGTGTAACAATCACCGCGACACTCGGTCGCCACAGTTAACAATGGAAGAACAGGAAATACTCATGCGATGGGTTTAAACAGTTAATACAATTCATCTACTTTATTATGCTTGTCATAACGATAACATACATTAACTTATTGCGTAAGTACCCACCTTGTTGCGTGAAGATCGGGACACCTTGAACTTTGACACCCTCCCGCTCAGCACCTGGACCTAAAGAAGTCCCCAAAAAGAACGATAAATCAAACCATGCCGCAAAACGAGACCCAAAACCTGACGACGCAACGAAAATCCCGTAGCGGCGTGTTCACGACGCACGACTGCTCCCCGCGCGATGCTGCCCACGCGGCATCACCGTCTGCGAGTGCCCTGTGCGGCATGAAGCCGCGCGGCGCGCACACCCGCGGGTGGCGCCCGTACGGTGCCGCCCGCGCGGGCGCCGCGCGGCATGAAGCCGCGCGACGCGCACACCCGCGGGTGGCGCCCGTGCGGCGCCGCCCGCGCGGGCGCCGCCGCCCGCGGGTGCCCCGCGCGGCATGAAGCCGCGCGGCGCGCGCACCCGCGGGTGGCGCCCGTGCGGCGCCGCCCGCGCGGGCGCCGCCGCCCGCGGGTTTCCCGCGCGGCATGAAGCCGCGCGGCGCGCGCACCCGTGGGTGGCGCCCGTGCGGCATGCCGCGCGGCGCGCGCACCCGTGGGTGGCGCCCGTGTGGCATGCCGCGCGGCGCGCACGCCCGCGGGTGGCGCCCGTGCGGTGTTGCCCGCGGGCGCCCCGCGCGGCACGAGGCCGCGCGGCGCGCGCCCGGGGTCGCTCGGCGGTGGTAGCGGCGGCGGCGGTGACGGTGACGGCGACGATGAAGAAGACGCCGAAAAGACACAAAACCCTAGAAAGATTACAATAAACCAAAACCACTCACCGTTTGCGTCGGGGGAAGACAATCCGATTGTACTCCCGGTTCCAACACGTCGATCGGGGTGTTCGGACTCCTCCGCCTTCTCCTTTTCTCTTCTCTTTTTCCTCCGGTTAGGGTTCCGTTCTTTTCTTTTTCTCTCTCGATCTCTCCGGTTACGGTTTCTCTTTGCAAAAAGTGGGATCTTTTCTTCTCGTACGTACGAATAAATCCCACATATAAAGTTAATTAACAAATAACTAATTAATTGATTAATTAATTATACGGGATAAACCCATAACTTCCTCGAAAAGCGTGCAGGATATTCTGCACGGATTCTGATGCACGCTAAGTCACCGCAACCCTAAAAGCCCTATTCCGGGAGATCCCAAAGTCGGATTTCAGATCCGATCGCACCGTCGGTCATCGTTTTTCGAGCCCTTTCACCGAAAAATACCCGTGCGACACATCGACCAACATAAGAAAACTCGATAATTCAGCTTTCCTAAAAGAAGTACTTTATTAACAGGAGGGTAAAATATTACTAGAAAAGTCGAGTCATTACAGGTCGTGACATTACATCACTCACCCCTTAAAAGAAGTTTCGTCCTCGAAACTTAACCTCAACCTACGCCAAGCGAGTATGGAAGACACTCCCTCACATTCGATTCCAGTTTCCAGGTCGCTTTGCGCCCTTTAAGATTTCTCCATAGCACCTTCACATAGGGAATACTCCGGTTGCATAACTTCTTGTCTTATTGTGTCAAGATCCATACTGAACTCGTGAACGCTACTCAACTACCCTCCACCAAGCTTCTTGCCCACGACGACGAAAAGAAAAGCGAGCAGAAGGCGTTCCTACAAGCTAAGTTCACAAGTTCCGGTAAGCCCGGTTCTCGGAGGCGCACTTGGAACTTCAAGCAGTCAACTACCGCTTAAAGATTGCTGTGACCGTCGGTCCCAAGCGCCACGCCGATAACCCTTAACGGAAACCCCACTAGTTCTTAGAGCCTAAGAACCCACCCAACCTCGCTGGCCAGGAGGGAATAAAGCCACCTGCCTCGAGGGGTTGCCCAATAGTCCGACCGAACTTATTTCTACGATGGGGATCTCTTCTAATAACTAAAGGTAGGGGCCAAAACACGAAGCGAGGTGAAAGAGTGGGATGCTCAGGTGTCAACACGAAAGTTCTAGCACGATAATCTGAGACTCGAGTATTACCTGCTACGACGTCCTCCGGTGGGTCCGTCCTCTAGTGGGTCATCGTATAGACTCTTTTCCCCTCCGATTGCGGCTGCGCTTCCCCCTCCTGTCGCTGCGACGAAGGTGTAGAAGCTGCTGAGGATGATGTCCCCGTTTTCAAGGGGCAGTTGAAACGGAAGTGCCCCGGCTTGCCGCAACGAAAACAGTGGTCTTGCTTCTGGGAACATTCGGTCACCTGGTGTATTCCACTGCAAATGATGCAAGGCTTGTCCACCGGCCTTTGTCCTCCCGTCGGCGCGTTCTTGGTTCCTTGTTGTGATCTCGGATGTTTAGGGGGCCGGCTCCCATTGGAATGCTCTCCTCCGGAATAAGGCTGAGTTCGTTTCTTATCCCCGCTGTGTTCCGAGCTCTCCCGTCGGGCTCATGTAATCGCAAATCCGCGCTCCACTGTGGTGGCTCTATCGACCACCTTCTGGAAGGTGTGCAAATCCGCCGCTTGCACAACCTCGAAGATATCGCTCCGTAAACCGTCCACAAAAAGACGGGCTTTGTGAGATTCGTCCCTTATGACAAAGGGGACACAATTGACCAATCTCACAAATGCCCGTTGGTACTCCATAACTGTCCGACTTCCTTGCTTGATGTGCTTCAGGTCATCTTCCATCTGCTGTTTGACGCTGTTGGAGAAAAACGCCCCAAATAATTTTTCTCGGAACGTGGACCATGATGGAAGGGCGGTGCCCTCCGAGGGGTCCGGGCGCACCGTCTTCCACCACATGCGGGCCTTTCCCTCAAGAAAGTGGACTGCCAAGGGGACCCGCTCATGTTCTTCCATCAGCAAATCTTCGAAAAGCTTCTCCATGGTGTCTACCCATTTTTCCACGACCCAAGGGTCGGTCGTCTCTCCCTCAAACACGGGTGGGTCGTACTTTTTGAAATCCGTCAAGTTCGCTCTCACCCTGCCTCGTTCGGTTTGCTGGATAGGGGCCTTCCCCGCAGCGACGGCGGACACACTGGGTTTAACACTCGAGAAACTTGAGTTTGTATTAAGAGTGAAATTCAAGTGTGAATGTGGGTGAGGAAACAAAATTTAACCTTAGGGGTGTGTATACCGGTGTGCGAATGGCACAGTTTCCGAAGCAGAAAATCTGCCTTTCCGATCTGAGTCTGATCTCAGAAATCTGAGGTCTCCAGTGCGACCGTCTCATCGAATCGAGTGAAAATGGTATAGACCGTTTGTCGATCCGACGGCCGGATCGCCCTGAACTTAGCAAGGAAACTAGTGGGACCCGTGACTTAAGTGAATAGTGAAGTGAATAGTGAAATGAATAGTAACCCCTGATTTAATTCCCTCGCTAGCCAACGTCGGCCGATCGACTGTCTGGAGTCCGAATCTGACGATCCAGGTAGTCGATTTGAATGGCGTCGTCATTCTGAGCGCGGTGGCGTTGACCAAATTTCTGTTTGATGAGCTGGAAGCGTCGTAAAGCGTGCAGAACCGTCTTTTTTACCGTTTGCGATGGATTTTCAAATTATAGGGGATCGAACGCGACAAACCAAAATCGCTACTTTATAATTTTCGTCGAGCCGGACGCCGTGGTGGTGCCCGTTTTTCGGTTTGACGACATAAACGCCTCGAAAAGCGTGAAAAAGGGCGAAAAGCGGATTATTTTGCGCGGTAACCCAATAATTTATGCTCCGTAATACGTGCCGCTTATTGGAGAGGGACTAATCTGTGAAATAAACTTTCAGTGAAGGACTTGGAGCTAAATATGGCTAGTTGAGAGTTATATGGGCATTTTGTGCAAACTACCTGTAGATATTTATGCTTAGGATGGTGTTTTGGAAACCCTAAACTAAAACCACCCCCTCTGCCTCCCTCTCTGGAACCGACGCCTCCACCATCCTCTCCAAACGTCGCACCACCTGCCGCCGCCGTTCAGTCGCCGGAGAAGCCCAAGGAGACCAAGAAAGTTGGGCTTCTTCTCGGTCTGGTGGTGTTGGAGGCATCAAGAAGGAGTTCTGGTTGATCCAAAGTGGGGCTGGGTGTTCCTCGGTGAAGCTGTGACCGATCCCCAACCTTCCTGACGCCTTGCTCCGCCGTGCGCGCCGCGGAGTCACCTTCTTCCTCGTTTTTCCGGCGAGGTAAGGACTTGCAACTTTTTATTTTAAGTGGCCCTTGGACCCCCATAAAACTCTTCCTGACTTCGAGTGGATCATCCCTGTGAAGCCCGAGCCGCCGCCGTGCTCCCGGTTGCCGGCGGGAGCGCCCCGTCGCCGGAAAACCGCATTCTGGCCGACCTTAGGCGCGGGCTTCCTCCAACCGTTGGAACCCAGATCGGAACCATTGGTTTTCTTCCTCTTGACGACTGCAAGGGTCCCATCAAGTTTGGTATCGATCGACTAAGGATCGAGGGTGTACGGGCTTGCCCTAGAACCGGGCTATCTTCTTCCTCGGCCGAGCTTCGCCGTCCGGCGTCGCCGCTGCCCCACGGCGCCGGCCATCGCCTTGGGAAGCTCCAAGGCACCGAGGTGAGTGTTTTGGTGCAAGTTATCGGGTCTCTAGAGCCACCGGTCGAAATCCGCCATTAAAGCTCTCCGAGCTTGGTCGAGCTTCGCCGCCGAACGCTGACGTCGCTTCCAGCCGCCGGCCAACCACCCAGGTATGTCCATTAGGACAGTAGAAAGCTTCTCATGCCTTTGCATGAGGGTTTTGACGTGGAACTTTCTACTTTTGTAGTTGCACCAAGTGGGCAACCCGAGTTGTGCTCCGGCCTTCGCCGCCGCTCGTGGACGCCGACAGGTCACCCAGGTAAGTCCTAAACACTATTTATTCAGTCTTCATCAAGTTGGTTGAACCCCAGAGTCCTTGTAAACCGAACTCTCTAACCTTGCACTCAAGGTCTTCGAGCTTGGGTTTCCGGCCATCCGCCGCCTCCGGCTGCCGGCGCCAAGTTTGGCTGTGACCAACCTTCATCTGGGAGGGTCTTGGTACCGATGCTTGCCTCTGTAGGCATTTGGCACCAGTGTCGACCAAGGGTTGGCCAAACCGAGCTCTAGCTTGAGAGGGGGTTGCTCCACCTTGCACCAGCCAACTTCCCGGCCAGTCTCCGACAACCACAAGGTGAGCCCACGACTCAGTAACATGACCAGATCATGATGCTCACACTCATTTTCGGTTTGATCAAGTATTATGCATGTTGTAGCATTATAGCTATTTTAGACTTAACAGCTTTTGGGCCAACTTTGCCCTCGAACCTCGTGCAAGCCTAAGCCTGTGAGCACGAGCTTCGTCTCGTCGAAATGAACGCGCTGGAACTTACGGCGCTGTCTCTGATTTCCCGGATTGGAAGATCGAGTCAAAATAGTGGTTACTCGGGTGTAATTATGCAATATTGTAGTAATATAGGGGTCAACTCGCAATTGTAACATTGTGGACAGTATTTAAACAGTGTGAACATGTCTCTAGGCAAATTGTTAGTTTTTCGTAGACTCTCGTTGAGCGGAAAATGGATATCGTTTCGTAAATCGGCGAAATCGTCAGTTTTACAATTTCCGGCGCGTGTTACGCGTACCCCGGTATGAAAGAATGGTTTCGGGTTACTGTAGTGTTGTCGGGATGAGTATGAGTGAGTCTATTTTTTATCACAGTTTCTGTTCAGGGCCCAGCAGTTCAGCACCAGTCTCCCAGTAGCATAGCGGGAGTTCGGGATCGGCCTACATTCAGGTGGTTCGTTCGACCGACTTCGAGGTGGGTCCCCCTTAGAACCTCTTTGTGCATGTTTCCGTTATTATTATATTTATCTTGTAAAGGGTAGTGGGGGTGACGTGGACCTCCGGATTAATGAACGTCGCGGTGGGAGACTGGCCGGGCAGTTCGCCCTCTCCGAACAACAGTAGGGTTGTTTGGAGCATGCTAGCGATGAGGACGGTGATCGGTGTGACCAGTCGGACGTCGAAATGTGGGTTCCTCTCTCGACAGTTCTTGAGTCGGGAAACGAGGGTAATTGGTAAGAGCAAAGGTTTGACATGTTAAAATATTGCTAACCCCCGTACATGCTTATGTTTTTATTATCATGATATTTATGGCGACTAAGGGTCGCGATGCTCGATGATACATCATGTTCTGGGGGATTGCCGAGGCAGGTGCTCGGTCTGGCTAGCCGAGGTGGGTGCTCGGTCGAGGCTCGAGATCGCTACACGCACACCAGCGGTTTGGCCACCGCGAGGGTGTGCTTTTCCGGAAAAGTGGTAAGTTGACCCGTGTACCCCACGTGTGGGTGACGTAATGGGGGCCCTCATGGGTGGGGGGTGTGAGCGGTGGTGCCGAGGCGGGTGCTCGGAGTGATGCCGAGGCAGGTGCTCGGTGTGGTGCCGGGGCAGGTGCTCGGTGCAAATTTGCCGAGGTAGGTGCTCGCTGTGGTTGCCGGGGCAGGTGCCCGGGTTTGGATTGTACAGGGGAAAGGTTTTTACTGTCGATTGCACGATGAGGAGGGCAGTTGCTCTGGCTTTACTGCAGTTTGCTTTAGTTATAGCTCTTTATGCTTTTCATACTTTGTATCTTGTGTCGCTGACTCCCCACTCCGTGACAGGTGCAGACAGGGGTGAGAGCTAGGGCGACAGTGAGGCCGCGATGAGAGATCTATTGGCCCTTCGAGGCTACAGACTGTGGTTAGTTCTTCTTTTGCTCATTTCATTATCTGTTAGTAGCTATGTCGGTGTGATACTTTTGTGAGGGTGACTTGGATGTTGGATTTATTACAGTACTCGGTGGATGCATGTTTAGTTACTATCGGATAGTTGGTCGTTTTCAAACTAAAAAGAAAAGGAAAGAAAACATTGCGAAAAGGATTTGAAAAATACTGGTGTCGAGTGGGCACCGTTTTCAAAACCCTGTGGATTTATGGATTTCGAAATGGCTTTGTAAAACCTGGGTGTCGTGTGGGCACCGTTTTCAAAACCCTGCGGTTTTATCCTTTCAAAATTAATCGGCCTCTTTATTACTTATAGAAAAAAAAAGGGTTGCAGGTGCTTGACTGTTGTACTAGTGTGGTTAAAGGTATGATTGTATGGATATTGTAGTCGGGACGCCGTGCATATACAAAGGAGACTCTGCCCGTTTGCAGAGTGAATTTGTATATGCGGCGGGTCTGGGCACGCACCGGGGAAGATCGGTTTCAAAAAAAAATATATGTGAAAATTAAAGAGCCCAACGGTGGCGATTCTTCCGCGTGTTTAAACCCCCGGGGCGTGACACTGGGAGTAGGTGTCACCACGGTCTCTATCAAGGGGTCTCCGGCAGTGGCTCCCGGCGTAGGTCCCGAAGTCGCTGGTGTTGGTGCTACCGAAGGCGTTGTTGGCTGAACCGACGGTATTCCGGTCACCGTGGTCTGAGGTGGGGTAACCATAGTCTCGCTGTTAGCCACCGGCGGTCCCGTCACTGGTGCGGTTGGTCCGGGTAGAGGAGCCTGGGCGACCTCCACTGGTGTGGTCGGCTATTGCGTCAACTGACGTACCCATGAGGGTTGCTAACTACCCAGCCATCTTTCGTAGTTGTTGTCGGAGAAGCTGATACTCCGCAGCCGTCGGTACCGTACTTTCTGCCCCTGCGTTCTCAGTTGATGACCTAGTCCGGGCCATTATCCGCTGTATACAAAGAAACCAAGTCAACCCTAGACTTAACTGGTCTAATACCATGACCTACGATCAACCAGGGACTCTATCCCCTCCCCAAGACACTCACGCTCTACGCACCTATTCTTGATTATCTCATCGGTTAGTTGCTAGTGGCATTGCACTCTGTGGATGTTGGACACCGACTACCGTGGTTAAAGTCGTTTTTCTCTGATACCATATAATCTGTCACGCCACGGAGGTTCTAAATAAGCGGAAAAGCGTATACAAATTTTTTTTTTTGAAAACAACCCCGCCTATCGGTGAGCGCCAAACCCGCCATATATACAAATTCACCCCGCGAACGGACGGAGTCTCCTTTGTATATGCACGACGTCACAATCACAATACATACTTTAACCACACAGTCACGTTGAGAGACAAAGAGGGGAATTACAATTTATCACAACTACTAACATTAACACAAGATTGAACTAGGATAAAGCCACAAGTTTGCCAAATCGGTGTCAACACGACACTAGGTTTTTAAAGACGTTTTCGCAAATCTCTTTTAGACGGCAACATAACTTGAAAGGATAAATCCATGGGTTTGGAAAGCAGTGCCCACACGACACTTAGTTTTGAAACCCTTTTCGCAATCATTTTTGCTACTTGAAAACATGCCGCATGCAAGACTAATAGAAACACATTAGAGATGGTCCAACACTAAGTCCAAAGCTCAATCCAACATCCACATAGTTCCACAATAAAGGCAATCACAAAACTCACTAACCAAATAACCAAGATAATCGAAAGCAAGAAAAGGAAGTGTCACGGGCCCCAAACGGGCTATAACCCTTTATTCGCGGCCTCACCATCGTCCCGGGTCCTACCTCGACCTAACCTGTCACAGTGTGGGAAGTCAGTGATAAGAAGAGTAGGTGTAAACAAGTACAAAGCGGTAAATACTGAAATAAAGGCAAACCGATAAACTAGAGCATCCAAACTTTCCCTCATGAATCCCCCGCATCCCCTGTAAATCGAAACCAAGCACCTGCCAAAAGGTCTAAAGACCTCGGGTAACAGTGAACAACTTGCACTCACCTTTGTGCTTTAACCCCTCCACGGTACTTGTGCAGCACCGTAAGTAACCGCGAGGTGTCCCCATCACCACACATTGTGGGGTACACGGGTCAACGTACCATCTTTCCGGAAAAATACACCCTGTGCGGTGGCCCGACCGCCGGTGTGCGTGTAAGCAAACCTTGAGCAGAATGACCGCAGCCATTGTGTAACGTAGAGCACCGCGACGCTCAATCGCAACAGATAGTAAAAAAGAGGGATACTAATGCGAAAAGGGGTTAGACAATAACAATTTGCACGTCTACCCTACTCTCACATATTACGAGATGAAACCATACTTCAAAACACAACAAAGGTACCCACCTCAAGTCGCGTCGACGGAACGCCTGAAACCGTCCTGCGCCCTTGCATGATTCTCGGACCCCTAAAAGTCCCAACAAAAATGTTAGAAAAGCCTAATTTAGAACCTAGTCCACCCGAGTATTGAATCGAACTAGGAAACGCACGGGTGGACAACGCAGATCGGGCGGCGGGGCTAGACAACCCCCCGCGCAGCGGACGTTGCAAAACTGTCCCCCGTGTGGCCGAACTCCCTCGCGCGTCGCCGCTCGCGGATGGCGCCCCGCACGACGGCAGGCCACGCGGCACGCGCGCCGCTTGCGGGTGGCGCGCCGCACGGCACCTGCCCTCGTGGGCACAGTCGCCTGCGAGCGGCGCCCCGCGCGACAGCAAGTCGCGCAGGCACGCGTCACCTGCGGGCGGCGCCCCGCGCGGCATCTTCCCGTGCGGGCGCCGCTGCCTGCGGGCGGCGCCCCGCGCGACAGCAGGTCGCGCGGGCGCTCACCTGCGGGCGGCGCCCTGCGCGACAGCAAGTCGCGCGGGCGCTCGCCGCCTGCGGGCGATGCCCCGCGCGACAGCAAGTCGCGCAGGTGCGCGTCCCCTACGGGCGGCGCCCCGGGCGGCAACAGGTTGCGCTGGCGCTCGCCGCCTGCGGGCAGTGCCCCGCGCGACAGCAAGTAGCGCGGGCGCGCGTCCCCAGCTGTCGGCGCTCCGCGCGGCAGCTCGCCGCCTGCGGGCGGCTCCCCGCGCGATAGCCAGTCGCACAGGCGAGCGGTCGCCGCCTGCTGGCGGCGCCCCGCACGACAGCAAGTCGCGCGGGCGCGCGTCCCCTGCGGGCGGCGCCCCGCGCGACAACAAGTCGGGCGGGCGGCGCCCCGCGCGACAGCAAGTCGGGCGGGCGCTCGCCGCCTGCGGGTGGCGCCACGTGCGGCACAAGGCTGCGCGGCGTGCGCCGCCTGCGGGCGGTGCCCTGCGCGGCAACAGGCGGTGCGGGTGCGGCACAAGGCCGCGCGGCTCGCGCCGCTTGCGGGTGGCACCCCGCTCGGCAGCAGGGCCGCGCGGCGCGGTGTCCACGGCAATGCCCACACGGTTCCGTCCCGCGCGGCTGCGGCGGCGGTTCGCCCGGGCGCTGCGGCGGCGACGCGACAGCGACGAAACCACGACGCCTACGACAACGACGGAAACACAAAAATTAAAGCCGCATACCTTGATCTACCGGAGAAGACGAACCGATCTCGTTCTTTGCGGTGGTGGGAAATCCGGATCCACCCTCCGATGACGGCAACGTCTCGTTCCCAGCGTCGCGCACGTTGATCGAAGAAGGTGGAAGATCCGCTCTCTTTTCTCTCTTTTCTGTCTCCGAACTAGGGTTTCGTTTTGGTCTTCGGCACACACAAGAGGGAAGGGTTTGAGGAGGCGATCTTTTAAAACTACGGTTTTCCTTTCTGTAAACGGGGTATAAATATATCTTATTATTAATTTATTTCTTTTATTTTTCCTTTTCATATGTACGTAAAAAGGAAAAATCCCCATATCCGGTACTCTAAGGATATTCCTAATTTTAGTTACGAGAGATAAAAATCACCATCTCCTCGAAAAGCGTGCCAAACTCTTAGAACGGATTTCGGTGCACACTATGTATACCGCGGCCTTCAAAACTCCATTCCGGGAGATCCGTAAGTCGGATTTCAGATCCGATCTCAGTGCCGTTCATCATTTTTTGGGCTCTATCATAGAAAAATACCCGCATGCGCCAACGTTCTACCCAAGGAAACTCGATAAACTAACCCGCAAACAACCAATTTATCCCGAAAGGGATTAAAGAAAAGCAGGATAGGTCGTGACATTACAACAAAACAGCAAGAATGGAGAGAGGGTTCTATAATAGTCTAGGGCCTCATGCATGGGGTTAGGGAGGACTCTGTAGAGCAGAGAGAGCTAACCAGAGGGTTGGCCGGCACCAGGGAGCGACGGTGGCGGCGGGCGGCGTTGCTCGGCAAGAATAAGAAACTCGAAACCTAGGGTTCGTGACTGCGGTCTCGGTGCTGAACCAAAGGCCACCAAACTTCGTGGAAGTTCTTCTAGGATCCAGAAGAAGGCAACAAATGCCTTGGTTCCCCCTCAAAGCCACTGGAAGCGTCACTGGAAGATCTCCGGCTAAACTAGGGTTTTGGCCGGAATCTAGCTCCCACCGGCGAATCGAGGGTCTACAAACACGGGTGCTGCACAAGGGAGGTCCCCAGGGCATGAGGAGAGGAGTGAGGAGGTTTCTTGGTAAGAAAAACCAAAGTAGAAGGGATCTCGGGTTACCTCGATACTAAGGGAGAAAGAAAAGAGAAAGCTAGACTTCCTGGCTTCGTGCGGCGGAGCTCGGCGATCAGGCTCCTCAGGCTCGACCTCCAGAGGTTTTAGGGTGCTCTAGGAGGCGATGGAAGCAAGTTGAACCAGCTCTTATTGCAGGTTCCCCTTCCCAATCCGAGAACAAGAAGAATAGTTGGTTCTTCTCTCTTTTCCGACGTCCACAAGCGGCGGGGGGCGGTGGCTAGGCTCGGGAAGGAAGAAGAGGGAAGAGAAAAGGCTATGGTTTCCCTTGGGACTCTGATCCCAAGTGGCTCGGGTTTGCAAAGAGCAAACCCTAGGTTTGCTTAAATACCCATTGTAACAATATGCCAATTAGTCCCTCTACCCTTGTTAATTCGACTTGAGTCATTCATTGTAGGGGAATTACGCATATAAGCCCCTCTCCACCAAGTTGCACGCTTTTCCGTTCATAAAATATAGGGGGTTTTGTGTAAATATGTTGTAATTCATTGTTTTTTGCATTTTTCAAGGCCTTAGGGTCGTCAATAGAAAAACGGAAGACACCACGATGTTTTGCTCATCGAAACTGTTCAAGTAGTGATTTTGGCTCATCAAGATTGAGCTTCGTTTGGTCAATTAGGACATCTATTCAGAAACAACTACGGTCTAGCATGTTTTTCGATAACTTTGGCTCATCGAACATGAAAATGGACGACGCCAAGTTGCTCAATTCGACGAGACCGTTCAAATCATATATTACTTCGTCGGATTCGGATCTCATTAGACAAACATAGGCACTTTGGTAGGAATACTTTCGAATTCTTTGAAGTTTACTATTCATTTAACCAGAATTTCAAATTTTCAAATTATAAAAATTTCAGAAAAATAAATCCAAATTTAACTTCAAATATAAAAATTCTTGAGTATTACAGATAGACAGTGAATTTTGGTAATCGATTTTTAGTTATTAATAAATTTGTTTACAATCTTTTACAAATTCTCTTGATGAATATATTTTTAAATATCAAATTAGATATGCATGAAATTACATATGTTTGATGTTTTGCTTATTTTATTATTAATTATAATTATCCCAATTAATTATATAAACAATATTTGAATTTCTATTTAACTTAAATTTTTTATTTAAACTCAAATTCATATTTTATTTAATTAATGTGTTGTTATTTGAAATTTCTCAATTCAAAATTGAATTCATATTTGAAATTGTTAATTTAAATTTTATGTAAAGTATTTTAATTAACACCAAAAAGTGATTTTCTAAAATAACCTTCCTACTAAAGGAATTGCGAGAAAAATATAAAAGATAGTGAAAAATGATTTAACTTTTAGCAAGTATTTAAATAAGCAAACTTAAGATTCCCATTAATATAGAATTTTTTTATGCATCAGCACCATAAAGGATAAAAAAAAAGTTGAAACATTTTTTAAAAAAAGAAATAAACTGATAAGAAATACAATCAAACAATATTTCTATATGTTGCTTTAAAAAGTTACATAAAAAACTATTTTATCCTGCAAGATTATTTTGAACAACCCAATTGTCGCTGTATCTAGGAGTTTTTTCATTTCAAATAATTCTCTCACCAGAAAATGTAGAGTGGTAAATATAAATTTTTGTTCCCATCAGATAATTATCACTCAAATTCAAAATCTCAGCAATATGATTGTATATGTCCATCAAGCAAATACCATCGACGGTCACCACAAATATTTTATCATGTGTTCGAAAAATTATCATACTGTAAAATATATCACTTCCCAACAAGAGACTGAGACATACTCTAACAATAAAATCCCAAGCTGAGTTGTATGATGATAGATTCTATCTATTGTGTCGAGACAAGTATGTAGTAAATCAAGGTCTCTGTAACAACCCGCTGACTCATTTTTGCAAGGATATATACGACAATAGCGAGCATGATTTGAAAGTAATTTGAAATACGGATTAAATATTCATAAGTCAAACACAGAGATTTAAGAATTATTTACCATCCAATACAAATATCGGCCAACTAAAATTGATCTCTCCAAACCTAAAGAATTAAGTTGCATCTAGACAAGTTTCACCACATCACCACGATTTTCATTATACTGAATCAAATAACTCACAGACCAAATTTGATCTAGAAAAATTTGACTAATATAATCGTAAAATTTTATAGTGGCGAGGTGAGAATCGATCAAAACAAAACCTTTTGAGTGGTACCTATCCATGCACGATCAAAACCAAACCTTTTGAGTGCTACCTAATCCTAGGATTAGGTAGCTTAATCCATTCTTTGTTAATGGGACGACATATGTAGAAACTTGGATACTAAAGATTAATATTTGAATATAGCATAGAACCATTTAATGACGATGAAAGATTATGAACAATATCTGACATAAATTTTGAATATTGTTTTATCAGAGTATACAAATTATTATTTTACAGTATTCAAAAATTACGGACTGTTTTATATTCTAAAATTAAATTTTTAATATTTTTATCGATATGTGTGTCTTCATCAGCATTAAAACTAAGCCGAATAGAGGCCGGCTCCTATTTTGTCGAAAATATCGTTTGGACCGGCTTATTTTGATCCGTAAGAGGAGCAATTTTTTTCTCTTTTAGTGGTCCTAATGTAAGAATGATATGTTCTTTAAATTCCGAGTAATTAGAACTATTAAATATAAAATCAGAATTACTAATAGAAACAAAGCATGAAATCAGAAAATAAAATGCATGTTTTATTAATAAAATATTACATCTAAATATTTTATATCAAAATTAGAAAAATACATTTATATGGCATCCCAACACCTCTTTTGAGAGTAAAGTTATGAATATAAGTATTTTTTTTTTCTTTATACATATACTTTATATGATACCATAACTTTTTCTTTAAAAGCAGAGTTATGAGCATAAATATATAATTTTTTAATCAAAAATTAATTAGACTTTCTGTAGGTCATGATAATTTTAAATTTTGCATATGAAAAAATTATCAGTTTTGGTGAGACAAATTTCTCCAAACGAGTTACAAGAAAATTACAATTTTACACCACCTATGTCTCTTTATGTCTAAACTTCCTTAGGAATAGACTAAATAAAAAAAAAGGGTTCTTTAAAGCGATTAATTCACTATTTTTTTTAAACGAAATCGCTTTGGCTTACACTCGAGCAATTAAAATAATAAATTAATCTGATTTTCACTATAATAAAATTGGGTTATAGGGATACATGTTTGTGACACTTTTTTGCAAGTATTCCATTTATAGTCATCTATATCTAAAATTAGGTTATACGGATATATTTTTAGTACACATTATAATAATATATCGCTATACATCCTAGCGACGGTACATATAGCGACACTAATAACAAGTGCCGGTATTTTTTATAGTAGTATTTTTTTTAAATTTTTAGAAACACTTAAAAGTGTCACTATAACATAGTTTTGTTGTAATGTTTGTGCGGTCTAATTAACACAAAAATTATCCAAAAATGATGCTTTAAAGTGAATTATATTATTATTTCTCTTAGTTAGGCCTACTTTGGCTTGCACTTAAGCAGTCGCAATAATAAACTAATTCAATTTAGGATCGAGCCTTAAATAATTTAACAATAATTATAATTATTTAATTTTTATGTTATGCCTGGTCAATATAAAATACTATGATATACAGTAATTTAAAATATAATATGCAAAATTAAATACTCACATCGTTTTATTAATTCATGAATCGAAATAAGATGAATTAATAAAAATATTAATGAGAATTTAGTCTTTTATGAATTTAGAATAATTAAATAAGTTGATGTAATAACAGATCTGAAAAGTAACAACCAATAATAAAAAAAGCTGCCACAATCACACAAATTATATTGCCTTGGATCCCAAAGAGGCACAGATTAAAATCATAATTATCTTTTTCAATTATTCGGTTTTCATCCAAACAATGCATAGAATTCTAAAATAATGGCATTATTGGCACATATTAAAATCATAATTATGTTCTTCAATTATTCGGGTTTCATCCAAACAATGCATAGAATTCTAAAATAATGACAAATAATGTTCCACAGTGGTGTCGTAATGAAGGCCACAACTAAACAAAACCAAGTGTGGCCCAATGACATCTATCAAAATTGGGAAAAGAAGAAATAAAGACATCCAATTTAAAAAGAAAACTTTTGATGGTTCAAGTACGAAAAGCATGGCGCATCAAGAACAGCAAGATCCATGACCAATTCGCGTGACGTGGTAATATTTCAAGATAAGAAAAACTTCAAAATATATATAAGTAGATCCGAAGTCAAAAAAAAAAAAATTCTTTTTTTTTTAATTCATCATTATTTAATTTAATTTGATAAAGTATATAATATTAAATTTATCGTTTATGACTTCGATACTAATTGATAAATTTATATAATATAATAATAATAATAAAATTAAATATATACCAATATTTAGAATCATAAATAAAACTGTAAAATAATTCATATAGTATCATAGAGGAAAAAAATTTGATTAAACAGTAAAAGCGAAAAATTCGATTGCATCACGAATGTTACCAACTGAATTTGAATAATTTGATTTCTTTTTCTCCTATCTCAAATACTCTATCGTATGGTGTGAAACTATTAAAATTTTTAATATAATGTACGTGAGAAGGTGACATAATCAGTACCCTTTATATAAATTTTAAATTGACAATTATCAAACTTTGATTAGAATTTTATTTAATTTAAATAAAAAAATAAAATAAAATATACTATATAAATTAGTTTTATATGAATTAATGTATTTTTGTAATAAATTAAATTTGTATATAATTAATTAGGCCGCTTATATAAAAGTTTTAACATTTTAATAAAATAAATAGTAAAATTCGACTACTTTGGTGGAAAAAAAAAATTGATATTGAAATATTTATTTGAAATTAATGATTTTTAGTTAGAGGACCCCTCTACATTTTAGTTTTTTAATTCTTTTCTCTCGGCGGATAGGGTTTTGTGACCGAGAAATTTTTGATGAAGTATCATAATTAAACGAGAACCACATGTTGAGCGCGACTGTAGCCCCGACGCGACCTCACACCGCGCCGCCGCCCGAGTCCACGCCCACCACCATCGCCTCCGCCCCCGATCCAGCGATCGAGGATCGCGATGCGCTCCCTACGATCTCTCCTCCCTCTCCCTATCTCTCTCTCTCTCTCTCTCTCTCTCTCTCTCTCTCTCTCTCTCTACGATCTCCCTCTCTTCTCTCTCCCTCTCTTCGCCTTTTCGTCGACGAAATTTATATTTTTTATTTATTTATATATAATTATATTTATATTTATAACTTATATTTTTTATTCATTTTAATTAATTATACAGGGGACAAGGATGTAGGAAAGAATAAGGAGCACGGAACCGCCGAACCGGATTGAACCGGACCGGCCGGTCCGAAATTAACTTGGTCTATGCAACTCTTGGTCCGGTTCAACTCGAACCCTCCGGACCTGATCCAACTCAGCCAATGGCCCACAGAATTTGTTACAATAATTATTTCATAAATAAAAGCCTATAATTACTATGAGTTAATTTTAAATACTTGAAAAGAGTTCATATTGTACTAGTGTAGTTACCCGCGCGATGCGGCGAGTAGATATTATCAAAATATTTTTTTTATCATAATATAAACGAAAATAAAAAATTATATAGAAAAATTTTAAATACTGTGTTTTAAAACTTCCGTACCAACATATTAGGAAAAAAAAAATAATTATTCTCAATTCTAATATAAGAATCGATCAGCAGCAATCGGAGTAGAATATTAATCCACTCAGGATTAAAATCTAAGGCATATATATATATATATATATATATATATATATATATATATATATATATATATATATATATATGAGAATGTAATGAAGTTTAGAGAGAGAGTGAGAGAGAGCGCACGTTCTATGAGTTACGGTGATGACAACAACGGTGGAGGAGGAGGAGAGGGAGGAGAAGGAGGAGTATGCGGAGAAGTGGAGGATTCTGATTGGCGGGTCGCAGTGGCAGTGGCGGCGATGGGTAGGGGTTGATCATGAGCAGTGCCTCCCGTGCAACTAAGGAAGGCGAGAATTGGGTCTAGAGTTTCGGCAAGGTCGGGGGTGGAAGATTTCCAAAGATAGAGAGTCGGATTGGGCGAGGGTGGCCATGGAGTGGATGGTGGAGATTTTGACCTTGGAGGAGGAGGAGGAGAAGGCTTGGAGGTTCTCCACGACGGGAAGAAAGAGGCAAGGATCGAGGGTGAAGGGATCGAGAGAGAGGGCTTTGTTGCCAACGGAGATGGTGAAGGAGGCGGTGGCTTAGAGAGAGAGAGGAAGAGAATAAGAAGAATAAGAAGAACTCAAAAAGGGGGGGAGCGAGAGAGGAGAGAATGATGTTGGTCATAGTATAGGAGTTTTTGTGGTTGGGTGTGATTTGTGTGTAGAATTTAATTTTAGGTGTATAAGTGATTCATTGGGTTTCGAATCCATAATTGATTCATTGGAAGTTGGGAATAGAAAGAGTCCACAATTAATTTATTGGGGGTTGGAAATAGGAAGAGTCTACAATTAATTCATTGAGAGTTGGGAATGAGAAGAGTTGGAGGTTGGGAATGGAAAAAGTCTACAATTAATTATTGAGAGAAGTTGGAAAAGAGAAGAATTAGAAAAATTTCAATGGAAGCAAATTTTACCACGTGGTAAAAAATAGGGGAAATCATATAGAGGTATAGAAGATTAGTTTCTGGCTTCAATGAGAAGCCGAGACAAAGCCTCTTGGGCCCTTGAAAGTGTGCGTGTATATATTATTCTTTCACGTGATAATTTTTTTGTTACCCTTACCAATTTTTATTTGATGAAATGTTATGATTTTCCTTTTCTTTACTCTCTATTCAACGGATACGATTTTTTCTTTTCCATTTTTTATTTAACGGATATAATTTTTTCTCTCCCCTCATTTCTAATTATCTCATAATTTTTTTCCTTCTTCATCCTCATCAACATCATAACTTTTTCCTTTCCATCCTCTTTATTCAATGAAGGTGAACTCACCTTATAATTTTGTTCTTCTCAAATGTAGAATTTAGGAAAAAAATAAGCCAAGTTTTTCAAACCTTAATCCACGCCAACCAGATCAACTCGACCCTCCTCGCTTTAGAACGGAGCGTGTTGAGGGTGCAGTGCGAGAGATAGTTCCATCGCCTCCTTCGTCGCTGCGGCGGTCTATAATTTTTTTCTTTCTTCACCCTCATCAACGTCATAACTTTTTTATTCCCATCCTCTTTATTCAATGAAGGTGAAACCTATCTTATAATTTTGTTTCTCTCAAATATAGAATTTAGGAAAAAAAATAAGAAAGTTTTTCAAACCTTAATCCACCCCAACGATCAACTCGGCGCTCCCTGCTTTAGAACAGAGCGTGTTGAAAGTGCAGTGCGAGAGGTTGTTCCATCGTCTCCTTCGTCGCTGCGGCGGTCTAATAGAGCAATATAGGACGCTTAGGCCGGATAAGGCTCAAGGCGACAAAGGGCGAGACGAAAAGGGCTTTCGATAACTCGCGTTTTAGGTTCCGTCCTCTCTCTCAATGACGAAAATATATAATATTTTTATTTATTGTTGAACGGTTAAGTTTAAACATATATATTGGCTATACATTTGGAATAATTTATTATTAATTTGATATGAAAATTTTTTCACTCTTATATATTTAAAAATTTGTAAAAATATATGTTATTAATATTTTTTATTTTTTTCTATTATCTATCTATTTTATTTTTTTTTATTATCTATCCGTCGCATCGCGCGGGTTACTACACTAGTATATATAGTTCGTCTATTATGTTTGTACAAACACCAAGCAATTGGTGTTTGTAAGTTTTTTACCGTTACATCTATCCCTTTGATTAATTTTATTTCTTAGATTATTTTATTTCACCAACTACTCACTTAATCCAAGAGACTCACTATCATCCTAATCACATATCTTTTTATCCAAGGGCTAAAAACCTACAAACACCAATGACTTGATATTTTTAAAAACATAGAAGCTCAATTTTATATATATATATATATATATATATATATATATATATATATAGAGAGAGAGAGAGAGAGAGAGAGAGAGAGAGAGAGTAAGTATTCTGTGCTTTTGAAAGTACGGAGCCTCCGTGCTTGTAGGTTGTTTTCGTTGATGAGATATTTGATTCGACGATCAGCTCCGCTAGATATGATCTATATTATTAGAATTATTAAGAAATTAAATTTCATAATTTTTCGACATAATTTACCAAGCGATAAAACAGTCTCAAAAATAACAATTTTAACGGCCAATGTGACACGTTTGTAAGTTTAACGGTGTAGAACAATCCAAATTAGGTAAAACTTTAATAAAAAATTATACTTAATATCAAGAGTAAGATCAATACTTCCGATTTGAAATTTGAGTCTTTTATCACTGATTTTTATGAGCTTTTTATTTTAAACCGTTCATTTTGAGGCTACTCGTTCATTACGCAAATAAAATCAAAAAATTATGAAATTTGGTTTCCAGATAGTTCCAACATTTTAGGTTATATCTAACGGATTCAATCATCGGATCGAGTGTTCGATCATTAAAAATAACTTACAAGCACGAATGCCTCCGTACTTTCACAAACATAGAAGCATATATATATATATATATATATATATATATATATATATATATATATATATATATATATATAGAGAGAGAGAGAGAGAGAGAGAGAGAGAGAGAGATAGATTAAGTTTCTATGTTCTTTAAAATTTGTTAGTGCCGGTAGAATTTTAGTTCTTTGATAAAAAGATGTGCAGTTATGATGGTAGCGGGTCTTTTGAATTTAATGGATGGTCGGTTGAGTAGTATTATCTTAAAGATAAAATTATTTAAAGGGATAGATCACTTACAAGTACTAATTGCTTGGTATTTCTAAACTTATAGTAACTAAATTAATAATATTTAAAATACATAGTAAATAATTTTTGTAATTTTTTAATATCATTTGCCTAGTGATCGAAAAGGCACAAAATGAACGTTCAAAAATAAAAATCTCACAAAATGTGATTATATGATATTAAAATTTTAGATCAAAAATATTGATCTTATTTTATATAGTATAAAATTTTTTTTATCAAAATTTTATTTAATTTGAATATTTCTATACCGTTAAATTTACAAACGGCTCACTAAGATTATTAAAATTGTTGATTTTGAGCCCCTTGATTACTAGGCAAATGATATAAAAAAGTTACAAAATTTATTTTTTAAATATTTTAAATATTTTAAATTAAATTTAATAGAGTCGATCATCCATTCGAAAATTTGAACATCGAAATGATTTGAGAGTGCGAACGTTTTTGTACTTTTAAAAGCACACAAATTTTGAGCTCTTAGATGAAAGAATGTGCATGATAATAAACCTCTTAAGTTAAGTGAGTGGTTGGTGGAATACATTAATTAAAAGATAAAATTAGTCAAAAGAGTAGATTTAATAATAGAAAATGTATAAAACCTATTGTTTGATGCTTAGCAATGGTGCTTATACAAACATAATAGAGGATATATATATATATATATATATAGTGTGTGTGTGTGTGTGTTTAGGGAAAAAAAAGTAATAATTAATAAGTAAAAAAACTCCAATTAAAAACCTATCAAGACTTTTTGAACGAACTTTATTTGATCACCGCGTATGCATGCGCTATTTTAAAGCTAAAAAGTGAACCTTAGTAGAATGTATGGGACCTTAGAATAAGCCGAAATTAATAAAGCACAAAGATACCCAATAGCCAAGAGGACGAAAGAGAAAGAATATGATTCATCCAATAACATATTATTTTTTATTAAAAAAAGAAAAGGGAAAAACTAGGGACGTGTGAATTTGTGTTTTTTACACTTTAGTCCCATTATTTTGCTGTATTTTTGATTCCTCCACAAAGGGATCGAAATGTAGGCCGACCTCGGAGAGCAGCGGCGGCCCCCGCGACTCCGCGATCCAAATCCGCACCGTCCGGCCGTACACCGCCGTCTCGAGCCGGTGGAGCCGCTTGTGCCCGACCGTCGTCCCGTTCGCGACCTCCGCCCCGTCGACAAACACAAAATGCGATAGAATTCTCTGGCCCATCGCTATTGCCTCTTGTATTCTGATCACATTAAACCGAGACCACGGATTCAATTCTGACAATTCGATCCAATACCCCTTCTTCTTACCACGGGAGGCATCTACTTTTGGCGCCCAGAATGTGTCATCGTCTCCGTCGAGCACGTTGCTTGCCGCGAACCCCCCGTTGTCGCCGCCTCTCTGGCTGCTTGCCTTTGCCTTGCTCCCCTTGGCGAAGTCGGTCGTGAAGATCGTTTTGATCGCCGAGTGGAATTCTCTCAGCCGGACAGTGTCGCCCTTGGATATCAGCCCGGTGGAGTTGGGCGGCACGTTGAGCAGCAGCACGCAGTTGCGGCCGACCGACTTGTAATAAATGTCGAGCAGCTGGCTCAGCGGCTTTGCCGTCTCGTTCTTGTGCCAGAACCACCCGGGCCGGATCGACACGTCGCACTCCGGCGGGACCCAGTCGGTCCCTCGCAAATCCCCCGTGTTCAGGTAGCTAAAATTCAGCAATCAAATCAAATCGGTCGGCAACTAGCTAAGATCTGATTCAGAAATGCATTTTCAAATTTAATGAACAAATTCAAAATAGGTGCATTTGGGTTAGCGCATTCAAATCAGAATGTACGGTTAGAAATTTACTTGACAATGTCGGCATCTCCGATCCTCAGCATGGTGCTGTTGATGGTCGACCAACATGTCGAGCCGGCGAAGCCTGACTCGTCGCCGACCCACCGGACGTCGGGGCCGGCGTCGGAGAATATGTTGATCGATCCCTGCAGCTGCTTCACCGTCTCAAACCAGTCCTTGAAGTAGTACGTCATGTTCGTCGCATTCTTCCCCTTGGCGCCGTCGAACCATATCTCCGACACCGTCCCATATCTTAAAATAAAATAAAATAATAATTTATCAATAAATACTTCTGATTAATTTCGAAAGCAATAAGTAATCGAATTGTATAATTAAGATAAAATGTATGAAATTTATTTGAATTATAATAGTAAATATATTTTGATTCTGGCCATCTAATTATTATTATTATTATATTTTTAATAAATTTTACAAACTAAATTCTAACTTATAATAATTAGTTTTAAGTTATTTGGCTATAGATCCTGTAATATATAATTTATACCTGTACGAACAGCATTCATTTTTGAACGGGCTCAATAGACATGACTCGTGTGATCCGATCCTTTTAGATCCACTAATATACGTAATGATATTTTTAGGTCCACTAATGTAATGATATTAATATTTTATCGGAACAAACAAACAAACTACATTAAACCTTGAATTATATAAAATGATGCGGTGGATATTAAAATAAAAGTTTGTGAAAATTAAGTAGTCGAAACAATAATAATAATAATAATATATAAACCTTAATAACAAATAAGATATAAGTTTGGTACAGTTTAATTTCCACCTACAATAATAATAATAATAATAATAATAATAATAATAATAATATAATTTGGTTAGGTATATTATTAATTATAATTATATACCACCTGGTGAGGAGTTCGTGCAGCTGGGCCATGTAGAACTCGTTGTACTCGACGTCGCGGCCGTACGTCCTCTCGTGCCGGTCCCACGGCGAGAGGTAGATCCCGAAGTCGACCCCGCGCGCGCGGGCGGCGTCGGCGAGCTGGCGGACGACGTCCCCCCTGCCGTTCTTCCAGGGGCTGCGGGCGACGGAGTGGTCGGTGTATCGCGACGGCCAGAGGCAGAAGCCGTCGTGGTGCTTCGCGGTGAGGATGACGAGGGAGGCGCCTGCGGCGGATGCGGCGTCGTCGATCCACTGCTCGGCGTCGAGGCCGACCGGGTCGAAGATGGCGGGGCTCTCGCGTCCGGTCCCCCACTCGGAGTCGGTGAACGTGTTCACGCCGAAGTGGAAGAACATGATCAGCTCCCGCCGCTGCCACCGCAGCTGCGCGCCCGAGGGCATGGGGAGCACCGGCAGCGGAGGCGGCGTCGCGGTCTCGGATTGCGATGGTAAAAATTGGTCAGGTAAAAGAAGTAAAAGAATGAGGCAGAGCCTGCAGGACCTTCTCATCCTTTAATTATTAATATCAGCACTCCCAAGTTTTGGGGTTTTTTTTGGTGTGGGTGGCGAGGAAGAGGGAGGGATGGGAGAATGTAGTTGTGAAGAGAATGAAGCATGGTTTATTGATGAGCTATGCTGTATATACATCCCAAATGATTTATTGATTGCACCGTCGGTCCGGGCCTTTTTCCAAATTCCTATTTTGGTCCTCATTCTCCTTTTTCTTGCAGTTTTAAATTGCTCTCATTTCAATTAAGTTTTTGTTTCAAATAGCTAGGTCACGTTGTAAGATTAATTTGGCAGCGACATCGATCGCGCTAAAGGTATATATTGGTTTGTGCTACCCTTGGCAGTTTTTTTTTTTAAGTTAATGTCATTTTAAACGTTAAGATTTAGGTGAAATAAAGATTAAGAACCTCATTGCAATATATATATATATATATATATATATATATATATATATATATATATATATATATATATATATATATATATATATAGGAATAAAAGAAAAGGAGAAATATTCTTGTATATTGTTTTTCATAAATAATAATAAAATTATTAACCGTTGATTCACAAAAGATAAAAATATAATTTTATTAATTAACAGATTAACAGGTAATTTTATAAAAGAAGCATTTTCGTAATTAAATATCACAAAATAACAAAAATATATTAATTAAAATAACTTTCATTTAGCCCCAATAATATGAGTTTCATTTAAAAAACTTTTGAATTACAATTTACGTATTTATTTTAAAAAAAAAATTAGAATTAAAATTTAGACATTAATTTAAAGAGTTTTAGATGTACAATTTAGTCATTAATTTAAAATATTTTAAAATTATAATTTAGACATTAATTTTTAAAAAAATTAGAATTATAATTTAAATATTAATTTAAGTAGTATTAGAATTACAATTTAGTCATTAATTTATATCAATTTTTTTTTTTAAAAAAAATTGAATGTACATTTACAATTAAAGTCAACATATTTAATATGTATAAAAAAATTTAGAATTTTTCTAATTTAGAAATTAATTTTGTATCACTATTCTAAAAAATTTGAAAATAGATAAATTTTTAAATTCAACATATAATGAAAGTTTTGATTCATATACTTTTCACAAATTTGGACATTTGTTTTGCACTAATTTATACATTAATTTTAAACATTTTTGAATTACAATTTAGACATTAATTTAAAGAATTTTAAAATTATAATTTAGGCATTAATTTAGAGAGTTTTAGAATTACAATTTAGACATTAATTTAAAAAATTTAATTTAAAAAATTTTAGAATTATAATTTAGGCATTAATTTAAAAAGTTTTAGAATTACAATTTAGGCATTAATTTAAAGAGTTTAAATTAAAAAAATATATAATTACAATTTAGGTATTAATTTAAAAGGTTTTAGAATTACAATTTAGTCATTAATTTAAAGAGTCTAATTTTTTTAAAAAAAATTAGAATTACAATTTAGGCATTAATTTAAAGAGTTTTAAAATTATAATTTATGCATTAATTTAAAAAGTTTTAGAATTACAATTTAATCATTCATTTAAAGAATTTAATTTAAAACAATTTAGAATTAAAATTTAGGCATTAATTTAAAGAGTTTTAGAATTATAATTTAGTCATTAATTTAAAAAGTTTAATTTAAAATATTTTAGAATTACAATTTAAACATTAATTTAAAAGAATTTAGAATTTCAATTTAAATATTAATTTAAGGAGTATTAGAATTACAATTTAGTCATTAATTTATATCAATATTTTTAAAAAAAATTTGAACGTAGATTTATAATCAAAGTCAACATATTTAATATGTATAAAAAAATTTAGAATTCCTCTAATTTAGAAATTAATTTGGTATCACTATTCTAAAAAATGTGAAAATAAATAAATTTTTTAAATTCAACATATAATGGAAGTTTTGATTTATATACTTTTCATAAATTTAGATATTTATTTAATTTGCACTAATTTATATATTAATTTTAAATATTTTTGAATTATAATTTAGAACTTAATTTAAAGAGTTCTAAAATTACAATTTAGGCATTAATTTAAAGAGTTTTAGAATTACAATTTAGGCATTAATTTAAAAAGTTTAATTTAAAGAGTTTTAGAATTATAATTTAGGCATTAATGTAAAGAGTTTTTAGAATTACATTTTAGATATTAATTTAAAGAGTTTTAGAAATACAATTTAGGCATTAATTTAAAGAGTTTAAATTTAAAAAATTTATAATTACAATTTAGACATTAATTTAAAAGTTTTATAATTACAATTTAGTCATTAATTTAAAGAGTTTAATTTTAAAAAAATTTAAAATTATAATTTAGGCATTAATTTAAAGAGTTTTAGAATTACAATTTAGGCATTAATTTAAAGAGTTTTAGAATTACAATTTAGTCATTCATTTAAAGAGTTTAATTTAAAAAAAATTAGAATTACAATTAAGGCATTAATTTAAAGTGTTTAATTTAAAAAAAGTTAGAATTACAATTTTGGCATTAATTTAAAGAGTTTTAGAATTACAATTTAGTCATTTATTTAAAGAGTTTAATTTAAAAAAATTTAGAATTACAATTTAGGCATTAATTTAAAGAGTTTAATTAAAAAAAATTTAGAATTATAATTTAGGCATTAATTTAAATAGTTTTACAATTACAATTTAGCCATTAATTTAAAGAGTTTTAACATTACAATTTAGGCATTAATTTAAAAAGTTTAATTTAAAGAGTTTTAGAATTACAATTTAGACATTTATTTAAAGAGTTTTAAAATTACAATTTAGGTATTAATTTAAAGAGTTTAAATTTAAAAAATATTAGAATTACAATATAGGCATTAATTTAAAGAGTTTTAGAATTACAATTTAGTTATTAACTTAAAGAGTTTAATTTAAAAAAATTTAGAATTACAATTTAAGCATTCATTTAGGTTGCGTTTGGTTCGGGTATAAGCGAAAACTGGTTATTCTTAGGATAAGTAGAAGTTAATGTGAAGACCCGAATCTCCGCAGAGGATTTACAACACGATCAGCAGCTTGCGGAGGCCCATTTCTGTTTGATGGAGTTGGTCACGCGCAAATCGGACCCAAGAAATGGACACAGCGCGAAAATGGATCAACAATCCCTATTTGGCCATTTTCGTCGAGTGATATAGGTGGTTTCGCGCAGAACGGACACCGATTTTGGTTTCAGTACGGAAAAATATTCAAAATTGGCTATTTGGATGTATTTTTCCATAAACGGACGCGAAAAACGGACTCAGCGCGCGAAAATGGTCAAAATAGGCTTTTTGGGCTCACTGGGTCCAATCTAGAAGTAGGCCCGGTCCACGGCCCACGACTCGTGCACCGGGCGCAGTGGGCTGCGGTGCGGGACGCGTGGCAGCTGCAGATTGGGTGGACTGTCACGCCCCGGGGTCGGAACTGCGACCCGGGCTCGCCAACAGATCCGCCACCTATCCTAAACCCGCATAGGCGAAGCGTCCTACCTGCAAAAAGAGCTACAACTAAACAGATATCAGAGCTAAAAGATAAAACTGCCATAGAAATAAAATCAACCACTGTACAACTGAAGATAAAACCGCAATGTCCATCTCCCAAAAATGATAATCATACAATAACCTTGAGTACAAAACTCACAGCTCAACAGGGAGATAACCCAAATAAAATACCAGTGTACAAGCTCTCAATACATCATATCCTCACTACATTAGTCTCTCAAAAGAGGAAATAAATACCAATCTACCGGCTATACTGAAGATCTCCTCAAAAGGGGGGTACCACTACTCTCCCAAGATGGGTCTGGATCTAGCTCGCTACTCCCTCACCACGAACAGCAACCACAGAACGGCAACACCCGCCAAGACTCTGCAAAACAAGGAGAGAAAGGACAAAAAGGGGGGGAAAACCTCCGACGGGCGTGAGAACTACGCAAAAAGGGAGTTCTCAGTGGGTATCGCCACTAGGCCCGACGATCTGCCCACCAAGACTACTAGAGGCAAAAGATAACCAATGCAGTAAAACTGAAAGAAGGAGCTGGAGACACTCTACAGCTACCATGCCTCCATCTACAAGCTCAAATGGGGAAACTCTGATAAAGATATGCAACACTCGCACACGTGGTGCTCAATCGACCCAATCGAGCTGACTGCCACATCGGGTCCAGTCAAACCTGCGCCCACCTACAACCACCTCCCGCTGACGGGCAGGAATTACGTAGGGCGTCCAAACGGACGAACTCGCTATCGAGTAGTGGCTCATGCAGGCTATAGTCGGTGTAGAAACTCGAAATATTTTATTTTAATAAATAGAATAAAAGTGAATTTTGAGCTGGTTTTGAATTTAAAAGACGTTTGTTGACCTATATGGTCAATCGCCAGTGTGCAAGTCGCACTATGCACTAGGCAAAAAGGCTATTTTCCAATCCGGACGTAATCTTGGAAATCCGAGATGACCGTTGTGATCGTCTCGTCGAACTGAGCGAGATTCATATTCTGCACTTTTCGATCTGACGGTCGGATCTTCCAGAAATCGATGAAGAAGCGGGCAAATTACCGCGACCAATGTAACAGTGGTATGCGCACAGATCACTTAAGTGAATTACTGTGTATATGAACAGTAACCTCAAATTTTGAGACACCGACGGATGCAACGTTGACTGATTCACTGTTCGGAATCCGAACATAGTGATCCAGGTAGTCGATTTGATCGGTTTTGTCATTCTAAACGCAATGGCACTGACGAAATCTGCATCTGACGAGCCTAAAGCATCGTAAAGCGTGCCGAACTGTATAATTTACAGTATAAGATGGAATTTAAAAATTATAGAGCTAAATTTTAGCGAACCAAAATCGCTACCTGATAGGTTTCGTCGAGCCGGACGTCGTGGCGGTGTCAGATTTTCAGTTTGACAGTCTGGTTGTCTCGAAAAGTGTGAAATACGGCAGAAAACGTGATAAATTGCACAATGGTCCCTAGATTTCTTGCCTCGGATTGCGTGCCACGGCTTGGAGAGGGACTTGTCTGTGAAACAAAAGTGCTGTGAGGGTTTGGGATCTGAATACAAGGAAGTAGAGGGGGCAAATTGCAAGTTGCACTATACTATATAAGTGCACATTCCGAACTAGGGTTTTCCACAAACTCTAAACCCTACTCCTCTAAACCTTGCCCTAGCCGCCTGTCCCAACAGATTTCCCTCCTCTCTGCCGTGCTCCCCGGAGCCTCCCCGCACCGGCCGCCGCTTCATCGCCGGAGAAGCCCAAGAAACGATCTTGGACTCAGGCCTTGGGTGTTGTTGGAGAAGGAAGCTTCAAGGAGGCCAAGTTGTTTCAAACCTTCCTGCGAACCCCTCTGTGAGGTCGACACCCAGCCTGGGTGAAGCCGCAGCCGAGCGCCGCCGCGGCCACCACCCTTCTTCTCCAATATCTCCGGCGAGGTAAGAGGATGGAATTAATTTAATTTAACTGGCTCGGGGGTGGGTCTAAAGTGTTGCTGACGTCGATACGATCTTCTCTGTGAAACCCGAGCCGCCGCCGTCGACCCTGGTGCCGGCGGAAGCCACGCGTTGCCGGAAAACGATAATCGGCCGAGCTTCATCACGGGTTCCATCCGGCCGTTAAAACCTTGATCAAGACCGTTGATCTTGACTTTCTCGGTTACTGCAAGCTTCTCACGAAGTTTGGATTGGATCGGATGAAGATCGGCGGAGATCAAGCATGCCCTTGAACCGGCCGTTTTTGAACCGCGGCCGTTTCTCGCCGTCCGGCGCCGCCGCAGCCCCGAGCCGCCGTCCAACTACCCAGCAAGCACCGGGGGATCGAGAGGATCACTTTTATCCATCTTGCGCCGGCCCAGACCTCGCCGGCCGGAATCCGCCATTAGAGGTGGCCATCTTCACCGAGCTTTGATGACTTCGATCTCCGGCGATCGCCGGAGCTCCGTCAAATGGGCGAGCGGCCCAGGTAAGTTCCCTTGGTCTCTGTGAAGCCCCCCATCCATTTGCATGCGGATTCTAACGTGTGGATTAGCGTAACCGAAGTTGCACCACTTTTGCACCATGTGTTGGCCGAGCTTCCCCTTCCGGCCGCCGCCGCTGCCCCGCACCGCCGGGCACCACCACGGGGGGCATCGAGGAGTCGAGGGGACTCTTTCGGTCCAAGTTGCTGGGTCTCAAAAGCCTCCGGTTGAATTCCGCCATTAACGGCCACCGAGCTCGGGTGAGGTTGGCCGCGGGTCGCCGTCGTCGCCTCCCGTCGCCGTTCAAACACCCAGGTAATTTCTAAATCCTGAATGAATGCTTGCTATCCAATTTAGAGAGCCCTGGAGCTCCCTCTGTAGAGAACCAACTCAAGGTTGGGTGTTGTGTGTGTTGTGGGAGAAGTGCACACCAAGTGTTTGTGGAAATGCCACAAAGAGAAATTAGTTGGATTTAGGCTTCGATGTAAATATCAAAGTTTCTTAAAAATGTCCCCTGAGCTTGATGCTCACTTCAGATCAAAGTTGGTCTGTGAGGATTAAAGATTGAGCATTGTGTATGTTGTATGTGAACCTAGGAGTTGGATCTGGTTGATCCATCAATGCAGGGCTGCAAATAGGGAAAGCCCTGTGATTATTGAGGCATTTTGGGCATATGGCTCAAGCAGATTTTTAAAAGGCGCTGTGGAAGTTAAGTTGTAGAGTTGTCAAGCTCTAGGTTGGAGTTATGGCCCAAAGACTGTTCGGGGCTGTTTGCGAAGCCGCGACAGTGTGTCCCTGGCTAATTTGGGGTCACTGGACGCGATGCTCGCGTTAGAAATGGGTTTTGAAGAGCCGGAGAAACAAAAGTGCTATTTGGCTATGTTAGAGAGGAAAATTATGGCCCGAAGTTTTCCTCGGGTCTCGTGCTTCTCCCAAATGGTGAGCACGAGCTTCGTCTTGTCCTAACAGACGCGCTGAAACTTACCGCGCTGTCTTTGGATTTCTGGTTTGGAAGAACGGGTCAAAACAGTGTTCAAATTGGTGTATTTATGCGATTTTAAGGGAAATTATGGACTAAGTTACAAATGTAACATGCTGGCTGTCTTTAGACAATACTTACGCACCCTCTAAGCTTTTTGTTAAAGTTCTGTGGACTCTGGTTGAGCGGAAATCGGATTCCGTTCCGTAAACCGGTGAAATTGTCGGTTTTACGGTTTTCGGTGCGACTTTTGTGATCCGGATTGGATTTGGGTATGTGTGAGTCATTCCTGATCAGTGTTCGTGATTCAGGTCTTTGCAGTCTGACTCCGGCCCCGAGCTTTCTGTTGGAGTCGTTGGATCGGCCTACATTCAGGTGGGTTATCTTCGGTCCGGGCTTTATCTTTTCGGCCCTCTGTTTGCGTTAGTCCAGTCGGACACCTGTTTTTGGATTAGCCCTGATGATTTTGCGTGTTCTTGATTATCCCTGATGGTTTATGATTTTGCCTGATAGACCCTGATCTCCTTAGACATATCACATATACCTGCTTGATTGGTCATTAGTTAGATGATAGTTCATTAGCTCCTATTGGACACATATATCATGTTGGCTCGATCATTGCATAGATTTGCTTTTATTCAGAGATACATATTTCTTGTATTCCAGATTTCATGATATATGATTGATATACAAACTGCCTGATATATGATTGATATTTAGACATCTGCATCCCTGTGGGGATTTCCGGCATTTTTGCCGATTACCCGGTCTGTGGACCGTGAGATTTAGCATTTTGCATTGTGATGATGGTACACCTGCTGTTCGTTCGCGTACGCCGTGGGATTGATCCCCCACATTGCGTTCTTTACCGGTAAAGGGTCTGCTTGACCCGTGAGCTCGCCCCTCTTGTTGTATCACTGGGTACGGGTAGCCCCTTGGTTGTACCGATATGAGGAAAACTCTCGGCTGTACCTTTTGGTATGAGGATCCTCTTGGCTATATCAATGGTACGGGGTTTGCGGTTCAGTTCTGCTAGGTCGAATCCAGGATGATTATGATTGGCTCTGCATAGATATCTTCGCCTGAGGTCCCCGTGACCAACAGTGGCACCGGTTAGTACTTGTTATTCTTGTTGATGCATAGCCGATATTTCGATTTTCAGTATTACTTATCTGCAGTTCCTTATGATTGATTACCTGCCTAGTTAGCTTATCTGTGGATTCTGTTGATTATCAGTAGATCTGCTTTATTGTTCAGCTTTACCCTATGATCTTTACTACCCGCAGATTATTGTACCCAGTAGGTACGATTAGCTATTTCTCGGCTCGTCGTGCCCACTGGGATACACTCCGGTGTGTCTCACACCCTCGGGTGACTGTTTTTCAGGTCGTTCGAGTAAAGGGGTGTCGGGACGATCCAGTGAGGCTGTCACGATAGAGCTGTCCCCCTGATGATTGTGGTTGACTCTGATTTATGTTATTTCAGCTTCTCGATTATTTGGATTATTCCTGTTGACTAGTCATTGTTTAGTTTAGATGTTGATTGATCTCTGATTGATGATTGGATTTGCCTAGCCGTGCATGTATAGGAGAGACCCTATCCCTGTGGATAGGGGATTTCCTATATGTGTGGCGGTCTGTTACGCCCGTTTTGCAAACTCTGATGTATTCAAAAAAAAAAAAAAAAAAATTCAGACCTGATTTTTAAACTCGGGGCGTGACAGTCGGAATCCACGCTCTCTCTCCCAGAACGAATAGCCTCAAGATCACCAAACCTCTCGCACAACGGTCGACTAACCCGCAACAACCTCGGGACCACCGTCAATCCCCAAACGGTTCCCACAACACTAGCACTGGTCTAAACACAGCTACTAGACTTCACTCGGTCCCCTAGGCACGAGTGTAACCAAAAAATATCTCTTGAATAAACCCAAACGATGGACCAGTAAAAACTGGAAAAGCTCAACTCAACACCGGTACGACAACCCGGTAAAAGCTCAACTCAACGCCGGTACGACAACCCGGTAAAAGCTCAACTCAACGCCGGTACGACAACCCGGTCTCGCCTACTCCAGAGTGGCACTCGTGGGGAGCGACCCACACGAGTAAAGTATCACTGTAACAAGTCTCACTGTAACAAGTATCACGAGATAGCAGGACTGGATCACGACTCGGATCAAAGTGGAAAAACTCATCCACTAAAGGAAAACCCGATCCCCAAACTGATACAACAGTAAACGATAAGTGGAAACTCCATCCACTAGAGGAAAGTCTAATACCCAATCTGATTCATCAATAAATATCCGGTCAACCGCCCAATATCCGCGGTTGCCGCAATACCCTGCCGTCCATAACTAAGTACTATAGCCGACCTTCGGTCAACCGCCCAAAGTCCGCGGTCACCGCCAAAACCCTGCCAGCCGCAATCCAGCACAACCCGTCCCTGTCACCAATGTCCCTGCTACACTACCCCAGACCCCTGGTCGCACCCGAGCAACACAGACCGCCTAATTAACAAGAAGGAGGAAGGAATAACATGGTTTCTCCTAAGTCAAGTTCCAATATGTAGTGCAGCAGTAAAAGATGGTCTAACTATATGTCCATACAAGCATGCATTTGTCCTCAAGAAGAATAAAGAAAATAAACCTCATGCCAGAATTAGCAATGACCATACCTGTCCATGATTTTCGATGCATAATCACTCCTTGGAGTAGAACCTGCACATAACTACATAATCCTATCCCATTGTATAAACCAGCCTCATAAAAGGGTTATGTGCTAACATGGCATGATAATCAATCATATAGGGTAACCTTGCCTTAGGTAAGCTTCCACTAATCATCAACATGAATGTTTGATTAATACCATTGTCATACTATGAATAATTCACTTGCAATTTCCATAAAATCCTCATTGTCAACCTTACCGATCGATCCCAGCTATTGTACCATACACCTGCATGCAATACTAACATATAAAAATTTAGAGAACCGTCCACCGGTTCCGAAAATAAGGCACCCACCTGAAGTGTTAACTGTCCAAGTCTCAACAGCTGAAAATACCAGATAACTCTAATCCCTTGCTCCAACAAGTTCAGCACACCCGTAACACTCCTGGCACAATACAAAGTCCACTAAATACACTTAGGCTCCCAAATATTACTCTTATAATCACATACAACAACAGTCCCAAAACTGCTAAATTTTCACCTGCAGAAAGTACCCAAAAAATTCCTAGAAAAATATCACCACGATCCTCGTGTCGATAGCTTCGCAACGGTAGCTTGCACGCCCAAATCTGAGTTCGGTAAGCCGAGATAAAAATTCGGCAAGGGGGTACACTCTTACAAAAATCTGTGAAGAAAAACTGCACACTGTACACTGAGAAAACAGTGATTTTCACCTCGAAATAAATCTCAAGAAATTCCAAGAAAAATACGAGCGCGTTCCTTGCGATACGTAGATGAAAAAGTTGTATAAGCTCGTTTCCGTCTGACGCTCGTGCGCAAAGATATGGCCAAAACACTCTGCCGCTGTCACAAGGATCCACACAGAAAAAGGGGTCACTGTGTTGCCTCAGGATCCATGCCAAAAACTCGAAATGGGAAAGCGCGATCAAAATGAAAGATGAAGCCCTACCTCTTAGGAGTCTTCCGGCGCAAGAATCACTGGAAAAGGTGGTCTAGGAAGCCCAGGGGAGAATTTACACTGCCGCTGCGTCGAAGAAGAACACAGGAAATGCAACGTCGCGCCGCGCCGAAAAATCCAGAACCTCGGGATGCGTGCTCCTAAAATCGTAGAACTTGGCAGGAAGATCAAGAATTAAGAGAGGAACAAGTCTCCTTCAAGGTGCTCGGGCAGAAGATGCGCGGGTTGAGAGAAAAGAGCCAAAGAAGAAGGCTCGGGTGCTATTTGTAGGCAGCAGAAAACAATTGGGAAAATTCCCATTTTGTCCGATTTTTCGGGCGCCCGAAATCTTTCGGGCGCACACAGTGCGGCCCGGCCCAGAACTTTCGGGCGCGCACAGTGCGGCCCAGTCCAAAATGCTCCGTCGGACGGAATCCCGGCTTCGTCCGACCCGCCCCAGCGCCCGCCACGTGTCCCCGGAACACGCTGCAGCTGTGCAAGCCACCGCGGAGAGCGCCACGTGTCCCTGCCCGCGTCAACGCGGTAGGTGGCGCCCGCGAATCAGCGGGCGCCACGTGGCACTGCCCACGTCGCCCGCGCCTGCCCCGCGTACGGCCACCTGCCCGCGGTACGGCCACCTGCCCCGGTCAACTGCTCCACTCCTTGCGTGGACCGCGCGCACAACGCCGCACCAATAACCGTCTGCCACGTGTCCACCCGGTTCACCGTGCACCCGGGCCCAAATTCCGTGGACTGCGCCTGCTGCGCCGGCCAACAAGAAAGCGCCACGTGGCCCGCTCCCGGCGCACGCCCTCCGCGGTGGACCGCGCACCTGCCCGCGCCTTCAGCGCCTGCCCGCGGCCGCTAGCCGCCTGCCCGAGCGCCTTCCGCCGCCTTCCGCCGCTGCCCGCCGCCGCCGGCGATTGCCGGAAACACTGTTCCGGCGGTGAACAGTAAAACCACTGTAGCAAGCTCCAAAAAATACAAGTAAATAGCCCATCTTGACCGTTTTCGCACGCTGAGTCCAAATCCGGCGTCCATTTTGCCAAATTCCAATCCTATAAATTGCCGGAGGCTCCCGAAAATGTATTTTTGATCTGAATTTCGCGCTGAGCCTAAATTTGATATCCATTTTGCGCGGAAACACCTCTAAACATCCGACGGGGTCCCTCGATTACCCACGTGATCCATTTTAAGCCCCGAGTCCATCACTTGTGTCCAAATTGGCGCACGAACACCGCCGACATGCCACGTAGGCTTCCAGAAGCTGCTGGTCATACTGTAGAAGCCCTGCAAAGATCCGGGTCACCACATGGACGCTGTGCGGTGGTTGGTGTGGCAGTGAGGGCAGGCGGGGCAGGTCAGCGTGGCCGCGGGGGTACGTAGGCGGGCGTAGTAGGGCGCCTTCTGGTTGGCGGGCGCCAACCACCCGCGCGCACGGGTGGGCCACGTGGTGCGGCCGGGTTGGCCACGTGGCGTGGCTGGGTTGGCCGACGCCCGCTGTCGCACGGGTTGGGATACGCGGCGCGCCCAGAGTGATTTGGGCGCTGTGCGGGGTGTTCCCTGTTCGGCGTTCGAATGCTTCAGGCACCTCAAATTGTCCCCCAAACCCTTAAGTGGTGGATTTTCTGGTTTTGCCTATAAATATGCCATTCTCTCCCCCTTTTTTTAGTTTTTTGGAGGTTTCTCTTGAGGGCTCTTTGGCAGGGATTTTTCTTCATCAAGTCTTCTACTTCTCCAAGGATCTTGGGCATTTTAGGAGGCCGCGGCATCGACGTTTTCCTTGGATCGGCGCACTTCGACGCTTCTCCGATTGTGGCCTTTTCCGTCGACGCTTCGTCCGCGGGCTCCCCTGAGCTGACCCAAGGGAATTTTTAGCCGATTTTTTGCGGCAACATTTCCACGAGAGGTAGGTCTTCGATTTTCGTATTTACTCTTCCTCTCCGTTTTGGGTTTTTATGGGGTATTTCGGAGTTTCTTTAGACCCTATTTTCTACGGTAATTTTCTGGACAGTGGAGAAGCAATCTTGCATTTTCTCGGCCTATGGTTGGCGAATTTGGGAGTTTAAGACTCGATCGATATCTACAATTCGAGAGAAATGCAACCGTATTTTTCTTGGATTTTTATAAGGGCTTTCTGTAGGTGAACATTTTTGTTTTTGGGGACTGTTGCACCGAATAGTAAACGCAGAATTTTGAGAGTGTAACTTTTGTGGCATTTGGCTTGTGTTACAGTTTTCGTGGATAGTTTGGCATTTCTCGGGGAAAGGAAAAGTTGGAACTTTTCGTCACGATCGAGATGAACATTTTTCTTTTTGGACCCGGCTCAAAATTATGTGCGGATTGGCCTCTACATCATCTTGATACGCTCGCCGAATTTTGTATCGGTGTTGGACAGCACTTCAGTGTTTTGTTTGCCGCCGCCGATCCGGGAGGAGTTCTTGGATTCGTTCGAACCGTAGGAGCTGAGGGAACGCGTATGCCAAATTTCAGCCCGATCGGATTTCGGATCAGCGCGT
Source organism: Tillandsia leiboldiana (assembly GCA_029204045.2). Classification (NCBI taxonomy): domain Eukaryota; kingdom Viridiplantae; phylum Streptophyta; class Magnoliopsida; order Poales; family Bromeliaceae; genus Tillandsia; species Tillandsia leiboldiana. The sequence goes on along the minus strand of CM055071.1, from coordinate 8,569,616 downwards.
TCCAGGTGGGTTATTGAGCACCTCTTTCTACGGATTACTCACTAGGGCTATTAGAGTGATCCACGACTTAGTGATTATCGTTTCGCCACCCCATTGGAGATCATACCTGAATAAATTATCCTAGTTAATTCTTAACCTATCTATGTGAGATTGATATACTATGGTTATACAATTTGAACATGCATTGTTTAGCTTTCTATGTGTAGTTGGTTACTTGTGGTGACATTATGATCTATACTATGTGAGGTTACTATTTGATGCTCTTCATTTTATTCTAAATGAGAACATATGCATGTTTGTATGAACATCTAGATAGGCCACTTTTTATCACTACACTATCATATTGGGACTTGACCTAGGAGAAACCATGATTGTTCATTTTCTTGTCCTTTTTACTTAGACATGTGATTCATATTGCTCGGGTTGCGAGAGTGGAGATTTCCGAGTCAGGGCGGGATTGTGACATATTGTGGACTTGTGGGGTGTTGCAGCTACCGCGGATATTGGGCGGTTGACCGGATGTTGATTTTAGCATCGGATTGGGGATTGGGGTTTTATTAGTGGACGGAGTTTCCCACTTTGTGCATGGTCGTGACTAAGTCCTGCTGTATTGTGATACTTTGCTTGTGTGGGTCACTCCTCTCGAGTACCACTCCGGAGTGTGAGACAGTACCGGGTAGGTGCCGATCAGTTACTGGGTTCTTAGGTTCGATATCACATCGGCTGGCATGACCGATGGTGACGACAGAGCAGATAATACCGGGTTTTATACCGATCCATTTGATTGGATTTTTTTGGCAGATACTATTCACTGATACATGCATACAGTCGTTTTTATTCAGTACTGCATTAGAGACATAATAGTGGTAGTTTTTCTTATCAGCAGACTTTTTCAGCTTACCACTTTACTTCCTTTCTCGCCTCTGGTAGACTTAGTGGGTACGTCGGAGTTTGAGGATTTACCCACTAAGGGATACTGGTTTTACTAGTAGTTCTTACACCCGTTGTTACTCCCCCTTTCTTTTTCTTTTCTTTGTTTTGCAGAGTCTTTTGCGGAAGCTGTTGGTCCTTCGGCGGCTGATCGATGTAAGGGGATCGCTGAGTAGATAGATCTCCTGTCAGGATGAGAGAGTTTTAGCTAGATTTTTATTGTACTCACTTTACTCAGACTGGTATACTTATTCCATTTGGGTCTGGTTTTAGCCAGTTGGTTGTATTATTTTCGTGAGCTGGATGATATTATTATATTTATTACAATTTTATCGCACTTTCAGGTTCAGTTTTAGTTAGAGATAATATAGTTTTTTATTTCAACTCTATATTTGTGCTATTTTATTGTTTATCTTATATCTGAGCAGGTTTTCAGCGCTTCGTGTACGCGGAAAATTATGTGTGCACGGCGAATCTGTGGATGAGCCCGGATTCTGGTTTACTCCCGGGGCGTGACAACTAAGATATTAGCAGAAACTAAAGTTATTTCACTACAAAAAAATTGTGATTTAGCGGCATTCTATAATTGCCGCCTAAAGGTCAAAAAGTGCCGTAAAAATAATTAGTGGCATTTAGCAATTAGTGCCGCCTAAAGTCGTGTTGCTGATTCTTCTACCGGCATTTAATTATATTGCCGTTAAAATTAAATAATTAGTAGCATTAAATAAATGCCGTTATAGATGTGGTTATTAGCGATATTATTAAATGCCAGTATTTTTTTATTATCTACAACACTAATAAATGCCGGTAATTATTAGTTTATTTGCAATATTATACAAATATTGGTAATGTATTGTTAATAAATGCCGGTAATTATTAGTTTATTTGCAATATTATACAAATATTGGTAATGTATTGTTAATAAATGCCGGTAATTATTAGTTTATTTGCAATATTATACAAATGTTGATAATCTGTTGTTAATTCCGGCATTAATAAATGCCGCTAATTTTAAATATTTTTAAATTATATTTTTAAATAAATAAAAATAATATAAATTATTATTTGCATTATCATAAAATAATTAAATCTTATTAATTTCAAAAAATACAAATTCAATGGATAATATGAGATTTCAATATTTTCAATATTTATGCATAAATCGTACATAACAAAATAACAAAAATAATTTACTAAGCTCATTTTCAATTAAACAAACAATAAGTTAAAATCTTCAGTACATTCAACATCCAAAAAAATAACAAATGACCACAAAATATTTCTAAACACAAAAGTACCAATACGTACATAAATAACGCATCCAAATAGGTCAGTACACGACATAAAGTTGTTTGCGAATATAAAAATACAGCTTAAAATTGTTTAAATTGTCTTGAATTCCAAAGGTAGCATTACTTGCGTTGAACCTGTCAAAAAAAGAACACGTTAAAAGTTAGTTTTAACGAGTCAAAAGTCTATATATTAAATAATTAAATTGACGAAAGGATAAAAATATAGATCTTATACAAATGTAAAGGGCCAAGCCACAGATGCTCCAACATCATCTCCAATTGTTTGAAAACCTCCATATGATCTTAATAATGGCTCGTTATGCTCTATTGAAACATTTATTTGCACCTCCCAGCATTGTGATCCTAACTCGACACCACCTAATTTCGTTGTTGGATTTGTACTCAACAAAAAACCTTGCGCAACATGCTTGTGAGGTTTTCTCAAGCTCTTCAAATATACTTCAATTCCGCCCTAATATTGAGTAAAAATAAGTAAATACAGTTAAACTTTTAAAGTGCAATAAGTAATTTGTACTAATCTTTATATTGAAATAATATTAAATAATAACTAAAAAATGAAATAAAACTTGTGATTTATATATATTAGAAATAAGTAATAAGAAAATTCAGAATAAGAAATAGAAGGTACCCCATTATCTAAAGTATGGACATCCTTTTCAACAACTTTTGCTCGATAACCCTGCATTCAAATATAGTATATATTGGATATCTATATTGATCTTAAGTACATATAAATTTATACAAAAAAATTAAGATAAATTAATTACAATAAAATTACCTGATTTCGTGGTACTTCAAAGCTAGATTCAGAAGATTGTATTTCATTACTCGGCGGTTCTTCAAAGGGAATGTTATTATTATTACCATTCTGCAAAAAAAAAAAGAAAAAAAAAAATATTAGATGATTTATCTCATTATAATTAGATGGTTATTTTAAAAAAGTAAAATAAATATAAGTACACTCGGGTTTACTTGTGGACTGCCTATTGGATTAGATGTGCCTACTGGATTAGATGGAATGTCTCTATCTTCAGTCAAATTCAAGTCTTGTGATTTTTTTTCCATTGATTCCAACCTTGCCCTCATCATCGATAATTCTTGTCTCATTTCAACAATCTCCTTTTGCATTGTATGTTTCTCCTCTTCAGCTAACCTTTTAGTTTCGGAGAGCATTCTTAAGCATTCAACTCGAGTTGAATTTGTGCCAAAGACTTCTGAGGGAGCAGCACCCAACCCGTAACAACGAACATAACTTCCCCCTTTTTCTTTTCCTAAAGCCATCACTAAAAGATCATCTCGAGCTGCATTTTTTTGTGCAATTTCTGGATTCTGAGATGAAAAATTTTTGATTGCAGCCTACAAAAAAGAAAGTAAATGAGAGACAAATATTTTGAGATAGTAGATTGCATCCAACTCTTATCCATAGATTGGTGTCTAATATGGCGGCAGATAGACTAAATAGGTCCTTGCAAATCCTAATTAAACAAAACTATTAGTAAAAAACTTTAAAACATCAGAAAGTAAATTGCATAATAAAATTGCAAACGAGAAACTAAAATCACCGGGCTCTCTGGAACAGCACCGGGAACAGTCACGGATATTTGGCATCACAAATTAATCACCACAATTTCTTGAATTGCATGATTACCGCCGAATCGCTGTTAAACCGGCGATTTTGCCGATTTACGGTTCGATATCCAAACCCCGCTCAACGAAAGCCGTTGGACCTCTAACGAAAGGTTTAGAGACCACGTGCGCGCTGTCTACAGCAGCCTACCTGGCTACATTTACAAAATGACCCCTAGGGTTTTACCAAATTGCATAAAAGCATGCAATTTCATGCCTTTTTCTCTTGCATTTAATTTTGGAGTGCTATTTTAACGAACCGACACCACCAGCAGGTGGCCCTCGACTTGCTGGACACCGTGCTCACCTTTTGGAAATAATGCGGAACTCGAATAAAACTTCGAGCCAACAATTCCTATATTTAAAGGCTCAAAATGCTTAACTTCACACACACACTCGACCAAACCCAAACTTAGGGTGAGCATCATGCTCATCAGGTCAAAAGGCATCAGAGGCTCACCAACTAGGTGCTGCGGGGTAACCGGAGACATCGCCGGAGCAACATGGCTCTAAAAACATAAGCTTGAAGGGTTCAAATTGCAAAATCCTTCCATCTACTCAGCTATTTGCTGAAGTAGAGTGAGCATCAAGCTCAGGAAGCTAAATTAATTCTCATCGTATAATTTTACTAATTCTACACAAGAAGATAAATTAAAAACTTCACTAAAAATATATATTTTTCAACATCTGCTCTAAAAATATATAAGCTAAGTGTGTTGTTGTTTTTCGTTTTTTCACTAACATGCGCTAAACCCATGTTTAGTTTATTTACCACCCAATATGTATGCTATTAATCCAAAAAAACTAAGAATAAAGAAGAGATTAAACTATTTTGGAGGCATTCCATATCCCGATTTATCTCTAATTAATTATAAACACTTACAATTAAATTTTTGTAGACTTTTTACTTAGCTCCAAGCAAGCTTAGCCCAAAACATCGAAATCGGTTCGTTACTCCAAATCGACTATCAAAATGTTTTGGTTCCTTGAAGCAAACTTGTTCCCCGCATTTTGTAATAATTAATTAGAGTTCTAAAGGATCATATAATTTTTAAATCCTGAAACTACAACAATCCTAATTGTTTCTAGAACTTTTCAAAAATTACGGTAAAATCCAAATCCAATTACTAATCTTTACAATTTGTAATTTAGATTAGCTTAAGATTTATTAAAATTCTATTTATAAGAGTTAAATTCAAAACTCTATCTCAAAACTCTATCTCAAAACTCTATAACTCTCCTTAGCCTTTGTCTCCTCTAACTTCTCCTTATTCCAAAAAAAAAAGGGCTTCACACCCCAAATCCCTCCAGAAAAACTTGTTTTCTCCCAAACTTCAAGATAGGAAACACTACAAAAAAATTGTACACAATAACTTGATTAATTCTCATCGTACACAATAACAGAAAAACTTGTTTTCTCCAAAACTTCAAGATAGGAGACACTACAAAAGCTTGCAGGAGTCAAATGCTTCGTTGTTGGATGAACAAAACCAATTTGGTTCTCTCGAGCATTTCTTCGAACACATGGTATGCAACAAACTTAACACATAATCTTGAAGACAACAATGGTGGATCCTTACACCTAGGCTCTGGGTCTCAAGCACCAGCACCTGTAGGTGCTACTAGACTCCACGAAGCTTGCTGGGCGCATGGCCGGCGACGAGACCCGGTGGCGGCGGCGGCGGAGCACTCTTGGCCGGAATATGCACCAACAATGGTGAAGCCTCAACCGAGCAGCATGGGTCTCATGCAAGGGCCTCTGTGTGTCAGTCACAACCTGGTGGAGCTAACTGTGCAGGTGGCCGGTGGCAACAAGCGGCGGCGGCGGCGGCGGCGCAACCTCGGGCGAACCCAAGATAATCCAAAGCTAGGGCATCAAACTGCGAAGCGCACACTAATCCAGACGCAACCAAACTTCTAGGGTAGGTTCCACAGGCCCTACAGAAGGTGCCCATGATTTTTTTTTCGAAGCTGAGGCATTGGGTGCGGCAAACAGCCGCAGCGGAGCAGTTTCGGTTTCCGGCGGGTGCAATTTCCCCGCCGGCGACCGGGGGCATTCCCAACTTCGGGGTTCGGCTGGGAGGTTCACCAAGAGGTGATGGATATACTCAGGAGGTCTAGGTAGCAAGAAACACAAGAATAAACAACCTCACCTTCGCCGGATCCGAGGAAGAAGACGGTGATCTTCCCAGCGTCGCGCGGCCACGACGGTGCACCAGCCCACCTCGGATTGCCTTCTGGATGAATAACACCACCACAGAGAGGTCCAGGCACAGATCCAAAGCTTTGGTGCTCTTCTCCTTCTCCAACAACCCGGGATCAAAATGCTCCTTGAAGCTTCTTGCTTTTCCGGCGACCAGGGGTGGCGGCCGGCGGCGCAGTCTCTCGGGAATGGTAGCAGAGGGTCGTGGGGGTCGTGGGGTGGTTAAGTTTCACAAACGGGTGCGGCTAGGGTTTCTAAAGCAACCCTATGTTGCTATTACACCTATATTGCAACAAAATGCCAACTAGCCCTTCAACTTGCATCCCTTAAAGCTAGGTCCCTTGCTGTAGAACCACTTCACAAAGAAGTCCCTCTTGTACAAGTTTGGTACACTTTGACACATAAAATATAGCATCTTTACGCAAAATACTACGATTTTTCCCATATTTCACGCTTTTCGAGACAACCGAGTTGTCAAACTGAAAAACTGACACCACCACGACGTCCGGCTCGACGAAACCTATCAGGTAGCAATTTTGGTTTGCTAAAATTCAACTCCATAATTTTTAAAATCCATCTTATACTGTAAATTATACCGTTCGACACGTTTTACGATGCTTTAGGCTCGTCAAATGCAAATTTCGTCAGCGCCACTGCGCTTAGAATGACAAAGCGGTTAAAATCGACTACCTGGACCGTCAAATTCGGACTCCAGACAGTGAATCGGTCAACGTTCGCTCGACGGGGAATTAAAACAGGAGGTTACTATTCACGACTTAAGTCGTGGGCCCCACTAGGTTCTTCACTGATTTCTGAACAATCCGACCGTCGGATCGAAAATCGGTTTATATCGTTTTCAATCGATTCGACGAGACGGTCGCACTGGCGATTTCAGATTTTCGAGATCAGACTCGAATCTGAAAGGCAGACATCGTGCTCCGAAAACTGTGCAATTTGCACATCGGTATACAACCCATAGGTTCAACTTTGCCATTTCTCATTCATATTCACATTTGAACTTTTTCAAATTAAATTTTGAATTTCTAGATTACTACAAGTGCCCTAGGTTCCATACACCATAGGAACTTGTACAAAATGCTAGATAGTCCTTTAACTCTCAACATAAAAACCTAGGTCCTTTACTGTAGAACAAAATCACAGAGAAGCCCTTCCTCTACAAGTTTTGTGCAATTTGACACATAAAATATTGGACTTTTTCGCAAAATACTGTAAATTTTTATATATTTCACGTATTTCGAGATAATCGGGTTGTCAAACTAAAAAACGGACACCACCACGACGTCCGGCTCGACGAAATCTATAAAGTAGTGATTTTGGTTTGTCACATTTGATCCTCTAAAAATGTAAAATTCATAAAATACTATAATTTATACAGTTTGGCACGCTTTACGATGCTATAGGTTCGTCAAATGTAAATTTCGTCAGCGCCACTGCGCTCAGAATGATGAAGCGGTTAAAATCAACTACCTAAACCGTTAGATTCGGTCACTAGACAGTGAATCGGCTGACGTTCACCGTCGAAAAAACCGAATCAGGGGTTACTATTCATCAGTACTATTAACTTAAGTTGCGGGTCCCACCAACAACTTAGCTGATTTCTGGGCAATCCGACCGTCTGATCGAAAAACAGTCTATACCATTTTCAATCGTTTCGACGAGACGGTCACACTGGCAATTTCAGATTTTCGAGATCAAACTTGGATCTAAAAGGTGAACAAATATTGCTCTGAAAAATGTGCAATTTGCAGGAATAAAAATCTAATATTATTTATTTATATCTTAAGTAAGAATTTAAGATCTTTTACCAATATTTGCTTTTAAATTGCATAATAAAGTTTTTAGTGGCATTAAAAGTAATTGCCGGTATTTAAACTATCTTTTACCAGCATTTAAAAATAAATATAGCTAAATATTCATATTTACCAACAATAATTTGTAAATATCGATAAATGATATATTTAGCAACAATTTTTAATAAATGCCTGTATATTTTGTATTTAGCAATATTTACTTAAATATTGCAACGAATAGTGCCGCTGTATGTCATATTCACCAACAATAATTTGTTAATATCTATAAATGATATATTTAGCAACATTTTTTAATAAATGCCTGTATATTTTGTATTTAGCAACATTTACTTAAATATTGCAACGAATAGTGCCGCTGTATGTCATATTCACCAACAATAATTTGTAAATATCGATAAATGATATATTTAGCAATAATTTTCAATAAATGCCTGTATAATTTATATTTAGCAACATTTACTTAAATATTGCAAGGAATAGTGCCGCTGTATGTCAAATTTCTAGTAGTGTTTTGTGTTTGGTTGAGTATAAGAGTTGTACCGGAAATAAAGAAAATTGTATTTCGTAAATTATAGAGGAATAAGAAGAATAGAGGGGATTAAATTTTTTCTTTCCCATTTTGCCCTTTGGAGGTTTAAATTTCAATTAAATCATTTTGTAGTATTAATCGTTCCTATTGCAAGTTTAAAATTAATTAAAAATAAAACAAGCAGTATTAAAAATTATTTATTAATTAAAAATAAAACAAGCAGTATTAAAAATTATTTATTAAATATTTATAAATACTTATAAATGATATCATATTTTTTAAAATTTTGAAACTTTATAAATTTTTAAAAATTCAAAATTTTGAATATAAAAATTGGTATAAATTATAAAAATTTAAAAATTTCGTATAAATTTATTAAAAATTAAAGTTAAAAATTTAAAAATTTGTATAAATTTTAAAATTTTGAAATTTTATAAATTTTTAAATTTATTAAAAATTAAAGTTAAAAATTTTAAATGCTATAAAATTTAAAAATCCTCTAAAGTTAAAAATTTATAAATATTAACAATTTTAATTTTAATTATCTCAAAATATTATAAAAGTGGGATAAAAAATTTTAATTTTTAAATTTGTATAAATTTTAATTTTTTTATAAAAAAATTTCTATAAATTTTAAAATTTTAAAATTAATAAATTTAAAAAAAATAAAAAAAAAATAAATTTTTAGATTTATTAAAAAAATAAAGTTAACAATTTTAAAATGTATAAACTAAAAGATAAATAAATTTTAAATTTTATAAATTTAAATATCTTAAAATTTAAAATTTTTAAATTTAAAAGGAAAAAAGAAAAAAAAATGGAAACAATGGATGCCTCGATCGGAGGAAGAGGAAGAAGGGAAAGGGATGCCTTGATTCGCATGCGGGGCAGTGAGCCACTGCAGGACAACTAATTCCACCGAGGGGTGGGGACTGTTGTTCCCACCTTTAGCGGGTTATCCTGAATAACCCGCTAGGGATGGGAACAACAGTTCTAGATAACACGCTAGAGGTGGAAACAACAGTTCCTACCCCCTCAAAATAGTGTTTGGGGATAAAGTGGGGGATTACCCCCTTATCCCCCTTATCCCCTTTTCCAAATGGTGTCTTAAAGAACTTTAGAATTATAATTTAATTATTAATTTAAAGAGTTTAAATTGAAAAAAAAAATTAGAATTATAATTTAGGCATTAATTTGAAAAGTTTTAGTATAGTTTCATAAAATAAAAGAGATTGTTGATCAATAAATTATTTATTAATTAAAAAAATTAAGATAATACTACGCATCTTCTACATCAGATTAAATTTTTTACTATTTGATCAAATTTTAAAAATTTCAACATTCAAATTAGAAATAAAAATAACTAGCAAATTAAAGAAAAAAATAATCTAATTTTTTTTCTTATTTTTTTTAAAAAAATTAAAAATTAATAGGCTTCTAAATTTTAGTTCCTAAAAATAATCTAAATTTTAATATAGTTTTCTAAATTTAAAATTATTGAAAATATATTAAATAAATATTATTAAAATATTATTATTTAAGACCATAACTGAAATATTTAAAATTTATAATTTTTCCGAAAATAAAAATTATCACTAAATTAAAATTTTTAAAATTTATAATATTTTTTTTAAAAAAATTTAAATAAAGATAAAATTACTTAATTACCCCTGAATCAAAAAATCAAAATAATTCTATTTTGGAGTATCTCGTAATCGGTACCTCTCTCAAAGTGACCTACTGTTGCAGATCACAATTTAAAAATAATTAAATCCTCTCTCAAAGTGACCTACTGTTGCAGATCACAATTTAAAAATAATTAAATCTGAGCTAATGGACGGCAATATATATATATATATATATATATATATATATATATATATATATATATATATATATATATATATATATATATATATATATATATATATATATATATATATATATATATATATATATATATATGAGTCCGACTACTATACTATTAATAGTACCAAATTATTGGTGCTATCAAGTTTTCTGCCTTTAGATCAATCCTTTTGATTATTTTTACCCGTTAGATTTTACTAATTTCCCAACTACCTATTAAATTCAAGGGGCCCACTATCATCTCAACCACATATTTTTTAATTTAAGGGTTAAAAACTTAATAGTACCGTTTGTTTCGGGACTAGAACCGGGAATAAGAAGTTTATCCCCCTTATTCTACCAAACGCACCAAGAATTATTCGGTACAGTAGTTCTAGTACAAGCAGAATAAGCTGAAACAACAGTTCTTATCTATTATTTTATAATTTTTTTTTTTTTATTAAACTATCCCTCCTCCCCTCCTTTCTCTCTTTCCACTACACTCTCATCATTACAAAGTTCTCTCTCTCCTTTCTCTTTTTTCCTTTCCAATACACTCTCATCATCACAAATCCCTCTCTCTCATCTCACTCTTTTCCTTTCCAATACACTCTCATCATCATAAATCCCTCTCTCTCATCTCTCTCTTTTCCTTCCCAATACACTCTCATCATCACAACCTCTTTATTCTTCTTATTCCTCATTCTCATACCAAACACAAAATCTCTTATCCCTGGAACCGAACCAAATGCTTTTTCGCTATTATTCCGTACTTTATACCTATCCCCAGAATAGCTAGTTCTGGTTATTCCGTTACCAAACGATACCTTAAGGTACCGTTTGGATGTGGCTTATACCGGAATGAGTTATACCAGGTATAGGTATAAAGTAAGGGATAAACCTGGTTTAAACCTAAATTGTGTTTGGTTGGGAATGAGGCTTAAACCTAGTATAAGAAAATAGGTGTTTGGATTGGGGATGAAGAATAAGTGGTATAAAGTTGACTTTTATGTTTAATGACGATGTGACCTTTATTTTTATGTATATTATAAATTTAATAATTAAAGAATGTATTAGAATTTTTTAATTGTAACAAATCTTATATATTATATTTAATTAATTATTTTTTTTTTAATAATTTTTTCAAAATCAAAATTTTAAAATTTATTCAAATTTTAATTTTTATTTATTTTAATTTTTAAAAAAATTTTAAGCGTGAGCAAAAAAAAATGTTTATTTTAAAATTTTAAGTAAGAGTAAAAATTTTAATTTATAAATTTATATAAATTTTAAAAAAATTATAAAAATATTGTATAAATTTTAAAATGTTTATTTTTAAAAATAAAATAAAATTTTTAGATTTATTAAAATATAAAATAAAAAAAATTAAAATTTATAAAATTAAAATTTTAAAATTTAAATATTTATTAAAATTTAAAATTTTTAATAAAAAAAAAATTCAAACGAAGTAAAAAAAGAAAAAAAAAACAAAAAAAAAACCGAAGTATAAAAAGAAACAAAAAAAAATCAAGTATTATAAAAAAAAATGAAAAAAAAAAAAAAAAAAATCCCCTTCCAAGGCATTTCTGCCTTGGGAAGGGGGGAGTTGGGGGATATTCCCCCCCCCCCCCCCCCCCAATACCCGGTATGGGGGGAATATCCCCGTGTGGAGGGGGATATCCCCGTTTGGATGGGATATCCCCAAACGGGGATATCCCCAAACCGTTTGGGGATAAAGGGGGGATATCCCCTCTTTATCCCACTTCCAAACAAGGGCTAATAGTATTCCAGCCCCTCTCTCTCTCTCTCTCTCTCTCTCTCTATATATATATATATATACCACTTCCAAACAAGGGCTAATAGTATTCCAGCCCCTCTCTCTCTCTCTCTCTCTCTCTCTATATATATATATATATATATAATGTATATATATTGGAGTATTTCTCAAAGAAAAGAGTTAAAACTAGAAAGAGGTCGGATTATACATTTTCATCTTTCACGTTCATGAATTATAATTAATTTTATTGCCTGTCATATTATTAGTTTTTGTTTAGGGCTATGCTACATGTACATTTCATTTGGGGTGTATATTCTACACCTAAGCCTATCCTAGGGTGGGCATTTATTCACTCGTCACTTCGAAGTGACGAGTGGAATTCACCCCACCCTAGAATGGATGGGGTGTAAGATGTATACCTCGAATGAGGTGTACACTTATATATACCCATTTGTTTATATTAAAAATTATTTAAATTTTTGTAAGTTTTAAAATTAAGGTTGTAAGATCTACATCTATCCTTAAATAAGATGCACAAATAATATTTTTTAATAAAATATGCACATGATTAAAATAAAAATATATGTAGCTTAAAAAATAATGATACTTGATACAATTTTTTTAGAGTATATATTTTACACCTCATTAATCCAGGTTCAGTCGAGACTCGTCACACAGTTTCGACTGATAATTGGCTCTGATACCAAATTTAACGATTCGACCCACTAGCAATAATACTCGTTTAGCCTAACCACTTATCCATAATGTTTAAACTCAGCTATTATTACTAATATCAATTATCTTTTATATATCCAATCACAATCATATTTTCATCGGATGTGGGACTATTGGGGTGCCACAATGTAATTAGTGAATTTTTTTTGTACTCTAGAATAAATTGAGTGTTAGATGTACACTCCTTTAGAGATGTACAAATAGCATTGCTCATAAGAGTAAATGCTAAGTGTACACCCAAAATTAGATGTACATATTACACTCCATCCATCCTAGGATGGAATGAATTTCATCCATCACTTCAAAGTAAAGCTCCTACCCTTGGTTGGATGGGGTGTAAGATCTACACCCAATTTTAAAATTACACTTCCTTAAAGAGAGGGAATTTATAAGTAGTATTTTTTATATCTTAATAATAATAAATTAAGATAAAAATGCATGGGGACCTTTGAAAAGAATAAACAAACACACATATTGCATATTGCATGATCGATGCATGATAGAAAAAAGCAAAATGGACCTTCAAAGATAGGGCTATATATTAGAAGTTTTTATTACGTTATTTTCAACAATTTTTTTGCAATTTATATAACAAAAATAGAGAAGTGATAATATATATATATATATATATATATATATATATATATATATATATATATATATATATATATATATATATATTAATAATAATGTAGAAATTAACCAGAAAATAATAACTAAGTATGGTACGTCTTTGAAAGAGCACATGCAGTACAGTGCACTAAATTAATTTAACCCTATAGTACAATATTGTACGTATAGTAAAGTATAACCAAATGAGATTATAATATAGACAAAAGGGATGACTAATTAATAAGAAAAATACTACTTGAAACGCTCTAAATAAAATATACATTTTATATATTATTCATTCTAAAATAAAATATTTTATGAGATAATTTTTACCAGTTATCTCAAAATAATTAATAAAAAAAATTTTACTTTAGAATGAAGGAAATATATATCATACACTCCATTTGAAATATATAGTAACATTTTTTAATTAATAATAAAATAATATGTAAAAAGACACATGAACTTTAGTACTCTTGCAAACAAGTGCTCGAGATTTAAACTTTTGACAATTAGATTTTTCAAATTTTATCAAATAACTTGAAAGGCATTTTTTTTTCTTTTTTCGGATAAATTTATTAGCTATATAATTAACCGTTTTGATCACATTTTATACATGATTTTCTAGAACTTTGAAACACAATAAAACATTACATATTTCTTCTCTTCTTATTATGATAATTATGCATCAGAATAAAAAAAGTAAAGCGAATTTATATTTAAATTTTATCATTTTTTTAATATGTTAGAATAGATTTTTTTTTTTTTTTTTTTTTTTTTTTTTTCTTTTTCTTTTGGAGGGTGGGGAGGATTTCAAAATTTTATAAGATAATATTATGCACAACAAAAGCGACCAAAACGACTTCGTGATTGATAATTTTGATTGATCGCGGAGCGGGATTTATTGAATTCTCTAATAAAATTTACGAAGTCTGATTGATAAAATTAAAATGCAATGTTACTAATACATTTTAATTATGTGTATATCAAACATCTCACTATTAGATCTAATAGATGAAAATTATTCACTAATTATTTGATGTGATCAGTAAATAATATCGATTTATAAAAAAATTTTAAGACGAGATTATATGATGTGCACCAAATTTGAGGTGTACATATCATATTTTCTAAAATTAAAAGTTTAAATGTGAGTCGATATGCAGAGGTGTTAAAGTTAAGAGAGATTTTTTGTACATTTTTTTAGCACCGTTTCTTGTACACCTTATTTTAGAGTGCAAATCTTATCTCTTCAATTTATTAGTTATAAATACTTTCTTATCTTGTCAATTTTTTTTTTTTTTTTTTTTTTTTTTTTTTTTTTTGTACAATATTAAAATTAAAAAAGTATGATTAACATCATATAAACATATTGAATAATAAATATATTTCTATAAAATTTAATTTTTTATATTTATCTTTTTAAAAATTTTAAGTTGTTTATACATGTCCATACCGTAAATATCCATTAAATAAAATATAGTTAACCATAAATTAAATATTTAATCTTGATTAGTCAGTAAAATAAATTTATTTTTTATTTATTAAAATATTATATTTAATCATAAATATATTTTTTAATAGTTTAAATTTTTGGAAGTATATTTGTAAGAATAAAATTAATATTTTATTTATATTTTGTTAAAAAGTAAACTGTAAACAAATATTAACAAATCAAAAAAAAATATATAAATAATTTTTTTTTTTTAAAAAAAATTAAACTTTGTAAGATTATATATTCTATTCGATATATTTATAAAAACTTATATAAAATTAATACTAAAAAATATATAAATTTGAGGATGAAGATAAAATGTGTACATCTAGCATATATATATATATATATATATATATATATATATTTTTTTTTTTTTGCCTCAAACAATATATCGTAGGCAATAGTATTCTCACGGAGAGGTAATGGGGGCCGTTTGGAATTAAAGTGCGAGAGGGTTCACGTGCTGGGTTTCATTTTCTCCCGTGACGAGGGATGGAAACAAAGCAGAGTTTTGGAGTCTTTTATTTTGGCGTTTGATAACGCAAGTTCTTCGGCAACACATTATTTGTCTCTCATTTTGAGATTTTTCTTCCTACCGATGAGTCCGATCTCCAAAGTCTCTGTCGAAAGATGCTATACTGGGGCCTACGGTTTTCCTTTATAGATATTTTTATTCCCTTGAAAAATATTATTCCTTTATATCACAATAAATTATTCATAACCTTTGCATCGAAAGTATATATATATATATATATATATATATATATATATATATATATATATATATATATATATATATATATATATATATATATATATATATATATATATATATATATATATATATATATATATATATATAGTTCGGCTATATTATTTTTTTTAATTAAACAGAGATATATCCTATTTGAGGGAAGTACAGAAAGTGAAGCAGGAAGACAGATCCGGAGTAAGGGGATGGGTCCACACCCCCCCCCCCCCCCCCCCCCCCCCTCCCCTCACTAGGAAAAAGGAGAAACCCAAACAACAGGAGTTCAAACCTACCCACCCAAAACAAAGCACAACCAAAATTCCAAACAAAAGTAACTACAACCCGGTATCCCCAAAGTAAAGCCTAGAACTAGAGGAGTTGAAGTAGACGAGCGAGTGTGAATTTTAGCAGCCGCAACCTCGGAGGATAAAAGATTAGACCCAAAGCTCCAATCGCAGAACTCCAGAGCAAGGCTGCCTAGAATAACAAATGTAATGAAACCAAGTCCGTCCCATCCGCGGTTCCCAACAAGCTGCAGCAAAATAATAAAACCAAGCTACTCGCGATCTACTCAACATAGTCACCCTGTGATCCCTCCAAAAGCCCACTAATACCCATATTTTCGCGCTAACACAACCGAGCGGGGAGACGACCACCAGGCTATACCCCTCCACAGTCAAGATAATTCCAACCAGCATAGAAATTTTACCTAAACTAAAGCTAGAACCAGAAACAGAACCTACGTCCCAATTGCTTACCCTCCCAGATCAATACTCCACAGATTAATAGAAGTAGCAATTCCCTTGTCACTGTCCACTGTACTTGTAAGACGATCGTCGGAAATCCTGTGGTTCCGCTCCAACTGATGGAAGAACTGTTGTAGCTGCTAGAGTGCTAAATCTCCAAAAGTAAGAGGCCTTCAAGACTTTCACTGCAGAGTGTGAAACATGTAGAAACATTCGACATCGCAACCTTGTCAAGAAACATAACGACTTTAGCTAGTGTAGCCTTCATGAACAGATTTTAAATCTTTGGTCTTGGAATAAATGCCAAATGGGAATCTAGAGAAAGGTTGCATCCAGAGCCTAACACTGTTCTCCAAAGGAAGGCAAAATTAAACACTCTTGCTGCAAAGATTACCCTCGGAGCAAGGTAGAGGACGAAAATTCATCAAATCAACCGGTCCATATTACCGGAAAATTGGTAGCGAACAAAGCTCAATAAATTGAGTTCATCCTAAAACCGTCGCCCTCACACCTCTATAACGGCTCGCCAAATCCCCATTAAAAACGCCCAATAACCGAGCTGCAAAAAGAAGAATAAGGAGAAATAAAACCAGTCTAAGTCTTAAGTGGCCAGTGCATGGCTCCAGAGCATCGCCGTGCTGCCCACTCTTCTTCCGCATTCAACGCTCGAGATTAAGGTATTATCGAAAATCCTTTTGTTCCATTCCTTCCATAGTTCCCAACACGCAGCTGCAAACCAGATGTCGAAGGTGTCGTGCAAATGCCCCGGCAGCGACAACCTTGCTCTCTTCCGTCTACTAGCTAGATCGCCTGTATCAATGCTAAAACGAAGTCTTGTGATTGGGAAAAACTGAAGGAGCCGATCCCACATAGACCTTGCATAAGGACAACGAAAAAGGAGATGGTCCAGAGTTTCACCATCAGCACCACAGAGCATACAGATCGATGGGCCATGCCAACCACGCTTAGCTAGAAAATCCGCAGTTAGGATTCTATTCCTCCCAGCCAACCAAAAAAATAATTTGACTCTGAGAGGTATCTTTATCGACCAAAGATGTCTAATTTTGCGGTCATCAACTCCGTCAAAAGAAATAAAATTGTAGGCACTACTTACAGAAAATTTTCCATTTCTACACCATCTCTAAGAAATAAGGTCCATTTCTTCATTGAGCAGAACTCCTTCGATCAGATTGCGAACCTGCCCCACTTCTTGTTGTTCCTCCCAACTGAGACTCAGTCCGAAGCCCAAGTTACTCAAAGTGGCAAAACGGCGGAACCAATTTTTGACCGGCAAAAGTTTGGCAGTAGAAGCAGCAAACAAGTTTGGAAAAAGGTTGCGCAGTAAAGAAACTCCTCTCCATCTCGTGTTCCAGAAATCTGCCATTGAACCGTTTCCAAGTGAGAAAAGAACAGAAATGCGGAAAGGTGAGGCCGTAGTGAGAATACCTTTCCAGATGGGGCAGCACCCAAACGGCGCTGTGGAGGTCGAGGCCGGTGATCTGAATCTGTAGTGTTTCTGCAGCAACAGGCGCACCCATGGTAGAGATCTCGAACTATAGAAGTTCCAAAGCCCTTTCATCAAGAGCGCGGAGTTCATGGCTCGAATATTTCTGATGCCTACTCCGCCAAGCCTTTTGGGACGACACACGTGCTCCCATTTGACAAGACAATAAAATCCGTTGAGAAGTTTCCTTCCTTTCTAAAAGAATCCTCGACGGATTTTATCAATGGAATTTGCCACCCAAATCGGGAGCCTGAAAACCGAGCAAAAATAAGCGGGGATGCTTGAGAGAACCGTGTTCAGGAGAACAAGACGACCACCCCTTGAGAGCGATAGTGCCTTCCAACCCGCCAGTCGGTTGTCCAACTTCTCGATTAGGGGTAGATAATCTGATTTGCGAAGTGCCTTGGTCGATAGAGGTACTCCTAAATAGTTAAAGGGAAAACCCAACAACGAGCAGCCAAAGAAGCTAGCAAGGTCCGAAGCCCGAGAGCCCGACAGGTTGATCAGAATAATGGAGCTTTTGTCGTAGTTGATCTTGAGCCCCGAAATCGATGAAAAGGCATCCAATGTCTGCTTAATAGCCCCGGCCGACCTAGCAGAGCCATCAAAAAAGATAAGCAGATCGTCGGCAAATTGAAGGGTCTGAATCTTGGCATCCCCAACTCCAACGACAGGAAGCGATCAGCTCTTGGATACCACCTGCAGCATTCTGAAGAGCACGTCAATGCAAAGGATGAAAAGAAGAGGGGAGAGAGGGTCCCCCTGGCGAAGTCCTCGCTAGCAAGGGAATCGTTTGCCCGGAACGCCATTTAGTAACACCGCCGCAGAAGACGACTGGAGAAGAATTAAAATCCAGCTAATCCACCTATCGCTGAATCCCCTCGCCTTCATAAGATCCAGCAGGAAGTGCCAATTAATGTGGTCAAAAGCCCACTCAAAGTCGATCTTCAGAAGCGCAGCCTGCTGGTTGGTAGAATGGAGGTGGTGGGAAAGGATGTGGGCAGTATAGAAGTTATCAAGAATGGAACGCCCTTTAATGAAAGCTACCTAAAAGGGATTGATAAGCGGTTCCATAAATCGTTGCAACCGAGTAGCCAAAGTATTTGATACTATCAAGTTTTTCATCTCTACATTTTGAATTATTTTCATCTTTTAGATTATAGTATTTTTTCAATCATACACTAAACCTAAGAGACCCACTATTATCCTAAACACACATTTCCACATCCAAAGATAAAAAATCTAATAGCACAAAAGACTTGGTGCTATTGATAGTATAGTAGCCTAATTATATATATAGATATATATATATAAATATATATATATATATATATATATATATATATATATATATATATATATATATATATATATATATAGTCCGGCTACTGTGCTTGTACAAGCACCAAACAATTGGTGCTTGTAAGTTTTCTACCGTTAGATCTAACCATTTGATTAATTGTATCCCTTAGATTATACTATTCTACCAACCACCCACTAAACCTAAGGGGCCCACCATCATCCTAACCGCACATTCCTACATCCAAGGATAAAAAACTCACAAGCACAAATAACTTGGTGCTTTTACAAGCATAGGAGCTCAATTCTATATATATAAATTTAGTATTTATAAATTTTCTACGGTTAGATTTATTTATTTTTTAACTAATTTCACCTCTTAAATATACTAAGGATTAAAAACTTACAAATACAAATAACTTGATAATTTTAAAAATATAAGAACACAATTATATATATATATATATATATATATATATATATATATATATATATGCGACTGTGCTTTTAAAAGCACCAATCATTTAGTGCTTGTAATTTTTTCACCGTTAAATCTAATTTTTTTAACTAATTCCACTATTTTGATCATACTATATATCCACCAACCACCCATTAAACTCTAGGATTCTGCTCGGCAACGGTGATAAGGGGGGATAATGGGGTTATCCCCCACCTTATCCCCAAACAAAAAGAAGGGAGGGGGAACAACAGTTCCCAACATTGTTCCACCTCTTTCTTTTTTTCTTTTCTTTTTTTAATTAATTTTTTTTAAATTTTAAGATATTTAAATTTATAAAATTTATTTTATTTTATTTTATTATAAATTTTAAAATTTTTATCTTTACTTTTTAATAAATCTAAAAATTTAAATTTTTTTAAATTTTTTTAAAATTTATTAATATCAAAATTTTAAAATTTATACAATTTTTTTTTATAAATTTTTTTAAATTTATACAAATGTTAAAATTAAAATTTTTGCTCCCACTTTTGTAATTTTTTGAGATAATTAAAATTTAAATTTTAACATTTATAAATTTTTAACTTTAGAGAATTTTTAAATTTTATAGCCTTTACAATTTTTAATTTTAATTTTTAATAAATTTATAAATTTATAAAATTTCAAAATTTATTAATTTTAAAATTTTAAAATTTGTACAAATTTTTACATTTTTAACTTTAATTTTTAATAAATTTATACCAAAATTTTAAAATTTTAAAATTTATATCAATTTTTATATACAAAATTTTTAATTTTAAAAAATTTATAAAGTTTCAAAATTTTAAAATTTTTTAATAATTTATTTTTATATACAAGTAAAATATAAATTTTAATAATTTTTTTTACTAAAAATCTTAAATTAAATATTTAAAATCATACAAGTAAAATTTTTATTTATTTTAAAAAACTATTATGGTTTAGGGTAATTTCGTCATTTCATAGAAGTACAACTCTCTATTCCTCTTATTCTTCATTATCACACCAAATATAAATTCTCTTATACTTGGTACTAATCTAATATCCAACCAAACACCTTTTTACAATAGTTTCAGCTAGTTCCCGCATTTATACCTATCCCGGGAATAATCAGTTTTCGTTTATACTCGAACCAAACGCAGTTTAGGGCTCTGTTGGGGCCGAAAATGATCGGGTTCGATGTCGATCGGCCCTGTGGGGTGACCCTCGAGATGTGATGCGCCGCGTGCCAAAGGATCAAGCGATCGGGCCGAGGAGGGATCTGCTCAGTCGGGTTCTTCTCAATCATACTCTCGCGACTGTCCGGCTTAGATTAGCCGAATCGGGATGTGGAGGTAGAGAAAGTTTAGCCTAGAATAGCCGAACCGGGAAAATGGAGACAAAGTGTGGTGTCCTGGGGCCCCGTGTGACTTGACTGTGTGGTCGGCGGTGAGAAAACACATATTTTTTGTGTATCGAGTGCGTTGAGCGTCAAACGGATGCCAAAAACGGGCTCACAGCGCGAAAATGGTCAAAATCGGTAATTTTCGGGCTAAATAGGCCTATTGGGCCCTATTTGGTAGCAGACCGGTCCATGGCCTAAGGCGTGTGCATCGGGACCAGCGAACACGGGCACCGCCACGTGGCGTGTAGCGTGATTGGGCGAACCGCACGCGTCTCGCCGCAATCTCCGCGGGAGGGCCATGTGGCGGCGCGCCATTGGTTGGGCGGCGGGCGTGGAAGACCCGGCGCGTCGCGCGGTGCGTGCACCCCGCGTGCTCCCCGTTGCCACATGGCGCACTGCGATTGGCGGGCGCCACCTGCCGCGCCGGCGCGGGACACGTGGCGCAATCCGGTGCTTCTGGGCGCTGCGCGGAGAGGGCGCGGATGGCTGCCACGTGGTTTCGGGCGCCCAAAAGTTGGGCCCGAATATGAATTTCCTTCTTTTAGGATTTTGACTATAAATTGCCCCTCTTGGGCTTCTTTTGTGGGATTTTCGAACTTGTTCTTGAGGCCTCCTTGGACAGGGATCTTCCTCGACGACTCGCCTTCGACGCCTTCGACGCCTTCGACATTTGGCATCCCGAAGATTTTTAGATGCCGCTTCATATTTTTCCTCCCCGACTTTGCGAGTTTCGATGCTTCTTCGATACCGATCTTTTCCGTTGATGCTTCGTCCGCGGGCTCCCCCAAGCTGAGTTCTTGGAGTTTTTCGCTGTTTTTTGCGGTAACATTTCCACGTGAGGTAGGCCTTCAATTTCTATGTTTACTATTCCTCTCCATTTTTGGTTTATATGGGGTTTTTCGGACCTTCTTCAGACCCCCTTTTTTCTACAGCTTTTTCTTTGGATAGAGAGCGACTTTTCATGCATTTTCTTGGCCGTTTATTAGCGGAATTTGGTGTTTAAGGACCTGATTTCTATCTACACTTCGCGAGGATCGCAGACATTTTTTTCTTAGAATTTTTGGAGGGCATCTCGCAGGAGGTATTTTGCTGTTTTGTGGACAGACTTGCGGCGATGTTACTGTTTTGGGTGATTTCAGCTTACCGTGGTGTTTGGCTTGTATCTCAGTGATCGGGATGAGTTTTCGGGTGTTTTCTAGTTCGTTGGAACAATGGGAACCTGGATCGCGTACGTCCAATTTTGGCTCATTTGGACTCCGAACCGACGCGCGTATCCAGGTGGGTTTGTTTTCCTCCAAAACTACGGACTTTCTATTAATTCTAGTATGATAGGGCTCATCATGCTAGTATAGGTGCTATTGTTGTTGTATCATAATTTTGAGAGAATTGTGGAACTTTGACTAGCACTCCATCATATATTGCATGATTTTAACCAGACTAGTAGAAAATTCTCACTTGGGCTAGCTGTTGTATTTAGACATCCATACACTCTTTTTATTGCTTTCCTGGAAATAGTGTTTCTCCTCGCCCGGGTAGTTGTGATGACCCGAATCTCTGTGAAGGTCTTACTGTCACGCCTCGGGGTCGAGACTGCGACCCGGGCTCGCCAACAGATCCGCCGTCTGTGCGGAAACTGTCGCACAGACGAAGCGTCAACCTGTAAAAGAGATCTAGCTGTACAAGTATCAGAGCGGGAAAAGAACAGCACTGAAGAAATAAACAGTACACAGGAGTCACTAAGTAAAAAGCCCAGGTACAACATCCACTGTCTCACAAAAGAAGGGTACATCATCTCTAACTAGTACAAAAGTGGGAAAGCAAAAGTAACTGGGTAACCTCTACCTCCGACTCTACAGACTCAGAAGGCACTAGTCGGCCAAGCCCTTGCCACGGTCAGAAGACTCCGCACGTGCCGGCCCAGGAGCGGCCGCCTTAGAAGCACCTGCCACACACAGCTGGTGTGAGATCAACTGAAAAGTCAGATCTCAGTAGGTACCGTTGTCCGATCCACGGTAGCCCACCAAGTCCCCTGGAGGTAAAACAGATAGTTAGATAGATAGATAGATAGATAGATAGAAACAGGAATGAAAGCTGTAAAAAGTCTATCACTAAATGCCTTAATGCAATGCTGTGCTAATGTCATCTAGTATCATATCAAATGACCACCCGCTCATGTCAATCCCCGCAGCCACCTGGTAACTCGGCCAGGGGCGAACTTCCACCTGGTGTCTCGGCCAGGGGAATACCCTCCTGGTAACTCGGCCAGGGAAAAATACCCTCATGGTAACTCGGCTAGGGAAAACGCCCTTCTGGTAACTCGGCCAGGGAAATACCCTCCTGGTAGCTCAGCCAGGGAAAATGCCCTCCTGGTAACTCGGCCAGGGAAATACCCTCCTGGTAACTCAGCCAGGAAAAATGCCCTCCTGGTAACTCGGCCAGGGACGTCGAATACCGCTGTGTATTCCGGGGCGATTACCCCAAAAGCATAGTACGTGTCTTAGTCGGAAACCATAATTCACGACTTACACGGCTGACCCGCACTTACCTGATACCTCAAGGACAAAATACCCTTGCGTATGGAAGCAAAATGGGCATCTCGTAATACTTTCGGGAGAAACCAACCCACCCGCGAAGAATCTGCAAAGCCGTGCGCCAAACAGAGGTCCCGGTGCGTTACTACAGCTCCACGCAGCACAATGCGCACCACTGATCACGTAGCCAAGCTATCACCAAGTCACACTGCAAAATCGGTGAATACAGGGATCAGAAAATAACCCGTGGCTAAAGACCCGTACTCAAAGGCGGAAAAACCCACCCGGCGACGAAGAACGCCGGGCGTTGCGCGGAAAACTCATCGCGCAACCGCCACGGCGCATCGCCGGGCCGCAACACACGCGGCAAAGAGCAACCCACGGCCGCGCAGCCCAAAAACACTCCCTGCGCGGTGGCGGCTAGCCGCGCGGCCGGCAGCGCCGCTGTAGTAGCCGCTGGTTTAAAATGTTTTTGGGTCTACTTTTGGTTTCGTTTATCTCGCAATTCGTTTCGGGGGGCTGGAGGGTGATCGAATAATTCCTTGTTTCCGGACAGACCGTCGGGGCTCGCAGGTATTTTTAGTTAATAAAGCTCGCGAAACGGAGAACGGCGGCGCAATCGGTTTTGAATTCCGACGCCGGAATCTCCCGGAATAAATTCCGGAAGGTAGCTAGCGGTTCAGGTGGTCAACGCAGTTTTTCAGGCAGACCGGACCCTGGTTCGCACCCGACTTGTTACCCGCTTTTGACTTGAATTGGGTTCATTCCCATTCCCCAACTAAACCGCTCCCGCCCTCTTAACCGCTCCCGCCTTCTCCCGGTCGTGCAACTTTCCACAACCCCACAACTCCCCACGAACCGCCCCAACTTCCCACCACTCCCCCCAACTTCCCACCACTCCCCCCAACTTCCCACAACTCCCCTTAACTCCCCTGCGTACGAAACCCCAAGGGCAACGAGAACCCACTTCCCCAACCTTTCAGTTTCCCAACCGAACCTTACTGTTTCCCAACCGATCGGGTGGAGAAGCAAGGCGGAGCGGGTGAGGAGAGGGAAGATCGCCGGCGTACCCTTCGTCACCGGGCACGCAAGAACAGGACGATCATCCCCTAGATCAACCCTAGCCGACGAAACCAAGGTAAGCATGGCTTAGGGTTCTTGATTTGGGCTTTTCTTGGTTCTCTTAGGTAAAAGGGAGGAGGGGAGTCGGCACCGTCACCGGAGCCGGCACGCACGGAGCACCGCATGCGGGTGCCGCCGCATGAGGGCGGCGCCGCGTGCATCCACATGCGGGCGGCGCCGCATGCGGGCGGCACCGCATGCGGGTGGCGCCGCATGCGGGCGGCGCCGCATGCGGGCGGCGCCGCAAGCCCCCGCATGCGGGCAACGCCGCATGCGGGCGGCGCCGCATGCGGGCGGCACCGCATGCGGGTGCGGGCGGCACCGCATGCGGGCGGCGCCGCATGCGGGCGGCACCGCATGCGGGTGCGGGCGGCACCGCATGCGGGCGGCGCCGCGTGCGGGCGGCGCCGCATGCCCCCGCATGCGGACAGCGCCGCATGCGGGCGGCGCCGCACGCGGGCGGCACTGCATGCAGGCAGCGCCGCATGCGGGCGGCGCAACACGCGCCCGCATGCGGGCAACACCGCATGCGGGCAGCGCCGCGCGCACCCACAAGTGGGCAGCGCCGCATGCGGGTGACGCCGCATGCGGACGGCGCCGCACGCAGGTAGTACGCCGCCCAGCCGCGCGGGGCCGGGCGCGTACGTGTACGAATTGTGCGCAAGGTGGGGTGGGGCGCGCCGGGTGTTCTAGTCTTTGATCTTGCAGAGTCTTGAATTTCTGACTCCTGTATGACAGGTTCTTGTAGGTCCGGGCGGGCACCCGAGACGCCGGAGAACCTAGCATCGGTCAGGAGCGCGATAACGAAAAGGTGGGTTTACGGTCGAGGCTGAGTATAGTGTTAGTATTCCGAAAGGGATTTTTATTGTTAATCGGTACTAACGCTGATGGTTTCTATGATGTACTATATTACCCGGTGTCTTGGTTACTTATGCTCGAGTTGCGACACGCGCACCCGCGGTCTGGCCACCGCAAAGGGTGCTCTTTTCCGGAAAGGCGGTCTTCGACCCGTGTTACCCACGAGGGGATGTAGTGGGGCCCCCGTAGGTGTGGGGTTTGAGGCACCAAGGTGTGAGCGGTGCGACCTGTCGGGATTGGTGCCCGACGAAGTCAGGTGTGCGACCCGCCGGGATTGGTGCCCGACGAGGTCAGCGGTGCGACCCGCCGGGATTGGTGCCCGACGAGGTCAGGTGTTACAGGTGTTACCGGGGTTACAGGGGTCTCAGGTGGTACAGGTGGTTGCGAGTTATCGTTACGAGTAGAGCGGTTGCTCCGGCTAGTCTTACTTTTGTGGCTTGGTATTTCTTTACTGCTTTAGTATTGTTATTATGATAGTGTCGCTGACTACCCACTCTGTGACAGGTACCTCCAGGGGGTAGAGGTAGGCGACGGTGAGGCCGAGGTGGGAGCAGTCGGGCTGTGGGAGCCCTAGTATGCTGTTTTCTTTACTTTCTCTGCATTTCATTTGGTATTGTAGGTTACTGTGTGGTTCTCGATACCCTTGTGGGGTCGTGTGGATGTTGATTACTTTCGTTTCAGTTATGCACTATTGTTTCCTTTATCTTTCCCGCTTGGCCGTTTTCTAAACAAACCAACTGGAAACAAGAGGAAAAGGACTTCGAAAACCGCTTTCAAAACTCTAGGGACGTGTGGGCCCATTTTCCAAACCCTGTGGATTTATGCCGTTTTCCAATTTGTTTTCAAAACCTAAGGCCGTGTGGGCCTGTTTTCAAAACGGTGAGTTTATCCTTTCAACTTGACAGGCCATACCATTGTTTAGTCTTCATGTACAGTTAGACTCCGAACTGTTGTGATTAAATGGAAAATGATTGCTTGTGTTCGACTATTGTAACAGCCGCGACGCCGTGCATATACAGAGGAAACTCTGCCCGATTTTCGAGTAAATCTGTATATGTGGCGGGTCTGGGCACGCGCCGGGGAAGGAGGTTTTTAAACAAAAAAATTGTACGCACCTTACGCTTACTTTGGTGTATCGTTTCCGCTAAAATAAAACCCCCGGGGCGTGACAGATTAAGATGGTATTAGAGCCTTTGCTTTAATCACAACAGTGACGGCCCAACATCCACCGAGATATCACACTTAACTACGAATAAATGAAATGTGTGGGACGTAAGGGTGTAGGACGTGAGTGAACGTGGGGGGGGGGGGGGGGGGGGGGAATTTGTGTGATTTATTTACGCACGGTTTTTCCTGGTATGCTGGGACTAATGTGTTTCCTTGGTGTGCACAGATAGAAGCCCGATTTTGGGTGGGTAACTGCTGCCGGACATGGACCTTGCGGCAGAGGCGAACCGCTTACTACGCAACCAGCTGCGCGACGTGGCTGGGCAACTGCTAACTCTCGCGGAGCACGTGGGTATACTGACCCAGGAGCTTGAGGGTGTCGACCACGCCCAGCACGGCACCGGTGGTGTTAACCCCCGTGGGATACCACCGACTGGCGTTTCCACCTTTCAGGGAGCGGTCAACCTGGCCGTGCGCGCGGAGCTAGAGCGTACACGGCGGGCACACCCCTACCCCCGCCCGACAGGGGACCCCTACCAGTGCGGCAGAGCGACCAAGCGCCAGAGGAACGGGCTGAAACCCGGGCAGGCGATGAGGGAGGGACCTGCACCACCAACGCCATGCGTCATTTGTGACGGTGCGCATCCAATGATGGATTGCCCTTGGCGGGACGAACATTGCTTCCGGTGTGGCAGGCCGGGCCACACACGTTACGAGTGCCCCCGGAAGCCGGGCGTCACCAGACCCCCGGCACCGAGACCTGACGACCCACGCCTGACGGACTCTTCCGATACCGAGTCCCCACCCCGCCACGCCGAACGTAGCTGGCCCAGAGGTTGTGGACGAACCTCCCCAGCCGCCCCGGGGAGCAGTGATGCAGAATCCTAGAACCGGAAATCACAGGTATATATTTTTCTTTCTCCCTTTACCTCTTTTTGGTTAGGCATCGATTTCCATCTTCCGTTTTTGTCTTTTTTCTTTCTCCGCGTACTGTGCGGTTGTGCCGGGAGGGGGGGGGGTTTATATAGGATAGGAGTGGGGTTACTCCCCTAGTCCGCCTTAGGAGTTGTGAACGGAAATCACAGAGTGGGAAGGCGGGTCGGGCGCCAGGTAGGAACCCCTTACAAATGGTTCTGAGGAGAGAACCCTACCTAGTTTGTTGGTCTGTTCAAACCCCCGGAGGGGGGAACTTCGCGGAAGTGGCCACTACCGCGACTGTAGCAGACAAGGTGTCACCACCCCCCGACGACGACATCAGAGGCGGTGTCTTGAGTTACGGAAGGATTACGACCTAACGATCCAATACCACCCCGGGAAAGAAAACGTGGTAGCGGACGCTCTGAGCAGGAAGGGGCGATTGGAGGGAGGATCGGTAGGTGCGATAACTGAGCAGAGCAATTTGATCGCGGAATTTTCACGACTAGGGTTGGAAGTAGTGCCAGCAGGCACGGTTGCGCAACTTCTAACTTTGGTGGTCAAGCCAACACTGCTAGAAAAGATTCGAGAGGGACAGCAGGCGGACTCGCACTTACAGCTCGTAAGAGACAAGATCTCACCGGATCAGGAAGGTGACTTTTCATTGGAAGGCGATGGCACTCTACGGTTCCGCGGGCGGATTTGCGTGCTGGATACCCCGGAATTGAAGAAGGAAATTCTGTCTGAGGCACACAGCGCCCCTTATGCAGCGCATCCAGGAGGCACAAAGATGTACAGGGACCTCAAGCAGACCTTCTGGTGGCCCAAGATGAAGAGGGATGTAACTCGATTTGTAGCTCATTGCCTAGTGTGTCAACAGATAAAGGCGGAACATCAACGACCGGCGGGAAAGTTACAACCCTTACCGGTACCGGAGTGGAAGTGGGATCATATCACCATGGACTTTGTCACCGGGTTCCCACGTTCACCACAAGGACACGACACAATATGGGTTGTGGTGGACCGGCTAACTAAGTCAGTGCACTTCCTGCCGATTCACACAACCTGGACCAGAGAGCGGTTGGCTCAAGTCTACCTCAGAGAGATTGTAAGACTGCATGGGGTACCGGCATCGATCACATCAGACAGAGACACGCTTTTTGTCTCAAAGTTTTGGCAGAGTCTGCAACAAGCCTTGGGGACTAAATTGCACTTCAGCACAGCCTTCCACCCTCAGATAGACGGGCAGTCGGAGCGAGTGATACAGACGCCAGAGGACCTGCTTCGGGCCTGTGTACTCGATTGGGGAGTCGGTTGGGAGCGTTACCTACCACTTGTAGAATTCGCTTAAAACAATAGCCACCAGGCCAGCATCCTGATGGCACCCTACGAAGCCTTATACGGGAGACGCTGCCGATCCCCGATCTGTTGGGACGACTTGGGAGAACGAAAGTTCTTGGGACCCGACTTGGTGGAAGAAACAGAAGAGAAGGTGCGCCTCATCAGACAGCGCTTACTAACCGCCCAGAGTCGACAAAAGAGCTACGCAGATCGAAGACGCCGCGACTTAGAGTTCCAGGTGGGAGAACACGTGTTTTTGCGGGTCTCGCCGTCCAGGGGAATCAAGCGATTCGGGTTAAAAGGCAAGCTAAGCCCGCGGTTCGTGGGGCCATTCGAGATCCTGGAGTGGATTGGCCCAGTGGCTTACCGCCTTGCCCTACCACCGAACCTCAACCGGATTCATGACGTGTTCCACGTTTCGATGCTCAAGAAATACCTCCCCGACCCGTCGCATGTTCTGGACGTCTCGACACTCGAACTAAAGGAGGACCTAAGCTTCGAGGAAACCCCTGTGCGAATACTAGCAAGAGAAAGCAAGACGCTTCGAAACCGAGACATCCCCTATGTGAAGGTGCACTGGAACAACCACGAGGAGCGGGAAGCGACGTGGGAACTAGAATCGAAGATGAGGGAGGGCTACCCCTATCTCTTTACCGCGAACCAGGATTGAGTTTCGAGGACGAAACTCGTTTTAAAAGGTGAGTGGTGTAGTAGCCGCTGGTTTAAAATGTTTTTGGGTCTACTTTTGGTTTCGTTTATCTCGCAATTCATTTCGGGGGGCTGGAGGGTGATCGAATAATTCCTTATTTTCGGACAGACCGTCGGGGCTCGCGGGTATTTTTAGTTAATAAAGCTCGCGAAACGGAGAATGGCGGCGCAATCGGTTTTGAATTCCGACGCCGGAATCTCCCGGAATAAATTCCGGAAGGTAGCTAGCGGTTCAGGTGGTCAACGCGGTTTTTCAGGCAGACCGGACCCTGGTTCGCACCCGACTTGTTACCCGCTTTTGACTTGAATTGGGTTCATTCCCATTCCCCAACTTAACCGCTCCCGCCATCTTAACCGCTCCCGCCTTCTCCCGGTCGTGCAACTTCCCACAACCCCACAACTCCCCACGAACCGCCCCAACTTCCCACCACTCCCCCCAACTTCCCACCACTCCCCCCAACTTCCCACAACTCCCCTTAACTCCCCTGCGTACGAAACCCCAAGGGCAACGAGAATCCACTTCCCCAACCTTTCAGTTTCCCAACCGAACCTTACTGTTTCCCAACCGATCGGGTGGAGAAGCAAGGCGGAGCGTGTGAGGAGAGGGAAGATCGCCGGCGTACCCTTCGTCACCGGGCACGCAAGAACAGGACGATCATCCCCTAGATCAACCCGAGCCGACGAAACCAAGGTAAGCATGGCTTAGGGTTCTTGATTTGGGCTTTTCTTGGTTCTCTTAGGTAAAAGGGAGGAGGGGAGTCGGCACCGTCACCGGAGCCGGCACGCACGGAGCACCGCATGCGGCCGGCGCCGCATGAGGGCGGCGCCGCGTGCATCCACATGCGGGCGGCACCGCATGCGGGTGCGGGCGGCACCGCATGCGGGCGGCGCCGCATGCGGACGGCACCGCATGCGGGTGCGGGCGGCACCGCATGCGGGCGGCACCGCATGCTGGTGCGGGCGGCACCGCATGCGGGCGGCACCGCATGCGGGTGCGGGCGGCACCGCATGCGGGCGGTGCCGCGTGCGGGCGGCACCGCATGCGGGCGGCACCGCATGCGGGTGGCGCCGCATGCCCCCGCATGCGGACAGCGCCGCATGCGGGCGGCGCCGCACGCGGGCGGCACTGCATGCAGGCAGCGCCGCATGCGGGCGGCGCTACACGCGCCCGCATGCGGGCAGCGCCGCATGCGGGTGACGCCGCATGCGGACGGCGCCGCACGCAGGTAGTACGCCGCCCAGCCGCGCGGGGCCGGGCGCGTACGTGTACGAATTGTGCGCAAGGTGGGGTGGGGCGCGCCGGGTGTTCTAGTCTTTGATCTTGCGGAGTCTTGAATTTCTGACTCCTGTATGACAGGTTCTTGTAGGTCCGGGCGGGCACCCGAGACGCGGGAGAACCTAGCATCTGTCAGGAGCGCGATAACGAAAAGGTGGGTTTACGGTCGAGGCTGAGTATAGTGTTAGTATTCCGAAAGGGATTTTTATTGTTAATCGGTACTAACGCTGATGGTTTCTATGATGTACTATATTACCCCGTGTCTTGGTTACTTATGCTCGAGTTGCGACACGCGCACCCGCGGTCTGGCCACCGCAAAGGGTGCTCTTTTCCGGAAAGGCGGTCTTTGACCCGTGTTACCCACGAGGGGATGTAGTGGGGCCCCCGTAGGTGTGGGGTTTGAGGCACCAAGGTGTGAGCGGTGCGACCTGTCGGGATTGGTGCCCGACGAGGTCAGGTGTGCGACCCGCCGGGATTGGTGCCCGACGAGGTCAGCGGTGCGACCCGCCGGGATTGGTGCCCGACGAGGTCAAGTGTTACAGGTGTTACCGGGGTTACAGGGGTCTCAGGTGGTACAGGTGGTTGCGAGTTATCGTTATGAGTAGAGCGGTTGCTCCGGCTAGTCTTACTTTTGTGGCTTGGTATTACTTTACTGCTTTAGTATTGTTATTATGATAGTGTCGCTGACTACCCACTCTGTGACAGGTACCTCCAGGGGGTAGTGGTAGGCGACAGTGAGGCCGAGGTGGGAGCAGTCGGGCTGTGGGAGCCCTAGTATGCTGTTTTCTTTACTTTCTCTGCATTTCATTTGGTATTGTAGGTTACTGTGTGGTTCTCGATACCCTTGTGGGGTCGTGTGGATGTTGATTACTTTCGTTTCAGTTATGCACTATTGTTTCCTTTATCTTTCCCGCTTGGCCGTTTTCTAAACAAACCAACTGGAAACAAGAGGAAAAGGACTTCGAAAACTGCTTTCAAAACTCTAGGGACGTGTGGGCCCATTTTCCAAACCCTGTGGATTTATGCCGTTTTCCAATTTGTTTTCAAAACCTAAGGCCGTGTGGGCCTGTTTTCAAAACGGTGAGTTTATCCTTTCAACTTGACAGGCCATGGCATTGTTTAGTCTTCGTGTACAGTTAGACTCCGAACTGTTGTGATTAAATGGAAAATGATTGCTTGTGTTCGACTATTGTAACAGCCGCGACGCCGTGCATATACAGAGGAAACTCTGCCCGATTTTCGAGTAAATCTGTATATGTGGCGGGTCTGGGCACGCGCCGGGGAAGGAGGTTTTTAAACAAAAAAATTGTACGCACCTTACGCTTACTTTGGTGTATCGTTTCCGCTAAAATAAAACCCCCGGGGCGTGACAGCCGCGCGGCCCAAGGGATGCCCGCGCGACGCCCTGCAGCGCCGCGTGCTTGGCGCGACGCCCTGCAGCGCCGCGCGCTCCAAGCGCGCGGCCTGCAAGGCCGCGCGGCACAGGGGCCGCCCGCGCGGCACCCTGCAGTGCCGCGTGCCCAGCGCGCGGCCTGCCAGGCCGCGCGGCCCCATGCCGCAGCTCCAGGCTTTCCGCCGCCCTGCTGCACAACATGGCAGCAGCGCGTGCGCTGCGCGCGGCGATCATGTGCGCACGCGCAGCGACAGCCCTCACAGTCACGCGCCGCCGCAATTTCGCGAGCGGCTCGTGCAGCACCACACCTCGGACAACAAGTCCGCCAGCCGCAGCAGCAGGGAAGGGAAGCAAGGAAAAAGAAAAAGAAAGGAAGAGAAGAAGAGATTCACAAAAACCCAAAGAGGAAAATAACCCAAAAACAGCCACCAACCTTCGTTGC
Source organism: Tillandsia leiboldiana (assembly GCA_029204045.2). NCBI lineage: Eukaryota > Viridiplantae > Streptophyta > Magnoliopsida > Poales > Bromeliaceae > Tillandsia > Tillandsia leiboldiana. Next base: position 8,536,801 of record CM055071.1, on the reverse strand, counting down.
TGTCGCGCGCACCCCGCTCGGCGCTCCCTGGCAAACAATGGCGGTCCACTCTCCAAGCTTTTCTTCTTCTTCTTCTTCTTTTCTTGCTTCCTTCCTCCTCTTTCCTTGCTTCAGACCAACCCAAACAGGCCCCTTTTTTTTGGAGGAGAAAGATGGTGAGGTGGAGTATGGGGGAGTGAGAGAGAGAGTAAATAAGGTAAAGGCATTAATTAAAACCCACCTACTCACCCTGTGAATTAATTAACACTCAACTCACCCTCACAAATACTCATCCACACCCTTTCAAATCCACTCCACCAGCAGCTAAAAGGGAAGCAACAAAACAAGGATTAATTAAACAATTTAAATGAATAAAATAATCCCAAAAGTGCCCCAACAACTCACTTTTTGCCTTTGGGCCTTCCGCCGCCGCCCGGACCCACCCGAACTCCGCTGTAAATTAAAAATACACGCGCTCGCGCCTTTCCTCAGCTGAAAAGCTCGTCGGTAGAGTCGAAAAGCTCAAACCAAAAACCGGCACACTACACTCTCCCCCCTACAAAAGGTTTCGTCCTCGAAACCCAAAAAGCTCAAAAAAATCAGGAGGGGGCCTCAAATAAGTGTGGGTAGGTAGTCCTCAACTCATCCTCGGGCTCCCAAGTAGCCTCTCTCTCATCATGGTGGCTCCACAATACCTTCACATAAGATATGACCCGATTTCGCAATTCTCTCGTCTCTCGAGCAAGAATTCGAATCGGGCGCTCCTGGAAGTGTAGCTCCTCGTCCAGCTCCAAAGAAGTGAAGTCCACGATGTGAGAGGGATCATAGACATACCTCCTCAGGACGGATACATGGAAAACATCATGAGTACCGGCTAAACGCGACGGTAGAGCAACCCGGTAGGCAACAGGTCCGACACGCTCTAAGATCTCAAAAGGTCCAATAAAACGCGGGCTCAGCTTCCCGTGCACCCCAAAGCGCCGAATCCCTTGAGAGGGTGAGACTCTCAAAAACACATGATCTCCCACTTGAAACTCCAAGTCTCGCCGCCTCCTGTCGGCGTAGCTCTTCTGTCGGCTCTGAGCAGTGACCAAGTGGCGACGAACAACCTTAACCTTCTCCTCAGATTCCAAAAGCAAATCAGGCCCCAAAGTTTTTCTTTCACCCACGTCACTCCAACAAAGAGGCGATCGACATCTCCTACCATACAACGCTTCGAAGGGCGCCATCTGAATACTCGCCTGGAAGCTATTGTTGTAGGCAAACTCCGCTAATCGCAAATGCCGATCCCAACTGCCGCTAAAGCTCAGGACACAAGCTCTCAACATGTCCTCTAAAGTCTGAATAGTCCGCTCAGACTGTCCGTCGGTCTGTGGGTGAAAGGCGGTGCTGAACTGAAGCTGGGTCCCCAAAGCTGTCTGCAAGCTCCTCCAAAACTGAGAGGTAAACCGGGGGTCCCTATCTGATACAATAGATGCTGGCACACCGTGAAGCCTCACGATCTCGTCAAGGTATAACTGAGCTAACCTCTCCAAGGCCCAACCTGACTGAATCGGCAGAAAGTGAGCTGATTTAGTCAACCGATCCACGATCACCCAAATGGCATCGGCCCCACTCTGTGTCCTCGGCAGACCCACAATAAAGTCCATGGTGACACAATCCCATTTCCATTCAGGGATTGGTAGGCTTTGCAACTTGCCAGCGGGAACTCGATGTTCCGCCTTAACCTGTTGGCAAGTTAGACAGTGGGCCACAAACCTACCAATATCCCTCTTCATGCCCTGCCACCAGAACTGCGCCTTCAAATCCCTATACATCTTAGTTCCCCCAGGATGGAGGGTGTAAGGTGTATAGTGAGCCTCTCTCAGGATCAGCTCTCTAATATCCAAATCCACCGGCACACAAATGCGGTCCCTGTACCTGAGTACTCCCGCGACATCCACAGTAAAGTCCCCGCTCTGTCCAAGCTGCATCTGGTCTCGAATCCTCAGAAGGTAGGGGTCCCCACTCTGCTTCTCTCTAATCCTGTCCAGTAGAGTGGGCTGCAAGACCATAGACATAAGTCTTGCAGAAACCCCCGGGGACACAACCTCTATAGCCAAACTCCTCAGCTGCTCTCTTAGTGGTCTCTGCTGGGTAATAAGCATGCTCAAGGTCTGCCCTGCTCGCCTGCTCAAAGCATCCGCGACCACGTTAGCCTTGCCGGGATGATAGAGAATGCTCAAGTCGTAATCCTTTAACAGCTCAAGCCACCGGCGCTGCCTTAGGTTGAGTTCTTTCTGGGTGAACAGGTATTTCAAACTCTGATGATCGGTGAAGATCTCACAGCGCTCGCCATACAAATAGTGCCGCCAGAGCTTCAAGGCATAAACAACCGCAGCTAACTCCAAGTCATGTGTAGGGTAATTCCTCTCATAATCCTTTAACTGATGGGAAGCATAGGCAATTACCCTGCCGTGCTGCATCAATACACATCCAAGGCCGCTGTGGGAGGCATCGCTGTAAATCACGAACCCTTCCTCCATGACTGGTAGTGCAAGCACCGGCGCTGTAATCAATCTCTGCTTCAACTCCTCGAAGCTTTGCTGGCATTGCTCTGTCCACACAAACTTTACTCCCTTCTTGGTCAATCTAGTAAGGGGGGTAGAGAGCTTCGCAAAGCCCTCTACAAAACGACGGTAGTAGCCAGCAAGGCCCAAGAAACTCCGAATCTCTGCCACCGTCGTGGGTCTTGGCCAATCCCGAACTGAATCGATCTTCGTCGGGTCCACTGCCACTCCTGCGGCTGAAACTATGTGGCCTAGAAAAGAGACCTCCCGAAGCCAAAAGGCGCACTTCTTCAACTTGGCATACAACTTCTTCTCCCTCAGAAGCTGTAGCACTAACCTCAAGTGCTCCTCGTGCTCAAGGTCGCTACGGGAATAAATCAAAATGTCATCAATGAAAACCACCACAAAACGGTCCAAGTACGGCTGAAAGACTCGGTTCATCAGATCCATAAACGCAGCCGGGGCATTCGTCAAACCAAAAGGTAACACTGTAAACTCGTAATGCCCATACCGAGTCCTAAACGCCGTCTTGGACACATCCTCGGCCCTCACCCTGAGCTGGTGGTAACCGGACTGAAGATCTATCTTCGAGAAAACCGTGGCTCCCTGAAGTTGATCAAACAGATCGTCAATCCGAGGAAGTGGACACTTGTTCTTGACGGTCACTTTATTCAATTCCCTGTAATCCACACAAAGCCTAAGTGACCCGTCTTTTTTCTTCACAAAAAGAATCGGGGCTCCCCAAGGAGAAATGCTAGGACGAACAAACCTGCGATCCATAAGATCCTGAAGCTGAGCCTTTAACTCCCTCAATTCTGCTGGTGCCATTCTGTAGGGTGCCTTAGAGATTGGCGTAGTTCCAGGAACCACGTCAATCACAAACTCAATCTCTCTATCCGGCGGCATAGACGATAGCTCAGGGGGGAACACATCTGGATACTCTCGGACGATAGGAATGTCCTCGAGTCCAGGCATCGCCGTAGGCACCTCTACAACAGTGGCTAAGAAGGCAACACAACCCCGACTCATCATCTGCCGAGCTCTGGCTGAAGAGATCGTCGCAGCAAAAAGCGTACTCTGACAACCTCTGAAGACATACTCTCCCTGACCCGGCTCCCGGAGGGTCACAGTCCTCTCTCGACAATCAATAGTAGCGTAATACTGAGTCAACCAATCCATACCCAATACTACGTCGAAATCCCGAAGCTGACGAAGGACTAAAAGATCAACAGGCAAAATCCAAGGCCCTAACTGCACAGGGCAGGACCGACAATACTCATCAACGTGCAAAACGTGATCGGGTATCTGAACCTCACGAGCACAAGACAACGGCCCTATCTCTAGCCCATGCATGAATGCAAAAGTCCTACTAATGAATGAATGGGATGCTCCGGTATCAAACAATGCTCTGGTATGAGTAAAAGAAATAAGAATAATACCTGCCACCACGTGGCCAGCTGCCCCCGTATCCTCGACCTGTGCGGTATACACCCTGCCGCTCGGGGGTGGTCGCCTGTCGGACTGCCGCGACGATGTGGCCCTGTCCCCCTGGCCAAAACCTGTCGAAGATCCGCCCGTCTGGAAGGGCGGTTGTCACGCCCCGGGTGTAAACCAGAACCCAGGCCCGTCCACAGATCCGCCGTGCACACGGTATTTTCCGTGTACACGAAGCGCCAGTAACCTGCTCAGATATAAGAGATATAGTAAAAGAGCAATAAAAACAGAGCTGAACTAAAAATTAATACATCTCAGACTGAAGCTGGAAATAAAATACAATACATCTGTATAAATGATATATCTGTCTCTCCCAGCTCACCAAAAAAAAAATACAACCTGCTGGCGAAAGCCAACCCCAAAAGTAAAAGTACAACCGTCTGAGGAAACATGGGTACACCAACAGTCCAGCTAACATGCTCATCCTGCCTCGAGATCTATCTACTCAGCCGTCCTCTCTCCCCGACCCGCCACTTTAAGCCCAGTAGCACCCGCAGAAGACACTGCAAAACAAAGGAGAAGAAAAAGAGGAAAGAAGAATGGGGGTGAGACTACTAGTAAACCAGTAGCCTTCCCTAGTGGGTAAAACCTCAACTCTGACACGCCCACTAGGTCTACCAGAGGCAAAAGGGAAGTAAAGGTGGTATGCTATGAATAAGACTACTGACGAAAAGCTACCACTAGTATGCCTCTAAATACTGAGCTAAAAGAATAGCTAAATGTATGCATCAGAATACAAGTGCCTGCCTGAATAAACCGAATCTGATCACCAGTAAACACTGGTACTGCCTGCTATGCCTGCCCAAATCGGGTATGCTGGCCAACGCATAACACCGATAGGGGATGGGAGTCTCAAGGACTCAAAGCCTGCCTGTCGCGCACTCCGGAGTGGCACTCGAGGGGAGCGACCCACACGAGTAAAGTATCTCAGTATCCAGTAACATAAGTATCATAAATCAGCAGGACTGGATCATGACTCTGATCAAAGTGGGAAAACACATCCACTAAAGAAAGACCCGATCTCAACCTGATGCAAGATAGACAAATAGTGGGAAACTCCATCCACTAGAGACCTGATACCCAATCTGATGCATAAGCAACCTCCGGTCAACCGCCCAAGGTCCGCGGTTGCCGCAATACCCTGCCATCAAGCCTGCCTGTCCCAAAACCCAAGATGCTGACTACACTATCCCCAAACCCCCTGCTCGCGCACGAGCTACAAATACCCTGAGCCTCAAATGAAAGGAGAAAAGAATAATAAAAAGGTTTCTCCTATGTCAATTCCAGCATGATAGTGTAGCAGAAAAAGGTGGCCTATCTAGGTGACCATACAAGCATGCAAATGTCCCAAGATGATACAAAATAAAACAGATGTCGATAACCTTTATAATGTTAGAGCATGTAGAGAACAGTATGAGAAAAGTAAATATGAGATAGCCTGCGCCTGCCTATACCACATACCCAAAGCCCACAAATTATTGATTAGCCTTATCTTTTACCATGATGTTACTGCGCTACAATCATAATCCCCAATTAAGCAAGTTCTAACAATATCCGGTTTAATCTCAACCAAGCCTGCCATTGCCACACGTAAAATGCATTTAGCCTTTTAATCAAGGAAGCTACTCAAGTGCCTAGCGGGTAATCAAAAGCAAGGGTTTCACAACAACACTCATAATAACAATCCTGACCAAGATCCGACATCCGGTCAACCGCCTACTATCCGCGGTAGCCGCAATACCCCAAAAGCTAAAATCCAAGCCCCGGCTACACTATGCCAATCCCTGCTCAAACCCGAGCAACAAATAGCCGCCTGCCTAGGGAATAGGGAGAGAAGAAATAATAGGGTTTCTCCTAAGTCAGTCCCAACATATAGTGTAGCGATCAGAAATGGTCTAACTAGGTATCCATAAAATCAAGCCTATCTCCTCATGGAAGAAAGAAGGGGAGTGACGAATAGTGGTTCCACATGTGTATCAAATAATAACTCCACCTGGGTGTAATCATCATGCTAAATCATAATCCAACCACACACATGTCCATAACCCGCTAATCACCCTCACATGAATCATCCACCTATGCCTGTCCAAAAATCCTCAAGTGGTACCCTCCCACAAGACGTTTCACAATATCTCAATATGAAAGTACATCCCCCCCTTATGCAAGGTTAAATGCTAAAATGATGTCCATGTAAGCATGTATAAGTTCCAACCATTATCAAGTTTCCAATATAATGTTTTCCATATGATAGGCTCACAATTATTTAGTTAAGCATGCATGTCCATTAGGTGACCATTCAATATGTCCAATAGAGGGGATCTCTCTACTATTCCTAGTGGGTATATCAGAAAAGAGGAATAAAGCAACCACCCACCTCGAGCGCCAAATCCTGGTCCCAACAGTGAAGTCCACGCCCGGTCTAAGCAATCACCACAACACTGCACAAAGCACCCCAAAAGGACATGCACAATTAATATACTATGCTCACACAAAATCTGTCCCAAACATAACAGTCCATAGTTTTGCCTTTTTCACCTGCGAGATCTGCTCGAAAAATTCTAGGAAAAATACTGTCACGATCCTCGCGACGAACCGGTCGAAATGAGTACATGCACGTTCACACCCGAGTTTCCTACGCTGAGATACAAATTCGACAAGGGAACCACCCCGAAATAATCCAATCACAAAATCTGTACCACAGGGCTCAGTAAACAGGGATTTCTCATCTACGGGGAAAATTCAAAAAATTCCGAGAAAATTTGGGGATAATCCTCGTGATGTGTAGATGCAAAACGCCTCTTGAATCGCCCCAATCCGATTCCCGGTTGCGGAGATATCGCCGAAATACCGAACCGCTATCCAAAACTCCATCACAGCAAATGGTGTCACAGTAAACTCAGAAAACTCCTCGAAAAGCGTGAAACGAGGGGAAACAGGAAATACCAATATTAAAGCTCTGTCAGTCGCCGTTCCAATGGCGTAAGAATCGCTGGAAAATGTTGTTAGGGTAGGCCGGGAGAGCTCTCGCATCGAAACGCGATGAAAGGGGTACACCGATGAAGGAACGTCGCGTCGCGCCGGAGAAAATGGAAATCTTGTAATCCATGCCGCCGAAAAAATCCGAAACTTCACAGGAGCATTCCTCTCTTCTTGGAGAAGATTTTATCTTCTCAGCCCCCCTTCGAGATGAGGGCTCCAAGGGGTCCAAATCCTCCATTGAAGCCCTCTCGGATGCAAACAAGGAGCAAAAAGCGGAAAATCTTTTCAGGAAATTACCTCTGTGTCCCGCCGAACAGGAAACACCAAATTCCACCATCCACTGACTGCCACGTGGTTCCCGAACAGCGCACAACAACTCCAGCCAATGCGGATGCGACACGTGGCCCGACCGCGCCTGCCCGCGCGCCCAGACGCGCCAGCTGCCCTTCTGCCAGCACTGTAGACCAACCAATAGGGAAGCGCCACGTGTCCCTGCCACTGACTGCTGCACCCGGTGCACGAACCTCTGTACACCGAGCCAATGATATCCTGCCACGTGTCCACCCCCGGGTGCACCATGAACCAATACCCAACCGCCAAACTCCGTAGACCAGGAGCTGTGAGCCAGCCTATAGGGTGATGCCACGTGTCCCCGTTTCGGTGCACGCCGGCCGCGTGGACCGCCTACCTGCCCGCGCGCCCGCGCGCTGCCCGCGCCCTGCCCGTGCCGCGCGCTGCCGCCGTTCCGCCTGCCCGATGCCGCGCCGCCGCCCACCGGCACTGCCCGCTGCCGCCGCCGGCGCCGGCGATCGCCGGAGTTACTGTTCCGGCCGGTGAACAATAAAACATTGTAGCAACATCCGAAAAATAAGTGTAAATAGCCCATTTTGACCGTTTTCGCGCGCTGATTCCAAATCCGGTGTCCATTTCGCCAAATTCCAATCCTATATATTGCCGGAGGCTCCCGGAAAGGTGTTTTTAACCCGAATTTTGTGCTGAGCCTAAATTTGATATCCATTTTGCGCGTAAACACCTCTAAACATCCGACGAGGTCCCCCGATTACCCACGTGATCCATTTTAAGCCCGGAGTTCATCACTTGTGTCCAAGTTGGCGCTCGAACACCGCCGTCCTGCCGTGTAGCCCTCCAGAAGCTGCCGATCACACTGTAAAAGCCCTGTAGAATTCCGGATCACCACATCCTCCCCCACTAAAAGAAAGTTTCGTCCTCGAAACTAAAGCAACTCCCACGGGGTCTCAAAAACCAGGGGGTAAGTACTCAACACCGCCGTCTCCCGCTCCCAAGTCGCCTATCACTCCCCGTGATTACTCCTTAGCAACAACAACAGCAACAACCAGTACAGTATAGCCCGATTGCGCAATTCCCTCATCTCACGAGCCGGAATTCGCAACGGGCGTCCCTCGTACTCCAAACTCTCACAGGGCTCAAAAGAAGTGAGTCAATCACGGGCGAGGGGTCCAAAACATAACACTCCGGAGCGGAGACGCAGAAAAACCTCAGGGACTCCAACAAAAGACTGGGGAAAAGGACGAACAGCCAGTGCAACACGCACTAAAATCACCCTCTAGAGCCAACTCAACCAGGGCGGCCCGAAACACGACCACACCAGCACCCGCACAAGAAAGGGGCCCCAACAAGCAGGGATTCTCACTCGGTCACTGTCAAAACTAGACCACACGAGTAGATCGATCAGCCGCAGCCTATCCGCAAAAGGGGTCCTCTGGGACACAATCTCAAGCCCTGTACACCACCATGGTCCCACAAAGCGCCAGCTATGGAACCGTCAAACCCAACTCCCAAATAGCTCTTCTGCTCCAGGTATCCGCCACCACAGTGGCCCGGTCGGGGTGATCCTGAATGCTCATCAAAATCCAATGGTAGCCCCATAGCCACTATGGGAGGTATCACTATAACTCGCAAGTCCAGCTTCCTCCGCTGACCAAGCTAAAAAAAAAAAATCGGCGCTGGCACCAATCTTATCATCCGCTTGTCAAACTCTGCCGGCACCATCCGGTCCAAAAGCTCCTCACCTCAACAGTAACGGTCAATCTCGGCCTGTCTCAATCAGCATCCATTTTGACCGGACTTCCACTGCCACCCCTATGGCTAGAATATGTAATCCAGAAAGATATGCTCTCAAAGCTAAAACTTGTACCAAAACCACTTGGCATAAAGCTTCTTCCTCACAGATCTTGTCACACCATCTACAAATGCTCCACAAGCTCTAAATCACTCAGGGAGAGGGTAAAGCCAAAATATCCCTAGAGAATGCAGCTATCAACCCGTTCAAGTCCCGCTGGAATACAGAGTTCCTCAATCTTAAAGGCAACAAGGCATTAGTCATTCCATTGGCCTCACTGCACACATAATGCCCCTAGCGTGTCTTGAACGCCATCTTGGCGAAATACTCAGCTGTAAATCCAAACTGGTGCAGGCATCATAATCGATCAACTGCCGGAGCATAACTCCATCAAAAGGTCCTAAATAATACCTGGACCTGCCAGGGCTCCAATCACAAAGGGCTCTCATAGTCGTGTATCAACGACACGACACTAGGTCAAACAAACCCTCTATCCATCAAATCCACGCACCTATGCCCACAACTCTCACAGCTCTACAAATGATATTTAACGAGGTGCCATCGAGGTAGGCGTGGTTCCCAAAACCATGTCAATCGAAATCACAATCTCCTTAACCGGCGGCATCATCATCAGCTCAGGTGGAATCACACCCGGGATCTCACGGGCAACAGGAATATTCTTACGTCCCGGTGCCGCCGTAGGCACCTCTCACACTGTCACTGTAACCTGAGTACCCAAACAGTCTCAACAACAAGCCTTCTATTGTCTGCCTCGCAGAAACAAAGTCCTTTCTCTCAGCAGTCAAACATCCTGTGGCACTATGCCAACCAGTCCCAAGCACTGTGTCACACCCCGAAACTGCTACCAATTTGGCATGGTTCGGGCGCGCTGAACAGACGCCGAACGGACAGAACCTCCCCTGTCCGCCCAAGGCTAAGCGACAAGATCATGTACAAGAATCACCCAGGAATTAATTCTAGATATACACAATCACAACGAGAGCACAACCAGTGCTAACAAGAACATAAGAGCAAGGTACGAGTATATAAAAGTAAACATACAAGTAACAAAAGAGAGAAACTCTATCTATTACAACCATTCCATTCGTGTATATGAATAATACATAGATCACATCCAAAATGTCCTCACCCTATACAACATCTACTCTCAAAATGTAAAGACAAGGTGACAAGAGCTATAGATGTAGGGAGGCTGCTATCAACGCCTCTAGGGCGCCAAGCCCTTACCGCGATCCTCGCCGGGAGTACCTGTACTCGGCCCTGTAATAATAGTGGGGTGAGAACTATGGTCCATAGTTCCCAGTGGGTTCGGCCACCGACTCCACCGGTCTTCCCACTAGGTCCAAGAGGGCAAAAGCAGATAGATAGATAGATAGATAGATATATCTGAAAACTGTAAATGCAGTAAATAACTACACTACTATGCCCAACACGGAAAAACATGTATGCATGCTCAGGGGAGAGATATCCAAATATATCACTATGTCCAAGAAGTACAATTTCATGCTTGTTCGCTAACTCATTTTCAAGAAGTGTGGTTTTTAACACTTCATCTCAAATCTCACGGCACACCCGAAGGTTGCCCACGGCTCACTATCACGACGAGGGAGACTATGTCTCAACCTACCAATCGAACGCGTCTGCGGGACCCTACCGTCCCTCGGGGTGGCGTGCCCCGTGACCAACTCCGGAGTAGGCGGCCGTAGAGGAGCGACCTCCACCAGCCAAAAACAGACTATGAGCATGATCCAATCCTCTCCACACGAGGATACCCTATCTATAAGGCTAATGGCAACTGAGATCCCTATAGATAATACACAACCTATGTCTCACATGTGTCACGGTAGGTTTACCTACACTACCTTTCATATGCCACTCGTTCATTTATTGTGTGGTGTTTACAATTTCTACATATATGCCACTCGTCATCAATTGTTGACTCACAAGTCCAACACCCAATCCGCACTATAGGATTCCTCGGTATCGACCCAATCTTTCCCAATCCAACATATTAGCATAACATTTGCTAAATAAATATATCTACCGGAAAGTATAAAGATGGCAATACATACTATCCTACAATGCAATGGTGCGATATGCAATAGTGTAAGTGGCTAAGACATAGAGAGAAGCCCAGCGGCTTCGGTAAAAGCACCACCCACCTCGGGTCCTTGGCTCGGCTCGGCTCTCCAAAAAAAATCTACGGGAGCACCGGTCTCGATCACAAGGGTCGCCTCAAGTCGGATGTCCTAACAAGTCCAAAACGGCCTATTAATAACCTCCCAGCACTATGCTTAGTGTTTTCACGTGCGCGCAAAAGCGCCGACGAAAGACGACGAACTTCCACGATTTATGGTCTGGATCGTCAAGGGTTTACCCAAAACCCCTCCATGATGGAAGGATTCTATTTAAATCCCCCACCAAAAATTGCTAATGTCATTATTTCTCTTTTTGCCTCAAAAGTCCTAGAGCGCGTATTTCGGCTCTAACTTTTCGGCCGTTCGACGGAATGTCGATCCGTCTTCGCCAACACGTTTCTTTACATAGTAATTGAGTTTCCATGGGTTCAAATGAGATCAATCCCATGAAAATCCAAAAACTCCTCTTTTAACCTTAGGTTTCATTTACACATTCATCACGATTTCTCCACGATTTTCGCCGATTTTTTCGACAAGAATTCTCCTAAGATCATATAGATTATAGATCAAAAAAGATATGGCAAAACCAAATTTATTTTTTACAAAACTCACCTCAAAGAGCTATGATTCCAAGCTTTTCTTGGTTCAAAAGCTCGCCCTCGCTCGCCGTAGGCTCCTCGCAAATCGCTCCGCGATTTCGTGCGCGTTAGAGTGAGAAATTTTAGAGAGAGAAAGTGAGGGGAGAAGGAGAGAGAAAGCCTCCCATGGAGGTGTGCTCTGTATGTGTGCGTGCGTGGGGTGCGTGGGTGGAGAAGAAGAAGAAAAGGGGAAAGTGGCTTTTATGCATAAAGGACCCCCCCCCCCCCCCCCACAATAGTGGTAATTCACTATTTAGTCCAATTTGATCTGATACTTGCCTGCGGAGTCCTTCTGAGTGTCCGTTTGCGCTCAAATTTGACGGGCAGGCTCATCTCAACTTAATTTATCATGAGATATTTTAAATTTTCAGTTTGGGCCATTTCTGGGTCACCAAAAGTCTCGCTGTACTTAAAATCGCTGTCAGGTACCTTTCTCACTGCTCGGGTATCCGATTGTTGCGAAACTTTTATTGTAACCTTAAAACATAATTACGAAGTTCCCGTAATTTTCTCAGAATTTTTCGACACTGTTGGCGGAGCCCGTTCTCACTATCCGGCATCCGATCAACGCGAAACTTTTTCTGTGGCCTTAAAACATATTTACGAGACTCCCGTAATTTTCTCAGAATTTTTCGACACTGTGCATTTTCTGCTAATTTATTTGCCCCGTCTCTCACAGAAAATATTAAATCTTCTGTTTTCGCTCCGATTTCGGCGCAGGTCATTTCCAACCTATATTATGCTTCTATGATTCCAATAAAAATAGTATCTTACACTATTTTTATTTATTTTTATTTATATAATAATTTTTCCGACTTACTATATCCTACCGTAACTTCTATATGGTATTTAAAAGTTGAACTTGCAAATTTTACCTATGGTTAATTAGGATTTCTTTGAATTAATTGGGCATATTCTACTTAATGTCTAACTTCTACTTTTAGAAGTTCGGTATCCTACATTCTTCCCCCCTTAAGCAATTTCGTCCGCGAAATTTAAATTTAACGCAATTCAACCGAATCGAAATTCATACCTCTAATTCATCTCCTCGAAGAGATGAGGATGGTGCGCCCTCACTGTTTCCTCAAGTTCCCACGTGGCCTCGCGATCATCGTGATTGCTCCACCGGACCCTGACATAAGGAATCTCGCGGTTTCTCAATTTGCGCACCTCCCGAGCAATAATCGCCACCGGGAACTCCTCATAGCTCAAGTCATCCTGAAGCTCCGGCGGCTCATATAGCATCGCATGCTCCGGATCGGGTACATATTTGCGGAGATTGGAGACGTGGAAGACGTTATGTACATCCGCCAACTTCGGCGGCAATGCAAGCCGGTACGCCACCGATCCCACACGCTCCAATATCTCATAGGGGCCGATATAGCGGGGACTCAGTTTTCCCCGCACTCCAAATCGCTTCACGCCCCTCATGGGCGAAACCTTCAAGAAGACGCGGTCGCCCACCGCGAATTCCAAATCCCGCCGACGCTTGTCCGCGTAGCTTTGTTGCCGAGATTGCGCCGTAAGCAATCTTTTGCGAGCAAGGCGGACCTTCTCCTCCGCCTCCCGCAAAATGTCCGGCCCGAACTCCGTGCGCTCGCCCACATCACTCCAATAGATAGGGGATCGACACTTCCGTCCATAAAGAGCCTCGAACGGTGCCATCTCCAAACTAGCGTGATAACTGTTGTTGTAGGCGAACTCGGCCATCGGCAAGTACTTGCACCAACCGCCCTTGTAATCGATGACGCACGCCCGCAACATGTCCTCCAAGGTCTGAATGGTTCTCTCTGTCTGACCATCAGTCTGAGGGTGAAAAGCGGTGCTAAAATCGAGCCGTGTGCCAAGGGCCTCCTGCAGATTCCTCCAGAAATGCGAGGTGAACTTGGGGTCTCGGTCCGATACAATCGACTTCGGCACCCCGTGCAGCCTCACCACCTCGTCAAGATATACCTGTGCCAACTTCTCTCCCGCCCAGGTGGTGTGGACCGGCAAGAAATGTGCTGACTTGGTGAGACGATCCACAATCACCCAGATCGAGTCGTGGCCTCCCGTTGAGCGAGGCAACCCGACGATGAAGTCCATAGAGATGTCCTCCCACTTCCAAACGGGAATAGGCAAGCTTTGGAGTTTCCCCGCCGGGAGTCGACGCTCCGCTTTTATCTGTTGACATGTAAGGCACTTTGCCACGAAGCGCCCAATGTCCGCCTTCATCCCCGGCCACCAATAGAGTATCTTCAACTCGTGGTACATCTTGGTGCCACCAGGGTGCTCGGCATAAGGTGACCGATGCGCCTCTCGCAATATCAGTTCGCGGAGCTCCTCATTTTCCGGCACACACCAACGGTTCCGAAACCGAAGTGTGCCATCGGCGTGTACATGGAAATCACCGCCTTTGCCCTCCTCGATGTCACGCCGCACCTTTTGGAGACTTGAGTTGGAAGGCTGCACATTCTTGATCCTCTCCAACAAGGTCGGCTGAATAATAAGCGCCATCATCAGGGCTGGCACCTCGGGAGCGACTACCTCAAGGTTCATCCGCCCCATGTCCAACCATAACGGCGTTTGATTCGTGACGTCCATAGCGAGGTTCCTCGCCGTCTTTCTACTTAGTGGATCGGCGACCACGTTTGCTTTGCCGGGGTGGTAAAGGATATCGACATCATAATCCTTCAGCAGCTCCAACCACCGCCGTTGCCGCAGATTGAGCTCCTTCTGGGTGAATAAGTACTTGAGGCTTTTGTGGTCGGTGTAGATCTCGCAATGTGCACCATACAAGTAGTGCCTCCACAACTTCAGCGCGAAGATCACCGCCGCCAACTCCAAATCGTGAATGGGATAGTTCTTTTCGTGGTCCTTCAACTGGCGGGATGCATAAGCGATCACTTTTCCGCCCTGCATCAGGACACACCCCAGACCCAGATAGGATGCGTCGCTATACACCACGAAGTCCTCGCCCTGCACCGGTAAGGCGAGAATAGGAGCCGACGTCAACCTTTTCTTCAATTCAATGAAACCCCGGTCGCATTCGTCGCTCCAAACGAACTTGACGCCCTTTTGCGTCAGCCGAGTAAGTGGAGTCACAATCCTCGAGAAACCCTCCACGAACCGTCGATAATACCCGGCCAAGCCCACAAAACTGCGGACTTCCGTGACATTCGTCGGGCGCGGCCAATCCCTAACCGCCTCAATTTTCTTCGGGTCAACTGAAATCCCCCCCTCAGAAATAATATGCCCAAGGAAAGCCACCTCGCGGAGCCAAAACTCGCACTTCTTCAGTCTTGCAAATAGCTTCTCCTCCCGAAGGATTTGAAGCACTATCCGCAAATGCTCCGCGTGCTCCTCGTCGCTCCGCGAATAGACCAAAATGTCGTCAATGAAGACCACGACAAATCGGTCCAAGTACTCCCTGAACACACGGTTCATCAGATCCATGAACGCCGCCGGGGCGTTAGTAAGCCCGAAAGGCATGACCGTGTATTCGTAGTGACCATAGCGTGTGCGAAACGCCGTTTTCTAAACATCCTCCGGCTTGATTTTCAACTGGTGGTAGCCGGACTGGAGATCAATTTTGGAGTACACCAGCGACCCTTGCAATTGGTCAAACAAGTCGTCGATTCTTGGTAACGGGTACTTGTTTTTGATGGTAACCTTGTTCAGCTCCCGATAATCCACACAGAGTCGAAAAGAACCATCCTTCTTGCGCACAAATAATACCGGGGCTCCCCACGGTGATACACTTGGCCGAATGAACCCTTTGTCGAGAAGATCCTGCAACTGATCCCTCAACTCCTTCAATTCTGCCGGCGCCATACGATACGGGGCCTTCGAGATCGGCGCCGTCCCGGGAATCAAGTCTATGATGAACTCGATCGCCCGATCCGGCGGCATCCCCGGTAACTCCGCGGGAAACACATCAGGAAACTCCCGCACCACCAATAACTCCTCCATGATCGGAGCCGCACGGTCCACCTCCACAACGGTCGCCAAAAATGCCGGGCAACCGCTATGGACCAACTTCCTCGCTCTCGTTGCCGACACCGTTGCAATGAAGCACGAGCTTTGATGAGCTCGATAGATAACCTCCTCCTGTCCCGGCTCCCGAAAAGTGACCAACTTTCTCCTGCAGTCGATCACAGCGTGATACTTCGAGAGCCAGTCCATGCCCAAGATGACGTCGAACGCCTCCAACTTCTTGAGCTCGAGCAACCGGACGGGCATAATCCAGTCGCCCACTTGCACCGGGCAGGATAAGCACCCCGTGTAAGTAATAGATGACGACGCCGGGCCTTCGACTCGCCACTTGCCCGTTGCCTCCAAGATAATACCATGAGTGCGTGCAAATGATCCGCTAATGAATGAATGCGTAGCACCTGTATCAAAAATGGCCCTGGAGCGAACTCCATGTATTAGAACCATACCTGCCACGACACTGGGCTCCTCGATGTCGACAGGATCCTGGGCCTCGGCCTGAACGGCGAATACCCGCCCGCTCAGCGCCGATCGCGTCATCTCCTGCTGCCTAGGAGCCATCGCGCGCCCCGCAGAGACGGGAACATAAGGAGTGCCTCCATAATGAACAGGGGTTGCCGGAGTCGATGCAGCTAAGGGGGCACGCGAACCACTCGCTGGGCACTCTCGGCTCATGTGCCCCTCCTGCCCGCAGCTATAGCATCTGCCCTCACGCTGCCTGCACTGCTGCACCCGGTGGTCCCTGCTATCGCAGATAATGCAAGGCCGTGGTCCCTGCCTCCACGGCTGCGATCTCGGTTGCTTCGGGGGTCTCCTGGAGCTAGACTGTGCCCCCGAACCACCGCCCTGGTGCTTCTTGCCCTTGTCCTTGGGCTCCGCCGCCATCTCGCGCTCCTCGCGCACATGGGCATCCCCGTGTTCTGCCCACAGCGCTCGATCAAGAACCTCGGCGTAGGTCGTGAGCTTGAACAGCTGCACGGCCCGGTAGATCCAGGGCTTAAGCCCCCGCAGAAACCAATCGGCCCGGTCCGCATCATCGCGAACAACATCGGGAACACAGTCGATGATGTGGGTGAACTCCTGCTCGTACTCCATCACCGAGCGACTTCCCTGCCGCAGCTTGCGGAACTTTTCCTTCATCACCCGCTTATCGGCGTCGGGAAAGTAGTGCCCGTACACCGTCCTCTTGAACTCCCCCCACAACATCGGAGGAAGATGCGCGGGTCGATCACGCTTCACCCGCCTCCACCATACTAACGCCGGTTCTCCAAAACTATGCGTGGCCAGGGGCACCTTGTCCCTTTCCAGGACAGGGAGAACTCCAAAGATAGTCTCCATAGCATTTACAAAACTAGACAACTCAATAATAAATCGGGCGGAAGCATACAAGCATACTAGTCCTAGAACCTTAGCATCATGCCGTCGGCCGCCGACATAACACTTCGTGTCACCGAACAAGCACACTTGAATCCGTCTCTATTCTCAATTAGAGACATATAATCTTCTTTGACCCAATCCATTTCACTTCCGCCAACGTCAAGGGTTCACGTTTCACTCACGTCCCTACAACCTCAGGGTTTACCAGCCTAGGGTTTCCTAAGTAATCCTAGACTCTCTCTCTTTACTTGCTCTTATCTTGCTCTGATACCAGTTTATCTGTCACACCCCGAAACTGCTACCAATTTGGCATGGTTCGGGCGCGCTGAACAGACGCCGAACGGAAAGAACCTCCCGTGTCCGCCCAAGGCTAAGCGACAAGATCATGTACAAGAATCACCCAGGAATTAATTCTAGATATACACAATCACAACGAGAGCACAACCAGTGCTAACAAGAACATAAGAGCAAGGTACGAGTATATAAAAGTAAACATACAAGTAACAAAAGAGAGAAACTCTATCTATTACAACCATTCCATTCGTGTATATGAATAATACATAGATCACATCCAAAATGTCCTCACCCTATACAACATCTACTCTCAAAATGTAAAGACAAGGTGACAAGAGCTATAGATGTAGGGAGGCTGCTATCAACGCCTCTAGGGCGCCAAGCCCTTACCGCGATCCTCGCCGGGAGTACCTGTACTCGGCCCTGTAATAATAGTGGGGTGAGAACTATGGTCCATAGTTCCCAGTGGGTTCGGCCACCGACTCCACCGGTCTTCCCACTAGGTCCAAGAGGGCAAAAGCAGATAGATAGATAGATAGATAGATATATCTGAAAATTGTAAATGCAGTAAATAACTACACTACTATGCCCAACACGGAAAAACATGTATGCATGCTCAGGGGAGAGATATCCAAATATATCACTATGTCCAAGAAGTACTATTTCATGCTTGTTCGCTTACTCATTTTCAAGAAGTGTGGTTTTTAACACTTCATCTCAAATCTCATGGCACACCCGAAGGTTGCCCACGGCTCACTATCACGACGAGGGAGACTATGTCTCAACCTACCAATCGAACGCGTCTGCGGGACCCTACCGTCCCTCGGGGTGGCGTGCCCCGTGACCAACTCCGGAGTAGGCGGCCGTAGAGGAGCGACCTCCACCAGCCAAAAACAGACTATGAGCATGATCCAATCCTCTCCACACGAGGATACCCTATCTATAAGGCTAATGGCAACTGAGATCCCTATAGATAATACACAACCTATGTCTCACATGTGTCACGGTAGGTTTACCTACACTACCTTTCATATGCCACTCGTTCATTTATTGTGTGGTGTTTACAATTTCTACATATATGCCACTCGTCATCAATTGTTGACTCACAAGTCCAACACCCAATCCGCACTATAGGATTCCTCGGTATCGACCCAATCTTTCCCAATCCAACATATTAGCATAACATTTGCTAAATATCTATATCAACTGGAAAGTATAAAGATGGCAATACATACTATCCTACAATGCAATGGTGCGATATGCAATAGTGTAAGTGGCTAAGACATAGAGAGAAGCCCAGCGGCTTCGGTAAAAGCACCACCCACCTCGGGTCCTTGGCTCGGCTCGGCTCTCCAAAAAAAATCTACGGGAGCACCGGTCTCGATCACAAGGGTCGCCTCAAGTCGGATGTCCTAAACAAGTCCAAAACGGCCTATTAATAACCTCCAAGCACTATGCTTAGTGTTTTCACGTGCGCGCAAAAGCGCCGACAAAAGACGACGAACTTCCACGATTTATGGTCTGGATCGTCAAGGGTTTACCCAAAACCCCTCCATGATGGAAGGATTCTATTTAAATCCCCCACCAAAAATTGCTAATGTCATTATTTCTCTTTTGGCCTCAAAAGTCCTAGAGCGCGTATTTCGGCTCTAACTTTTCGGCCGTTCGACGGAATGTCGATCCGTCTTCGCCAACATGTTTCTTTACATAGTAATTGAGTTTCCATGAGTTCAAATGAGATCAATCCCATGAAAATCCAAAAACTCCTCTTTTACCCTTAGGTTTCATTTACACATTCATCACGATTTCTCCACGATTTTCGCCGATTTCTTCGACAAGAATTCTCCTAAGATCATATAGATTATAGATCAAAAAAGATATGGCAAAACCAAATTTATTTTTTACAAAACTCACCTCAAAGAGCTATGATTCCAAGCTTTTCTTGGTTCAAAAGCTCGCCCTCGCTCGCCGTAGGCTCCTCGCAAATCGCTCCGCGATTTCGTGCGCGTTAGATTGAGAAATTTTAGAGAGAGAAAGTGAGGGGAGAAGGAGAGAGAAAGCCTTCCATGGAGGTGTGCTCTGTATGTGTGCGTTGTTGGGTTATATGAAATAAGGATCTAAATAGGGGAAAAAACACCTAGAGGGGGGTGAATAGGTGTAAACGTATAAACACTCAAAAATCGTTGCGATAAAAACCCAATGCGGAAATAAAAATAATACGCAAGATTTTTACGTGGAAAACTCCATCACCGGAGTAAAAAACCACGGGACCGATAACACGGCAGAAATCCACTAGAATTAAAACACGTACAAGGTGATTTACCGTACACACTTACGACTCAACCTTTTCCATACGCTCCTAGAGGATCTTCTCCGCTCGCTCCACGACGCTTCTCGAATCCACGATCTGCGCCCAACGCCGAATCCACGGCGTCCAACGTCGAATCCACGACGTCCGACCGAATCCACGGTCTTCACCCAATAGCACCCTTCGAATCCACGAACGTGCCTCGCTCCGAATCCACGAGAGCGGTTGAACCTTGAATCCACAAGGACACGCGAATCCACGCGCCGATTTTTGGGGTAAATCGTTGTTTTTGGTGGTGATGATCCGCCGAATACTTAGATCAAAGATAGATCGGAAATACCATCTAAGTATTCATTAGTTTGATTCAACTCAAGATGTGAGTATGAAAACCTAGAGTCAAACTAATCAATATAGATGAAGAAACATAGAGTATTCTCTAATGATTTCCTTTCTTCTCTATATGTGGATCTAGAGCCGTATAAGATGATATATGAAAATGACGGCTATGTGGATTATTTTGGATTCACCCTAGAAAAAGAGTCATAGGGTCTATTTATAGGTTAGAAACCCTAGGAAGGAGATAAGAATAAAAAACCTAACATTTCTGGAAATTTGACGGACGGCGATCCGGATCGGATTTGGGCGATCCGGATTGCAGTAGCAATAAAGACGGTTTCCAGAAAATCACACGTTCGGGATCCGGATCGGATTGTCTGATCCGGATCGTTCATACAATTCAGAAAACTCAATGTTCGGGATCCGGATCGTGAGATGCTGCGATCCGGATTGAAGTATTGTATGAAACAACAACCTTCGGGATCCGGATCGCTGGCTCTGATCCGGATCCTGAACATGTCCGAACACCAGTTTTTGATGTTTATTCAATGAAAGATTCTTCCAAGTGTTTCTACACTACAAGAAGTATTCGGATCACACAAAATCTTTAGTTAAACATACCTGATCCTTTTGAATTCTTCTTTCTTGAGATTGAGTTAAATGATCCAACTTCCTTCACCTTCAATCTTCAAGACTTGAGACTTTCACGAAACTATGCCAACTTAAATTCCGTAACAATCTCCCCCTTTGGCGGTTTCGTGACAAAACACAGATCCACTAAAGAAAATTCAAAAAGATATTTTTGTTGCTATCACCATACAACAAAAATTTACAATGGAGATCCAAAAATTTAAAAACATGAGATAAACTCCTAAAACAGACTCTAGACTTAGACATCTGTACTCTCTGCACAAAGAAATCATTCTTGACAAAAAGAGATCGTTAGATACCTCAAGAATATTTAGCATACAAAACCTAGTACAGAGATAGAGTTTATCTGATCATCATGACATTTGAGAATTCAGATATGTAAGAGAATCATAGTCAAAAACCAACATATCTTCTATGCAATTAAAAAAAATGTCATGTTAGTGAACATCAACTTGTTAGTTATATTACATGCCCAAATAGTTAGTCGAATAGTTTGTAGAGACATGCAAACAATCACAAGATAAAAACCAAAGTTGAAGTTGAAGTGATACTTACCTTGATGTATACAAAATTTTCACATCAGCATTGTTCATCATTGTACCTTGATGCAGTCATCATTGTTCATCATTGTACCTTGATGTATACAAGATCACAATTTTCACAATATCATTGTTCAAGTTCTCTAAACTCTCTCCCCCTTTTTGTCACAAACAAAGCCAAAATTACCAAAAATTGAAGGAGAGTTAAAAATTTCAAAGAAAATGTTCCGAAATTTAAGAACTAGAACTAAGATTAAGTCCTAAAAACTGAAAAACCTGCACAAGAAAAGGTTAAAAATCTGCAAAAGAATAAAAAGAAGGGAATCAGTCATCAGATTCGGAGTCTTCAGAGCTCATGCAGCCTATCTTTTTCAAAATTCGTTTAAGCATTCCCGAAATCGTAGAGCATTCTTGTTTCATCTGCTGTATGTCCTTGGACATCTTTCCGAGTTCTACAGCCATTTTATCTTGTTCTTGGTTGAAGGAAGACTCCAAGTTCCTCTTTTGGTCAATTTTTCTGGAATTTGAAGACCGTTGTGTGACGATTGACGGAGCAGTCTTTCCTTCATTCCGAGGAGATCTTCTTGGCAAAAAATGTGTGTTGTAAGGAGGTTCATTGCTTGGCACATTCTTTTTCATGGCTTGCTGCTTAAGTATTGAGGAAGACTTCAGTAGCTTCTTTTTCTTTAGGTAAACCTTATTTTCTTCATCAATGCCTTGTTGTACTTCGTCAAGAAATGTGTCCCAATCTTCTTCGTCTTCTGATTCAGTGTCAATTTGAGAAATATTCCTTGGGTTCTCTTGACATGGTTCATTTATTTCAATACCTCGAGCTCGTCCAGGTCGTCGAGCAAGTCTTTTTCTTTTTAGGAAAATGGATGAAGAGGTCATTGGTGCTTTTCCTTTTTCCGCAGCAGTGAGCGGAGCCTTTTCCGTTGATGTTTCTGCATGGGCTTTCCCTTTCGATGCAACAGAGGTTTTCTGTGGCGATTCTCCAGGATGTGTTTCATCATCTGATAACTCATCCCAGTTAACTTCATCCTTTTTAGCCCTCTTAGCAGTGTCTCTCGTATGTACCATAGCAGCAAGTAGGAAAACAATCCAAGTGATCACCATTGCTAATGGTTTCTTGAGAAAAGAAATCCTGTGTGGAACAACTCAAGAACACGAAAAAATTGTTAATTTGCAAAAATTTGAAAAATTGTACCCAAACAATCATAATCATGTAGAGAGACTAAGAATCAAATTAGTTTTGCAAAAAGGACTTTTAAAAATAGATCAATTGCATGATTTTCGAAAATCCTTATTATATGCCCTAAAACCGAAATTTTAGAAATCGAAACCTAAAAATCCGTTAATCAGGAGAATACCTAGCATATAATCAAAACTAATCTACCCAGAGTTCTTATTTCAAAAGAAATTTGATCAAAAACCATCCACAAACAAAGTTGATCCAAGAAATTCATCACGTTTGAGGAGGAAAAGAGAAAAACGGTGAAAAACCGAGATTTTGATCAATAAAACTTACTTGGAGTTGAAGAACTTGAGTTTGAAAGCTTCCAGGAAGGATGAAATCTATAGAGAGAGGCTCTGAAAACTTTGGAACAAAAGATTGGAGTAAAAGAAATCAAAACCCTTTTGTTCTTTATAAAACCCTAGCCGCGATCCGGATCAGTTCATGATTGCGATCCGGATCGGCTGCCCGCAGTGAGAAACTGCGTTCGGGATCCGGATCGGCAGGTCCAATCCGGATCGTCAGCCCGCAGAAGAATACTTGCGTTCGGGATCCGGATCATCTTGCCCGATCCGGATCGGCTCCAACTTTTTCTTTAGAAAATTTCAGAGAAATTCAAGAAAAACCAGAAAAAGATTGTAAGCACAAATGTGTATCAACTTTAAACAAAAATCATCGTTTCATACAACAAGAATTAGATTATGCCAAATCTATCAATAATATCCAAAAATGAAACGAGAATTTACAAGAATTAAATCCCTTAAAGTTGAACACCTTCAATTACATCTAACTTGATCTTATGAGTAATGCCATTATCAAATCATCAATTCAGTAAAGAAAATGAAATACAAAGATCAATAGATGTTTGAAATCCCAAATATAGTAGATAATGTATCTAGACAATCTGTTGAAGAGAGTGGCTCTTTGAGCATCTTTCTTTAAAAACCCACCTTATACCAACCTTGAAATTTGACGAAGTCAAGTATTTCAACATGCATTTTACTTAATCAAAATTTGAACAACCATGCTTGGTATACATGTGGTAGCTGCACACAATACTCGGACGACCGAGGTGGTAGCTCTTTCCACCATGTGGTGGTAGTTTTCACACTCCTCATTGGGATGTAACTCTTTCCACATCTTTTGAGCATTTTACTTTTTCTATGACTCCGCCTCAATTGGCTATCAATTATTTAAGATATAAAGTATTCAACCAAATATTGATCTCGATTTCATACTCGACTAAGCAGTCAAATAAG
Organism: Tillandsia leiboldiana; assembly: GCA_029204045.2. NCBI lineage: Eukaryota > Viridiplantae > Streptophyta > Magnoliopsida > Poales > Bromeliaceae > Tillandsia > Tillandsia leiboldiana. The sequence goes on along the minus strand of CM055071.1, from coordinate 8,512,932 downwards.
ATAATGACTATACCAAGAGATCATTGAGAGAGAGAAATTGACTTTGATCACTTAGAAGATGATTTAATTAACATAAATGATCATTGCAACAGTGAAATATTATGATGGCAAAAGCATAATAAATTTCTAAATATGCGAAAGGATGCAATTAAAGTCAATTATGATCTATGCTCAATTAATGTCCTATGTACAAACATAGATAATGAACAAAACAAAAACAAATACAAAACCTATCCTAAGCAAAGGTTTCAAAAAGAAGTTTATTTCAAGGAAAGCATTCCAATTGCTTTTCGTAAATGAATAAAACGTTTTTGATCCAAAGGTTTTGTTAAAAAGTCAGCCAATTGATCCTCAGTTGAAATATATGAAAGTTGAAGAGTATTTGATTCAACTAGCTCTCTAAGAAAATGATATCTAAGTTCAATATGTTTTGTTCTAGAGTGCAACACAGGGTTTTTAGAAATGTTAATTGCACTTGTGTTGTCACAAAGAATTGTTACCGAAGATGCTGAAATGCGGAAGTCGCTCAATACGCTTTTCATCCAAATGAGTTGAGTTGAGCAACTTCCAGCTGAAATGTATTCCGCTTCGGCAGTCGAGAGTGCTATGCAATTCTGCTTTTTACTGTGCCATGCAACAAGGCAATGTCCAAGATAGAAGCATGCACCACTCGTGCTTTTCCGATCATCCACTGATCCTGCCCAATCGGCATCTGAGTATCCAACAATATCCAGACTTGTTCCCATAGGATACCAAATTCCGAAATTAATTGATCCTTTGATGTACCGGATGATCCGTTTCACCGCTTTCAGGTGAACCTCCTTTGGTGCTGATTGATATCTCGCGCAAATCCCAACACTAAAGGATATATCCGGGCGACTAGCCGTGAGGTAAAGTAGACTTCCAATCATACTTCTATACAGTTTCTCGTCTACATTCTCACTATGTGATTCACTTCCAAGTCCCTTGTGGCTAGTTCCCATTGGAGTTGGAAAATCTTTACAATTTTCTAGATCAAACTTTTTGACCAACTCCATTGCATACTTGGATTGACTCAAGTGAATACCTTCATCATTTTGTTTAATTTGCAATCCAAGAAAATAAGTCAATTCGCCCATCATGGACATCTCAAATTCGCTTTCCATGGTCTCCGCGAATTTAGAAGCATCATTATCTCTTGTTGCGCCAAATACAATGTCATCGACATAGATTTGTGCTACAATGAAATTGCTTTGATAATGCTTCACAAAGAGAGTCCTATCAGCTCCCCCTCGAGTATAGCCCTTCTCCAAAAGGTGCTTTGTTAACCTTTCGTACCATGCTCGCGGTGCTTGTTTCAGACCGTAAAGAGCCTTTTTCAAACGAAAAACATGGTTAGGTTGTTTATGATCTACAAAACCTTTCGGTTGAGCCACATAAACTTCCTCATTTAAAAAACCATTTAGAAATGCGCTCTTAACGTCCATTTGAAATAATTTGATTTTAAAATGACAAGCAATAGCAAATAGTATACGAATGGACTCGAGTCTAGCTACAGGGGCGAATGTTTCGTCAAAGTCTATACCTTCTACTTGAGAATAACCTTGAGCAACTAATCGTGCCTTGTTCCTGATGATAGTACCATCCTCATTTTTCTTGTTCTTGAAGATCCATTTGGTACCTATCACATTATGTTGCTTTGGAGGCTTCGTTAATTCCCAGACTTTGTTTCGCTCAAATTGATGGAGCTCTTCCTGCATTGCTTTAATCCAGTAGTCATCCTGAAGAGCTTCATCTATGTTCTTTGGTTCGATTAAAGATACGTAGCAAGCGAATCCACAAACCAACTGCTTCCGAGTTCTAACTCCTTCTTGTGGATCTCCAATGATGTTCGATTCCGGATGATCCTTGGAGATTCGTAACGTTTGTTGAAACGGAGTACTCGGAGATACATGAGATGATTCCTGCACATCAGATAAACTAGAAGAGCCATTAGATGCATCATTAATATTGGAAGTATTATCATGAGAAGATGCACTAGTAGGAGAATCATCATCTAGAGAGATATCGAGGGTAGATTTTCCAGATCCAAAGTGAAAAGCTTCATCTACTTTAACATTTATAGATTCTACGATCGTCTTAGATTCAATGTTAAATACTCGATATGCTCTGCTATTCGTAGAATAACCCAAAAAGATCCCTTCATCACTTCGAGAGTCGAACTTTCCAAGATTTTCACGGTCACGTAAAATGTAACATCGACTCCCGAAGATACGAAAGTATTTGATATCCGGTTTTCTACTAAACCACAGCTCATATGGTGTATTTAAAGTTCCTGGGCGCAAGTAAACTCTATTAATGACATAGACAGCGGTGTTCACGGCTTCAGCCCAAAAATGTAGCGGTAAATTCCGGCTATGAAGCATCACACGCGCCATCTCTTGTACAACCCTGTTTTTGCGCTCAACAACACCATTCTGTTGAGGTGTATAGGGTGCCGAGAATTCATGTTTAATGCCATTTGAAGTGCAAAAATCAATAAATTTTGAATTTATGAATTCTCCGCCTCTATCACTTCTAACACGAATGATCTTTTCATTCTTTTCAATCATAATACGATGGCAAATCTCATGAAAAGAGTCAAACGTATCAGCTTTCTCTTTTAAAAATGCTACCCAAGAAAACCTAGAGAAATCATCAACCAATAAGAAAATGTACCATTTACCTCCCAAGGATGGTTGACGGGTCGGCCCCATTAAATCCATGTGCAAAAGTTCCAAGGGCCGTTTTGTACCAACGTGGTTCAAGTTCTTGTGTGCAGTCCTAGACTGTTTACCCTTTTGGCAACCACCACACACAACGTTTTGTTTAAATAAAAGTTTTGGAACCCCCTTGACCACGTCCTTGTTTGAAATTCTAGTAAGTTCCTTAAAATTTAAGTGACCTAGCCTTTCATGCCAAAGAGTTTCATTATTCAAAGCGGCTAAGTTACAATTTTCAGAAAATTTATTAGGAACAACATAACAATTGTTTTCAGATCTAACCCCTTTTAAAAAGAAGACATGGTCCTTATCAGTTACAACGCATTCAACAGATGAAAAGTTAACTGAAAAACCATTATCGCAAAGTTGACTTATGCTTATGAGGTTAGTCTTAAGGCCATCAACAAATAAGACGTTTTTCAAAATCGGGCCATCTGGAATAGCTACCGTCCCTTTTCCAACAATTTTGGAAGATCGACCGTCTCCGAAAACAACGTGTCCTCCGGAGATTTTCTCAAGATTTTGAAAACAATTTTTGTCACCGGTCATATGACGGGAACACCCGCTATCCAGATACCAAGACAAACTATCATATGCATGCAAGGAAACATTGGAAACAAGACAAGGGAAAATTTCACCTTTGCGCACCCAAACCTTTTTGGAGTGCGTCGGTAATGGTCGTGAAGTTATATGCCTCGGTGAAAGCGTCTTGTTATAGCGATTGTTGCTCCTTGATGAAATCGTTTTGCGCGATGAACTACCAAGTCTCTTTTCATTTGAAAAGTTTTGCTTTGATTTCCGGGGAGGAGCCTTTTTGGTAGTTGTTGCAAGAGGTGTTTGAGATGAGCGTTCGACTCCCGTCTTGCAATATCTTCTTATGTGCCCTGAAACACCACAACGAAAACATACCTTAGATCTTGACGATCCCAAAGAGGATGAAGTAGGTTTGTTGTCGTTGTTTGTCTTGAATTCCGGTGTCGGAGGAGGAGATACCGACTGAGGCACAAAAACTGTCCCACTCGAACTTGGACTGTTTCCAGTTTGAGTGTATCCGAGGCCGAACCGATTTGATTGACCAAGACCAAGAAGTCTATCCAACTTACTCCTTCCTGAAGAGAATCGCTGTAAGTCATTCTTGAGTTGGAAAATGGTCTTTGTCATTTCCAGGTTATCCTGTCGAGCCTCGTTGTAGAGCTTTGAGAAGTGATTCGCGTTATCCACCAGATTTGTATGTTCCTTCTCAAGTTGCTCATTGGACTCTTGAAGGGAAACATTTGCTTTTATCAGGTTTTCCCTTTCCACTTCAAGAGCGTTTGAGAGAGAAGTCGCTCTTTTTGCTTCTTCTTCGAGATCATGCACTCTCCCTCTCAAACTCTTGTTTTGCTTAGCCACTTTCTTTGAATCCCTCAAAAGTCTGTGGTAGGCTAGAGCAAAATCTTCACCTTCCGAATCATCCGATTCATTGTCCGTTGCATTCTTTTCAACAGTGGAGTTGGACAACGACTCGGATGTACTTGCCATAAAGCACATGAAGGGTGAAGATACGGACGCGTGGAATGCGGTGGAGCTCTTTTCTTCATCACTCGAAGACGACTCATTTGACGTTGAGTTGTCATCCCAAGTGACGACTTGCATCGCCTTCTTCTTTGCTGGATACTTGTTAGGACACTCCGTTGCAATGTGGCCGTAGCCTCGACATTTGAAGCATTGTAGTTGTCCTTCTGAATTTTTCTTATCCTTTGAGAAGTTCTCTTGCTTTCTTGACTTGTAACTTGAAGTACCCTTGCCTTTGTTCGACTTTCCGAAGGATGGAGATTTGCTTGAATTACCCCTTCGAAAGTTGCGGCGAAACTTCCTTGTCAAGAGAGCGAGCTGCTTCTCAAATTCCTCCATAGAAAGGTTCTCGTCATCGTCTGAGGAGGATATATCCGCGTCTTCTTCCTTAGTTGTTTTCAACGCATAACCTGAAGACTTAGAAGTGGATGCCTTTCCAGAAGAATTGTTAGTAGTAAATGTCATTTCATAAGTTTGTAATGAACCAACTAATTCTTCTACACGTATTTCGTCCGGGTGCTTAATAGTTTCAATGGCTGTAACCTTTGGGCGAAATCGTTCAGGAAGAGTTCTTAAGATCTTTCTTACAATCTTAAATTCTGGAATCTTCTCTCCCATCGTGTATAGTAGTCCGTGAAAGATTCATTTTCTGCCATCAAGATAGAGTCAAACTTGCTCGTAAGCATTTGCAGTTTCTGAATCTTCACGAGATTAGTTCCCTCATGTGTAACCTGAAGAACATCCCAGATTTCTTTCGCAGTCTCACATGCCGAGACGCGAGAGAATTCAGTTTGAGATAAGGCATTAAAAATAGCATTAATTCCCTTGCCATTGTAAGAAGATGAATCTAACTCTTCCTTGGTCCATTTCGACCTAGGTTTTAAGGTGCGAACATCACCAATAAATTCAGTTGGATTAGACCATCCTAATTCAATTGATTGCCACACCCGTTCGTCGATGGAAATTAAAAAGGCTTTCATCCGCACTTTCCAGTACGCATAATTTGTTCCATCGAAGAACGGGGGTCGGTTGATGTTTCCACCTTCAACCATTGTTTACAACCCTATTCCCGCTCTGATACCACTTGTTGGGTTATATGAAATAAGGATCTAAATAGGGGAAAAAACACCTAGAGGGGGGTGAATAGGTGTAAACGTATAAACACTCAAAAATCGTTGCGATAAAAACCCAATGCGGAAATAAAAATAATACGCAAGATTTTTACGTGGAAAACTCCATCACCGGAGTAAAAAACCACGGGACCGATAACACGGCAGAAATCCACTAGAATTAAAACGCGTACAAGGTGATTTACCGTACACACTTACGACTCAACCTTTTCCATACGCTCCTAGAGGATCTTCTCCGCTCGCTACACGACGCTTCTCGAATCCACGATCTGCGCCCAACGCCGAATCCACGGCGTCCAACGTCGAATCCACGACGTCCGACCGAATCCACGGTCTTCACCCAATAGCACCATTCGAATCCACGAACGTGCCTCGCTCCGAATCCACGAGAGCGGTTGAACCTTGAATCCACAAGGACACGCGAATCCACGCGCCGATTTTTGGGGTAAATCGTTGTTTTTGGTGGTGATGATCCGCCGAATACTTAGATCAAAGATAGATCGGAAATACCATCTAAGTATTCATTAGTTTGATTCAACTCAAGATGTGAGTATGAAAACCTAGAGTCAAACTAATCAATATAGATGAAGAAACATAGAGTATTCTCTAATGATTTCCTTTCTTCTCTATATGTGGATCTAGAGCCGTATAAGATGATATATGAAAATGACGGCTATGTGGATTATTTTGGATTCACCCTAGAAAAAGAGTCATAGGGTCTATTTATAGGTTAGAAACCCTAGGAAGGAGATAAGAATAAAAAACCTAACATTTCTGGAAATTTGACGGACGGCGATCCGGATCGGATTTGGGCGATCCGGATTGCAGTAGCAATAAAGACGGTTTCCAGAAAATCACACGTTCGGGATCCGGATCGGATTGTCTGATCCGGATCGTTCATACAATTCAGAAAACTCAATGTTCGGGATCCGGATCATGAGATGCTGCGATCCGGATTGAAGTATTGTATGAAACAACAACCTTCGGGATCCGGATCGCTGGCTCTGATCCGGATCCTGAACATGTCCGAACACCAGTTTTTGATGTTTATTCAATGAAAGATTCTTCCAAGTGTTTCTACACTACAAGAAGTATTCGGATCACACAAAATCTTTAGTTAAACATACCTGATCCTTTTGAATTCTTCTTTCTTGAGATTGAGTTAAATGATCCAACTTCCTTCACCTTCAATCTTCAAGACTTGAGACTTTCACGAAACTATGCCAACTTAAATTCCGTAACATGCGTGCGTGGGGTGCGTGGGTGGAGAAGAAGAAGAAAAGGGGAAAGTGGCTTTTATGCATAAAGGACCCCCCCACAATAGTGGTAATTCACTATTTAGTCCAATTTGATCTGATACTTGCCTGCGGAGTCCTTCTGAGTGTCCGTTTGCGCTCAAATTTGACGGACAGGCTCATCTCAACTTAATTTATCACGAGATATTTTAAATTTTCAGTTTGGGCCATTTCTGGGTCACCAAAAGTCTCGCTGTACTTAAAATCGCTGTCAGGTACCTTTCTCACTACTCGGGTATCCGATTGATGCGAAACTTTTATTGTAACCTTAAAACATAATTACGAAGTTCCCGTAATTTTCTCAGAATTTTTCGACACTGTTGGCGGAGCCCGTTCTCACTATCCGGCATCCGATCAACGCGAAACTTTTTCTGTGGCCTTAAAACATATTTACGAGACTCCCGTAATTTTCTCAGAATTTTCCGACACTGTGCATTTTCTGCTAATTTATCTGCCCCGTCTCTCACAGAAAATATTAAATCTTCTGTTTTCGCTCCGATTTCGGCGCAGGTCATTTCCAACCTATATTATGCTTCTATGAGTCTAATAAAAATAGTATCTTACACTATTTTTATTTATTTTTATTTATATAATAATTTTCCCGACTTACTATATCCTACCGTAACTTCTATATGGTATTTAAAAGTTGAACTTGCACATTTTACCTATGGTTAATTAGGATTTCTTTGAATTAATTGGGCATATTCTACATAATGTCTAACTTCTACTTTTAGAAGTTCGGTATCCTACACACTGGGTCAAGACACCGAACTGTCACAAATACCAATAAGTCTGCCGGCATAACTCACGGCCTCTACTGCACTGGACATGATCCACAAGCCTTCCCCACCTGCGCAATACCAACAGTAACCTGTACCTCTAGTGCACGGGGTAACAACTCTGCCTCTAGTCCATGCAGGAATGCAACATGCTCTTACTCCGACTGCTGTGATGAATTCACACCTGCGGCAACTCAATCCACTACCGGGGCGCCCTCCAACCAGGCGGCACAGATTCATCCACTCGATGCAAGTGGTCGTCGCTCAGCCTGCCAAAATATCTAGACCAATCACAAAGGGAGCACGACCTCTGTCCATGCTCACACTGAGGTGACGAATGTGGTCTCTCGCAGACAGCCAATCCACGCTACCGCTGCGCCACTCTGATAAAAGGGCTGATGCTGTCATCGGGGTCCACCCAACCTCTGACGTCTAAGAAATCCACCTGGATATCATCGTCATACGACCAAGCACAATCAATTCGTGCAATTCCTTATACAATTATCCTTACTAAGCTCACCCCTCAATCACATATATTGCACCCCAAGCATGCCAGTTATCAATCACACAGGGTAACATCCCCCTTGGGTAAGCTTTGCATAATCCATCCACAAGGCTATCAACCATCCTGGAAGGAAAAACGAAAATGTCTCCGCCGGCCGATCTGTCCTTCAACACCTAGTGCCAAGCGCCTCTATCCAAGACTCGCCTCTGGCGGCAGACCCCTATCCAAAGGAACTGTAATGCTACGCGCCATACACAATGCCAACTCCATCGAGGCATCCAAAATCCAAAACGGGGGAAATCAAATAACATGAAAGGTATCCTGGCGCAATCCACTCACAGTCACGCATATCCTACGCGCCATGTCCCCCAAATCATAGAGCGTGCAGCTCAATAACCGCGTAAACCTTTTGACACCAGGAGGCTCTCAAGTAGTCTCTCCATCACCACCAACCACGGTTCTACCCCAAGAGGCCCCAAACTTAATCCTATGAATTGAGGTGGTTTATCTGCCGAAACTGGCTCAACTGATCATTGGTGTCCCATAGCTCATCAGCTGTCAATTATCCACCCTGCCTCGGCGCCTCGGCACTAAACATTGGCACGGAGGGGGCTACTCACTCCATCGGTACCAGAGAAATCCCCGCCCCTGAGGATACTGTAACTGGGTGGTCTCAGAAAGGAGCACTGTCGAGCTGCCCGCTGCTCCGACAACTGTGTCACTAAAAGCCAGATGCCCGCTCACTCTGCCACTGATAAGCCTCCGATAATCCTGTCATCAGGGTCCGGAGTCCTCTGACTCCAATCCGGTATCCGGCCTGAAACAACTAGCTCAGACCCAACTGCTGCACCAAAGTGCGCCCGGGTCAAGGCCCAACGTCGGGGAGACACCGCTCGCCACGACAAACCGCAAATCAGCACACCCCAAACACTCGACCCAATCTAGCGAAAGTCAAAGACATCCCTCTATTTCTGTAACCTTATGTTGTCTGCAGCCAACATACTGTCCCACAGAAATAGAATAAGTCGATCCCTCTTCACTCACTGGAAGAGTCAAACAAATAAATCACCGACTTTCGCAAAGTGTTGCCTCCCTCGCGCCCAATCATCCTAGGGTCCGCTAAAAGCCTAGGGTTTCCTAAGTCCCAACCGACCTATCCCTAAGCTCTGATACCAACTTAATCTGTCACGCCCCGGGTGTAAACCAGAACCCGGGCCCGTCCACAGATCCGCCGTGCACACGGTATTTTCGGTGTACACGAAGCGCCAGTAACCTGCTCAGATATAAGAGATATAGTAAAAGAGCAATAAAAACAGAGCTGAACTAAAAACTAATACATCTCAGACTGAAGCTGGAAATAAAATATAATACATCTGTATAAATGATACATCTGTCTCTCCCAGCTCACCAAAAAAAAATACAACCTGCTGGCGAAAGCCAGCCCCAAAAGTAAAAGTACAACCGTCTGAGGAAACATGGGTACACCAACAGTCCAGCTAACACGCTCATCCTGCCTTGAGATCTATCTACTCAGCCGTCCTCTCTCCCCGACCCGCCACTGTAAGCCCAGTAGCACCCGCAGAAGACACTGCAAAACAAGGGAGAAGAAAAAGAGGAAAGAAGAATGAGGGTGAGACTACTAGTAAACCAGTAGCCTTCCCTAGTGGGTAAAACCCAACTCTGACACGCCCAATAGGTCTACCAGAGGCAAAAGGGAAGTAAAGGTGGTATGCTATGAATAAGACCACTGACGAAAAGCTGCCAGTAGTATGCCTCTAAATACTGAGCTAAAAGAATAGCTGAATGTATGCATCAGAATACAAGTGCCTGCCTGAATAAACCGGATCTGACCACCAGTAAACACTGGTACTGCCTGCTGTGCCTGCCAAATCGGGTATGCTGGCCAACGCATAACACCGATAGGGGATGGGAGTCTCAAGGACTCAAAGCCTGCCTGTCGCGCACTCCGGAGTGGCACTCGAGGGGAGCGACCCACACGAGTAAAGTATCTCAGTATCCAGTAACATAAGTATCATAAATCAGCAGGACTGGATCATGACTCTGATCAAAGTGGGAAAACCCATCCACTAAAGAAAGACCCGATCTCAACCTGATGCAAGATAGACAAATAGTGGGAAACTCCATCCACTAGAGACCTGATACCCAATCTAATGCATAAGCAACCTCCGGTCAACCGCCCAAGGTCCGCGGTTGCCGCAATACCCTGCCATCAAGCCTGCCTGTCCCAAAACCCAAGATCCTGACTACACTATCCCCAAACCCCCTGCTCGCGCACGAGCTACAAATACCCTGAGCCTCAAATGAAAGGAGAAAAGAATAATAAAAAGGTTTCTCCTATGTCAATTCCAGCATGATAGTGTAGCAGAAAAAGGTGGCCTATCTAGGTGACCATACAAGCATGCAAATGTCCCAAGATGATACAAAATAAAACAGATGTCGATAACCTTTATAATGTTAGAACATGTAGAGAACAGTATGAGAAAAGTAAATATGAGATAGCCTGCGCCTGCCTATACCACATACCCAAAGCCCACAAATTATTGATTAGCCTTATCTTTTACCATGATGTTACTGCGCTACAATCATAATCCCCAATTAAGCAAGTTTTAACAATATCCGGTTTAATCTCAACCAAGCCTGCCATTGCCACACGTAAAATGCATTTAGCCTTTTAATCAAGGAAGCTACTCAAGTGCCTAGCGGGTAATCAAAAGCAAGGGGTTCACAACAACACTCATAATAACAATCCTGACCAAGATCCGACATCCGGTCAACCGCCTACTATCCGCGGTAGCCGCAATACCCCAAAAGCTAAAATCCAAGACCCGGCTACACTATGCCAATCCCTGCTCAAACCCGAGCAACAAATAGCCGCCTGCCTAGGGAATAGGGAGAGAAGAAATAATAGGGTTTCTCCTAAGTCAGTCCCAACATATAGTGTAGCGATCAGAAATGGTCTAACTAGGTATCCATAAAATCAAGCCTATCTCCTCATGGAAGAAAGAAGGGGAGTGACGAATAGTGGTTCCGCATGTGTATCAAATAATAACTCCACCTGGGTGTAATCATCATGCTAAATCATAATCCAACCACACACATGTCCATAACCCGCTAATCACCCTGACATGAATCATCCACCTATGCCTGTCCAAAAATCCTCAAGTGGTACCCTCCCACAAGACGTTTCACAATATCTCAATATGAAAGTACATCCCCCCCTTATGCAAGGTTAAATGCTAAAATGATGTCCATGTAAGCATGTATAAGTTCCAACCATTATCAAGTTTCCAATATAATGTTTTCCATATGATAGGCTCACAATTATTTAGTTAAGCATGCATGTCCATTAGGTGACCATTCAATATGTCCAATAGAGGGGATCTCTCTAATATTCCTAGTGGGTATATCAGAAAAGAGGAATAAAGCAACCACCCACCTCGAGCGCCAAATCCTGGTCCCAACAGTGAAGTCCACGCCCGGTCTAAGCAATCACCACAACACTGCACAAAGCACCCCAAAAGGACATGCACAATTAATATACTATGCTCACACAAAATCTGTCCCAAACATAACAGTCCATAGTTTTGCCTTTTTCACCTGCGAGATCTGCTCGAAAAATTCTAGGAAAAATACTGTCACGATCCTCGCGACGAACCGGTCGAAATGAGTACATGCACGTTCACACCCGAGTTTCCTACGCTGAGATACAAATTCGACAAGGGAACCACCCCGAAATAATCCAATCACAAAATCTGTACCACAGGGCTCAGTAAACAGGGATTTCTCACATACGGGGAAAATTCAGAAAATTCTGAGAAAATTTGGGGATAATCCTCGTGATGTGTAGATGCAAAACGCCTACTGAATCGCCCCAATCCGATGCCCGGTTGCGGAGATATCGCCGAAATACCGAACCGCTGTACAAAACTCCATCACAGCAAATGGTGTCACAGTAAACTCGGAAAACTCCTCGAAAAGCGTGAAACGAGGGGAAACAGGAATATTAAAGCTCTGTCAGTCGCCGTTCCAATGGCGTAAGAATCGCTGGAAAATGTTGTTGGGGTAGGCCGGGAGAGCTCTCGCATCGAAACGCGATGAAAGGGGTACACCGATGAAGGAACGTCGCGCCGCGCCGGAGAAAATGGAAATCTTGTAATCCGTGCCGCCGAAAAAATCCGAAACTTCACAGGAGCATTCCTCTCTTCTTGGAGAAGATTTTATCTTCTCAGCCCCCCTTCGAGATGAGGGCTCCAAGGGGTCCAAATCCTCCATTGAAGCCCTCTCGGATGCAAACAAGGAGCCAAAACCAGAAAATCTTTTCAGGAAATTACCTCTGTGTCCCGCCGAACAGGAAACACCAAATTCCACCATCCACTGACTGCCATGTGGTTCCCGAACAGCGCACAGCAACTCCAGCCAATGCGGATGCGACACGTGGCCCGACCGCGCCTGCCCGCGTGCCCAGACGCGCCAGCTGCCCTTCTGCCCGCACTGTAGACCAACCAATAGGGAAGCGCCACGTGTCCCTGCCACTGACTGCTGCACCCGGTGCACGAACCTCTGTACATCGAGCCAATGAGATCCTGCCACGTGTCCACCCCCGGGTGCACCATGAACCAATAACCAACCGCCAAACTCCGTAGACCGGGAGCTGTGAGCCAGCCTATAGGGTGATGCCACGTGTCCCCGTTTCGGTGCACGCCGGCCGCGTGGACCGCCTGCCTGCCCGCACGCCCGCGCCCTGCCCGTGCCGCGCGCTGCCGCCGTTCCGCCTGCCCGATGCCGCGCCGCCGCCCGCCGGCACTGCCCGCTGCCGCCGCCGGCGCCGGCGATCGCCGGAGTTACTGTTCCGGCCGGTGAACAGTAAAACACTGTAGCAACATCCGAAAAATAAGTGTAAATAGCCCATTTTGACCGTTTTCGCGCGCTGATTCCAAATCCGGTGTCCATTTCGCCAAATTCCAATCCTATATATTGCCGGAGGCTCCCGGAAAGGTGTTTTTAACCCGAATTTTGTGCTGAGCCTAAATTTGATATCCATTTTGCGCGTAAACACCTCTAAACATCCGACGAGGTCCCCCGATTACCCACGTGATCCATTTTAAGCCCGGAGTTCATCACTTGTGTCCAAGTTGGCGCTCGAACACCGCCGTCCTGCCGTGTAGCCCTCCAGAAGCTGCCGATCACACTGTAAAAGCCCTGTAGAATTCCGGATCACCACATCCTCCCCCACTAAAAGAAAGTTTCGTCCTCGAAACTAAAGCAACTCCCACGGGGTCTCAAAAACCAGGGGGTAAGTACTCAACACCGCCGTCTCCCGCTCCCAAGTCGCCTATCACTCCCCGTGATTACTCCTTAGCAACAACAACAGCAACAACCAGTACAGTATAGCCCGATTGCGCAATTCCCTCATCTCACGAGCCGGAATTCGCAACGGGCGTCCCTCGTACTCCAAACTCTCACAGGGCTCAAAAGAAGTGAGTCAATCACGGGCGAGGGGTCCAAAACATAACACTCCGGAGCGGAGACGCAGAAAAACCTCAGGGACTCCAACAAAAGACTGGGGAAAAGGACGAACAGCCAGTGCAACACGCACTAAAATCACCCTCTAGAGCCAACTCAACCAGGGCGGCCCGAAACACGACCACACTAGCACCCGCACAAGAAAGGGGCCCCAACAAGCAGGGATTCTCACTCGGTCACTGTCAAAACTAGACCACACGAGTAGATCGATCAGCCGCAGCCTATCCGCAAAAGGGGTCCTCTAGGACACAATCTCAAGCCCTGTACACCACCATGGTCCCACAAAGCGCCAGCTATGGAACCGTCAAACCCAACTCCCAAATAGCTCTTCTGCTCCAGGTATCCGCCACCACAGTGGCCCGGTCGGGGTGATCCTGAATGCTCATCAAAATCCAATGGTAGCCCCATAACCACTATGGGAGGTATCACTATAACTCGCAAGTCCAGCTTCCTCCGCTGACCAAGCTAAAAAAAAAAAATCGGCGCTGGCACCAATCTTATCATCCGCTTGTCAAACTCTGCCGGCACCATCCGGTCCAAAAGCTCCTCACCTCAACAGTAACGGTCAATCTCGGCCTGTCTCAATCAGCATCCATTTTGACCGGACTTCCACTGCCGCCCCTATGGCTAGAATATGTAATCCAGAAAGATATGCTCTCAAAGCTAAAACTTGTACCAAAACCACTTGGCATAAAGCTTCTTCCTCACAGATCTTGTCACACCATCTACAAATGCTCCACAAGCTCTAAATCACTCAGGGAGAGGGTAAAGCCAAAATATCCCTAGAGAATGCCGCTATCAACCCGTTCAAGTCCCGCTGGAATACAGAGTTCCTCAATCTTAAAGGCAACAAGGCATTAGTCATTCCATTGGCCTCACTGCACACATAATGCCCCTAGCGTGTCTTGAACGCCATCTTGGCGAAATACTCAGCTGTAAATCCAAACTGGTGCAGGCATCATAATCGATCAACTGCCGGAGCATAACTCCATCAAAAGGTCCTAAATAATACCTGGACCTGCCAGGGCTCCAATCACAAAGGGCTCTCATAGTCGTGTATCAACGACACGACACTAGGTCAAACAAACCCTCTATCCATCAAATCCACGCACCTATGGCCACAACTCTCACAGCTCTACAAATGATATTTAACGAGGTGCCATCGAGGTAGGCGCGGTCCCCAAAACCATGTCAATCGAAATCACAATCTCCCTAACCGGCGGCATCATCATCAGCTCAGGTGGAATCACACCCGGGATCTCACGGGCAACAGGAATATTCTTACGTCCCGGTGCCGCCGTAGGCACCTCTCGCACTGTCACTGTAACCTGAGTACCCAAACAGTCTCAACAACAAGCCTTCTATTGTCTGCCTCGCAGAAACAAAGTCCTTTCTCTCAGCAGTCAAACATCCTGTGGCACTATGCCAACCAGTCCCAAGCACTGTGTCACACCCCGAAACTGCTACCAATTTGGCATGGTTCGGGCGCGCTGAACAGACGTCGAACGGACAGAACCTCCCCTGTCCGCCCAAGGCTAAGCGACAAGATCATGTACAAGAATCACCCAGGAATTAATTCTAGATATACACAATCACAACGAGAGAACAACCAGTGCTAACAAGAACATAAGAGCAAGGTACGAGTATATAAAAGTAAACATACAAGTAACAAAAGAGAGAAACTCTATCTATTACAACCATTCCATTCGTGTATATGAATAATACATAGATCACATCCAAAATGTCCTCACCCTATACAACATCTACTCTCAAAATGTAAAGACAAGGTGACAAGAGCTATAGATGTAGGGAGGCTGCTATCAACGCCTCTAGGGCGCCAAGCCCTTACCGCGATCCTCGCCGGGAGTACCTGTACTCGGCCCTGTAATAATAGTGGGGTGAGAACTATGGTCCATAGTTCCCAGTGGGTTCGGCCACCGACTCCATCGGTCTTCCCACTAGGTCCAAGAGGGCAAAAGCAGATAGATAGATAGATAGATAGATAGATATATCTGAAAACTGTAAATGCAGTAAATAACTACACTACTATGCCCAACACGGAAAAACATGTATGCATGCATGCTCAGGGGAGAGATATCCAAATATATCACTATGTCCAAGAAGTACAATTTCATGCTTGTTCGCTAACTCATTTTCAAGAAGTGTGGTTTTTAACACTTCATCTCAAATCTCACGGCACACCCGAAGGTTGCCCACGGCTCACTATCACGACGAGGGAGACTATGTCTCAACCTACCAATCGAACGCGTCTGCGGGACCCTACCGTCCCTCGGGGTGGCGTGCCCCGTGACCAACTACGGAGTAGGCGGCCGTAGAGGAGCGACCTCCACCAGCCAAAAACAGACTATGAGCATGATCCAATCCTCTCCACACGAGGATACCCTATCTATAAGGCTAATGGCAACTGAGATCCCTATAGATAATACACAACCTATGTCTCACATGTGTCACGGTAGGTTTACCTACACTACCTTTCATATGCCACTCGTTCATTTATTGTGTGGTGTTTACAATTTCTACATATATGCCACTCGTCATCAATTGTTGACTCACAAGTCCAACACCCAATCCGCACTATAGGATTCCTCGGTATCGACCCAATCTTTCCCAATCCAACATATTAGCATAACATTTGCTAAATATCTATATCAACCGGAAAGTATAAAGATGGCAATACATACTATCCTACAATGCAATGGTGCGATATGCAATAGTGTAAGTGGCTAAGACATAGAGAGAAGCCCAGCGGCTTCGGTAAAAGCACCACCCACCTCGGGTCCTTGGCTCGGCTCGGCTCTCCAAAAAAAATCTACGGGAGCACCGGTCTCGATCACAAGGGTCGCCTCAAGTCGGATGTCCTAAACAAGTCCAAAACGGCCTATTAATAACCTCCCAGCACTATGCTTAGTGTTTTCACGTGCGCGCAAAAGCGCCGACGAAAGACGACGAACTTCCACGATTTATGGTCTGGATCGTCAAGGGTTTACCCAAAACCCCTCCATGATGGAAGGATTCTATTTAAATCCCCCACCAAAAATTGCTAATGTCATTATTTCTCTTTTGGCCTCAAAAGTCCTAGAGCGCGTATTTCGGCTCTAACTTTTCGGCCGTTCGACGGAATGTCGATCCGTCTTCGCCAACACGTTTCTTTACATAGTAATTGAGTTTCCATGGGTTCAAATGAGATCAATCCCATGAAAATCCAAAAACTCCTCTTTTAACCTTAGGTTTCATTTACACATTCATCACGATTTCTCCACGATTTTCGCCGATTTCTTCGACAAGAATTCTCCTAAGATCATATAGATTATAGATCAAAAAAGATATGGCAAAACCAAATTTATTTTTTACAAAACTCACCTCAAAGAGCTATGATTCCAAGCTTTTCTTGGTTCAAAAGCTCGCCCTCGCTCGCCGTAGGCTCCTCGCAAATCGCTCCGCGATTTCGTGCGCGTTAGAGTGAGAAATTTTAGAGAGAGAAAGTGAGGGGAGAAGGAGAGAGAAAGCCTTCCAAGGAGGTGTGCTCTGTATGTGTGCGTGCGTGGGGTGCGTGGGTGGAGAAGAAGAAGAAAAGGGGAAAGTGGCTTTTATGCATAAAGGACCCCCCCACAATAGTGGTAATTCACTATTTAGTCCAATTTGATCTGATACTTGCCTGCGGAGTCCTTCTGAGTGTCCGTTTGCGCTCAAATTTGACGGACAGGCTCATCTCAACTTAATTTATCACGAGATATTTTAAATTTTCAGTTTGGGCCATTTCTGGGTCACCAAAAGTCTCGCTGTACTTAAAATCGCTGTCAGGTACCTTTCTCACTACTCGGGTATCCGATTGATGCGAAACTTTTATTGTAACCTTAAAACATAATTACGAAGTTCCCGTAATTTTCTCAGAATTTTTCGACACTGTTGGCGGAGCCCGTTCTCACTATCCGGCATCCGATCAACGCGAAACTTTTTCTGTGGCCTTAAAACATATTTACGAGACTCCCGTAATTTTCTCAGAATTTTCCGACACTGTGCATTTTCTGCTAATTTATCTGCCCCGTCTCTCACAGAAAATATTAAATCTTCTGTTTTCGCTCCGATTTCGGCGCAGGTCATTTCCAACCTATATTATGCTTCTATGAGTCTAATAAAAATAGTATCTTACACTATTTTTATTTATTTTTATTTATATAATAATTTTCCCGACTTACTATATCCTACCGTAACTTCTATATGGTATTTAAAAGTTGAACTTGCACATTTTACCTATGGTTAATTAGGATTTCTTTGAATTAATTGGGCATATTCTACATAATGTCTAACTTCTACTTTTAGAAGTTCGGTATCCTACACACTGGGTCAAGACACCGAACTGTCACAAATACCAATAAGTCTGCCGGCATAACTCACGGCCTCTACTGCACTGGACATGATCCACAAGCCTTCCCCACCTGCGCAATACCAACAGTAACCTGTACCTCTAGTGCACGGGGTAACAACTCTGCCTCTAGTCCATGCAGGAATGCAACATGCTCTTACTCCGACTGCTGTGATGAATTCACACCTGCGGCAACTCAATCCACTACCGGGGCGCCCTCCAACCAGGCGGCACAGATTCATCCACTCGATGCAAGTGGTCGTCGCTCAGCCTGCCAAAATATCTAGACCAATCACAAAGGGAGCACGACCTCTGTCCATGCTCACACTGAGGTGACGAATGTGGTCTCTCGCAGACAGCCAATCCACGCTACCGCTGCGCCACTCTGATAAAAGGGCTGATGCTGTCATCGGGGTCCACCCAACCTCTGACGTCTAAGAAATCCACCTGGATATCATCGTCATACGACCAAGCACAATCAATTCGTGCAATTCCTTATACAATTATCCTTACTAAGCTCACCCCTCAATCACATATATTGCACCCCAAACATGCCAGTTATCAATCACACAGGGTAACATCCCCCTTGGGTAAGCTTTGCATAATCCATCCACAAGGCTATCCACCATCCTGGAAGGGAAAACGAAAATGTCTCCGCCGGCCGATCTGTCCTCCAACACCTAGTGCCAAGCGCCTCTATCCAAGACTCTCCTCTGGCGGCAGACCCCTATCCAAAGGAACTGTAACGCTACGCGCCATACACAATGCCTACTCCATCGAGGCATCCAAAATCCAAAACGGGGGAAATCAAATAACCTGAAAGGTATCCTGGCGCAATCCACTCACAGTCACGCATATCCTACGCGCCATGTCCCCCAAATCATAGAGCGTGCAGCTCGATAACTGCGTAAACCTTTTGACACCAGGAGGCTCTCAAGTAGTCTCTCCATCACCACCAACCACGATTCTACCCCAAGAGGCCCCAAACATAATCCTATGAATCGAGGTGGTTTATCTGCCGAAACTGGCTCAACTGATCATTGGTGTCCCATAGCTCATCAGCTGTCAATTATCCACCCTGCCTCGGCGCCCCGGCACTAAACATTGGCACGGAGGGGGCTACTCACTCCATCGGTACCACAGAAATCCCCGCCCCTGAGGATACTGCAACCGGGTGGTCTCAGAAAGGTGCACTGTCGAGCTGCCCGCTGCTCCGACAACTGTGTCACTAAAAGCCAGATGCCCGCTCACTCTGCCACTGATAAGCCTCCGATAATCCTGTCATCAGGATCAGGAGTCCTCTGACTCCAATCCGGTATCCGGCCTGATACAACTAGCTCAGACCCAACTGCTGCACCAAAGTGCGCCCGGGTCAAGGCCCAACGTCGGGGAGACACCGCTCGCCACGACAAACCGCAAATCAGCACACCACAAACACTCGACCCAATCTAGCGAAAGTCAAAGACATCCCTCTATTTCTGTAACCTTATGTTGTCTGCAGCCAACATACTGTCCCACAGAAATAGAATAAGTCGATCCCTCTTCACTCACTGGAAGAGTCAAACACATAAATCGCTGACTTTCGCAAAGTGTCGCGTCCCTCACGCCCTATCATCCTAGGGTCCGCTAAAAGCCTAGGGTTTCCTAAGTCCCAACCGACCTATCCCTAAGCTCTGATACCAACTTAATCTGTCACACCCCGGGTGTAAACTAGAACCCGGGCCCGTCCACAGATCCGCCGTGCACACGGTATTTTCCGTGTACACGAAGCGCCAGTAACCTGCTCAGATATAAGAGATATAGTAAAAGAGCAATAAAAACAGAGCTGAACTAAAAACTAATACATCTCAGACTGAAGCTGGAAATAAAATATAATACATCTGTATAAATGATACATCTGTCTCTCCCAGCTCACCAAAAAAAAATACAACCTGCTGGCGAAAGCCAGCCCCAAAAGTAAAAGTACAACCGTCTGAGGAAACATGGCTACACCAACAGTCCAGCTAACACGCTCATCCTGCCTCGAGATCTATCTACTCAGCCGTCCTCTCTCCCCGACCCGCCACTGTAAGCCCAGTAGCACCCGCAGAAGACACTGCAAAACAAGGGAGAAGAAAAAGAGGAAAGAAGAATGGGGGTGAGACTACTAGTAAACCAGTAGCCTTCCCTAGTGGGTAAAACCTCAACTCTGACACGCCCACTAAGTCTACCAGAGGCAAAAGGGAAGTAAAGGTGGTATGCTATGAATAAGACTACTGACGAAAAGCTACCACTAGTATGCCTCTAAATACTGAGCTAAAAGAATAGCTGAATGTATGCATCAGAATACAAGTGCCTGTCTGAATAAACCCAATCTGACCACTAGTAAACACTGGTACTGCTTGCTGTGCCTGCCAAATCGGGTATGCTGGCCAACGCATAACACCGATAGGGGATGGGAGTCTCAAGGACTCAAAGCCTGCCTGTCGCGCACTCCGGAGTGGCACTCGAGGGGAGCGACCCACACGAGTAAAGTATCTCAGTATCCAGTAACATAAGTATCATAAATCAGCAGGACTGGATCATGACTCTGATCAAAGTGGGAAAACCCATCCACTAAAGAAAGACCCGATCTCAACCTGATGCAAGATAGACAAATAGTGGGAAACTCCATCCACTAGAGACCAGATACCCAATCTGATGCATAAGCAACCTCCGGTCAACCGCCCAAGGTCCTCGGTTGCCGCAATACCCTGCCATCAAGCCTGCCTGTCCCAAAACCCAAGATCCTGACTACACTATCCCCAAACCCCCTGCTCGCGCACGAGCTACAAATACCCTGAGCCTCAAATGAAAGGAGAAAAGAATAATAAAAAGGTTTCTCCTATGTCAATTCCAGCATGATAGTATAGCAGAAAAAGGTGGCCTATCTAGGTGACCATACAAGCATGCAAATGTCCCAAGATGATACAAAATAAAACAGATGTCGATAACCTTTATAATGTTAGAGCATGTAGAGAACAGTATGAGAAAAGTAAATATGAGATAGCATGCGCCTGCCTATACCACATACCCAAAGCCCACAAATTATTGATTAGCCTTATCTTTTACCATGATGTTACTGCGCTACAATCATAATCCCCAATTAAGCAAGTTCTAACAATATCCGGTTTAATCTCAACCAAGCCTGCCATTGCCACACGTAAAATGCATTTAGCCTTTTAATCAAGGAAGCTACTCAAGTGCCTAGCGGGTAATCAAAAGCAAGGGGTTCACAACAACACTCATAATAACAATCCTGACCAAGATCCGACATCCGGTCAACCGCCTACTATCCGCGGTAGCCGCAATACCCTAAAAGCTAAAATCCAAGCCCCGGCTACACTATGCCAATCCTTGCTCAAACCCGAGCAACAAATAGCCGCCTGCCAAGGGAATAGGGAGAGAAGAAATAATAGGGTTTCTCCTAAGTCAGTCCCAACATATAGTGTAGCGATCAGAAATGGTCTAACTAGGTATCCATAAAATCAAGCCTATCTCCTCATGGAAGAAAGAAGGGGAGTGACGAATAGTGGTTCCACATGTGTATCAAATAATAACTCCACCTGGGTGTAATCATCATGCTAAATCATAATCCAACCACACACATGTCCATAACCCGCTAATCACCCTGACATGAATCATCCACCTATGCCTGTCCAAAAATCCTCAAGTGGTACCCTCCCACAAGACGTTTCACAATATCTCAATATGAAAGTACATCCCCCCCTTATGCAAGGTTAAATGCTAAAATGATGTCCATGTAAGCATGTATAAGTTCCAACCATTATCAAGTTTCCAATATAATGTTTTCCATATGATAGGCTCACAATTATTTAGTTAAGCATGCATGTCCATTAGGTGACCATTCAATATGTCCAATAGAGGGGATCTCTCTAATATTCCTAGTGGGTATATCAGAAAAGAAGAATAAAGCAACCACCCACCTCGAGCGCCAAATCCTGGTCCCAACAGTGAAGTCCACGCCCGGTCTAAGCAATCACCACAACACTGCACAAAGCACCCCAAAAGGACATGCACAATTAATATACTATGCTCACACAAAATCTGTCCCAAACATAACAGTCCATAGTTTTGCCTTTTTCACCTACGAGATCTGCTCGAAAAATTCTAGGAAAAATACTGTCACGATCCTCGCGACGAACCGGTCGAAATGAGTACCTGCACGTTCACACCCGAGTTTCCTACGCTGAGATACAAATTCGACAAGGGAACCACCCCGAAATAATCCAATCACAAAATCTCTACCACAGGGCTCAGTAAACAGGCATTTCTCACCTTCGGGGAAAATTCAGAAAATTCCGAGAAAATTTGGGGATAATCCGCGTGATGTGTAGATGCAAAACGCCTTTTGAATAGCCCCAATCTGATGCCCGGTTGCGGAGATATCACCGAAATACCGAACCGCTGTCCAAAACTCCATCACAGCAAATGGTGTCACAGTAAACTCAGGAAAACTCCTCGAAAAGCACGAAACGAGGGGAAACAGGAAATACCAATATTAAAGCTCTGTCAGTCGCCGTTCCAATGGCGCAAGAATCGCTGGAAAATGTTGTCGGGGTAGGCCGTGAGAGCTCTCGCATCGAAACGCGACGAAAGGGGTAGACCGGGACCGGGAGCTGTGAGCCAGCCTATAGGGTGATGCCACGTGTCCCCGTTTCGGTGCACGCCGGCTGCGTGGACCGCCCGCCTGCCCGCGCACCCGCGCGCTGCCCTCGCCTTGCCCGTGCCGCGCGCTGCCCGCGCCCTGCCCGTGCCGCGCGCTGCCGCCGTTCCGCCTGCCCGATGGTGCGCCGCCGCCCGCCGGCGCTGCCCGATGCTGCGCCGCCGCCCGCCGGCGCTGCCCGCTGCTGCCGCCGGCGCCGGCGATCGCCGGAGTTACTGTTCCGGCCGGTGAACAGTAAAACACTGTAGCAACATCCGAAAAATAAGTGTAAATAGCCCATTTTGACCGTTTTCACGCGCTGATTCCAAATCCGGTGTCCATTTCGCCAAATTCCAATCCTATATATTGCCGGAGGCTCCCGAAAAGGTGTTTTTAACCCGAATTTTGCGCTGAGCCTAAATTTGATATCCGTTTTGCGCGTAAACACCTCTAAACATCCGACGAGGTCCCCCGATTACCCACGTGATCCATTTTAAGCCCGGAGTTCATCACTTGTGTCCAAGTTGGCGCTCGAACACCGCCGTCCTGCCGCGTAGCCCTCTAGAAGCTGCCGGTCACACTGTAAAAGCCCTGTAGAATTCCGGATCACCACAGCGGTGGAGGAAGAGTCGAAGCTGCCGAAGCTACGGATGACCCCGCTATAGGACAAGACCATGATCGGTGCCCTGCCTGCCCACACCGGTAACACCTGCCCTGTCGCTGATCACACTGCTGAGGGGCGTGGGGTCTGCCGCAAATCACACAACTATCCGTGCGGCTCTGCTGCTGCTGAAGCCACCTAGACGATCGGGAGCCCCCCGATCTCTGCCTCCTCTGAGCCCCGCGGCCCCGAGGCTGAGTCTGTGGTGGTCTCGGGGGCCTCGGTCTGCTAGTCTGCCGAAGGTCCTGCGGTGCGGGGCGCTTCTCTCCGGAACTGGTCCCAGGTGCCCCGCCACTCTCCGCCATGATCACCCTCCCTCGAGAGACCCACCGTGCACGCTCTATGGCTGCATCAAGAGTCGGAGATCGGTGTGAATGAACAAGGTGATAGATATTCGGGTGTAGCCCCCGCTCGAATAAGTCCACCCGCTGGGCCTCATCAGGGGCAACATGCGGCACACTGCCCAAAAGTCTCTGGAACTCTCGAATATAGTCCGGAAGAGGTCGACTACCCTGCTGCAGTCGACGGAGATCCCCCTCTAACTTCTGCTTTGCACTATCGGGAAAATAAGCCCCGAGTAGCAAAGCTCGAAACTCCTGCCAAGACATCAACTGGGCTCCCGGCGGTCCAACTGGTCGGACCCGACGCCACCAAGTCTCGGCGTCTCCCTCCAGAAAGTGCGTGGCTATGAACACCTGATGCTGGTCCTTGATAAACAAGTTCTCGAATAACTTTTCTATAGCAGAAATCCAGTTTTCTACTTCCCATGGCTCAGAACTCCGCCCAGCAAATCACGGAGGACGGAACTGGCTGACATAAGATAGTCGATCCGTGAGCTCCCTCTGCTCTGCCTCCGTCAACGGGGCAATCTGCGATGAGGTCGACGAAGTCACTGCTGGTGGTGCCACAGATGTCCTCTGCTCGAGTAGCCTCATCATCCGCTCCATGTTTTCCTCCTGGCACTTGGCTGCCTCCTCCTGGCGCCGCAACGCCTCAGACATCTGGGCCACCTGGTCCCGCAACTCCTGGACCTCCCCCTGAGTGGCCTCCTCCTCATGCTCGGGCCTGTCGTCAGACGCGGAAAGTGCCCTCGTCGTCGCGCGGCGTCTCGGAGGCATCTCGAGCAACTGCGACAAGGAAACAAGATGTCAGAGAACCAAAACCTCACTATCCAAAACAAGCGAAAGTCAGAAACATGTTTTCCAACTCCAAAGTGTTGTGTTGTCTGCAGCCAACAGAACTACTTTAAAGAGCTAACATGTAAAATCTCTCGCCCAAAACCCCGGGGGAGCGACAACTCAAAAGACTCTCGCTACAAAAACACCTTATACGACAGTCATCCAACAGCTCAGCCAAAAGCCTAGGGTCTCTAAGTCCCGGGTTGCAGTCTCGACCCCGGGGCGTGACAGATTTAGGTGGTATCAGAGCGGGAAAAGAACAGCACTGAAGAAATAAACAGTACACAGGAGTCACTAAGTAAAAAGCCCAGGTACAACATCCACTGTCTCACAAAAGAAGGGTACATCATCTCTAACTAGTACAAAAGTGGGAAAGCAAAAGTAACTGGGTAACCTCTACCTCCGACTCTACAGACTCAGAAGGCACTAGTCGGCCAAGCCCTTGCCACGGTCAGAAGACTCCGCATGTGCCGGCGCAGGAGCGGCCGCCTCAGAAGCACCTGCCACATACAGCGGGTGTGAGATCAACTGAAAAGTTAGATCTCAGTGGGTACCGTTGTCCGATCCACGGTAGCCCACCAAGTCCCCTGGAGGTAAAACAGATAGCTAGATAGATAGATAGATAGATAGATAGATAGATACAGGAATGAAAGCTGTAAAAAGTCTATCACTAAATGCCTCAATGCAATGCTGTGCTAATGTCATCTAGTATCATATCAAATGACCACCCGCTCATGTCAATCCCCGCAGCCACCTGGTAACTCGGCCAGGGGCGAACTTCCACCTGGTGTCTCGGCCAGGGGAATACCCTCCTGGTAACTCGGCCAGGGAAAAATACCCTCCTGGTAACTCGGCCAGGGAAAACGCCCGCCTGGTAACTCGGCCAGGGAAATACCCTCCTGGTAGCTCGGCCAGGGAAAATGCCCTCATGGTAACTCGGCCAGGGAAATACCCTCCTGGTAACTCAGCCAGGGAAAATGCCCTCCTGGTAACTCGGCCAGGGAAATACCCTCCTGGTAACTCAGCCAGGGAAAATGCCCTCCTGGTAACTCGACCAGGGACGTCGAATACCGCTGTGTATTCCGGGGCGATTACCCCAAAAGCATAGTACGTGTCTTAGTCGGAAACCATAATTCACGACTTACACGGCTGACCTGCACTTACCTGATACCTCAAGGACAAAATACCCTTGCGTATGGAAGCAAAATGGGCATCCCGTAATACTTTCGGGAGAAACCAACCCACCTGCGAAGAATTTGCAAAGCCGTGCGCCAAACAGAGGTCCCGGTGCGTTCCTACAGCTCCACGCAGCACAATGCGCACCACTGATCACGTAGCCAAGCTATCACCAAGTCACACTGCAAAATCGGTGAATACAGGGATAAGAAAATAACCCGTGGCTAAAGACCCGTACTCAACGGCGGAAAAACCCACCTGGCGACGAAGAACGCCGGGCGTTGCGCGGAAAACTCATCGCGCAACCGCCACGGCGCATCGCTGGGCCGCAACACACGCTGCAAAGAGCAACCCACGGCCGCGCAGCCCAAAAACAAGCCCTGCGCGGTGGCGGCTAGCCGCGCGGCCGGCAGCGCCGCGCGGCCCAAGGGCTGCCCGCGCGACGCCCTGCAGTGCCGCGCGCCAAGAGCGCGGGCGCGGCCCCATGCCGCAGCTCCGGGCATTCCGCCGCCCTGCTGCACAACATGGCAGCAGGGCGTGCGCTGCGCGCGGCGATCATGTGCGCACGCGCAGCGACAGCCCTCACAGTCACGCGCCGCCGCAATTTCGCGAGCGGCTCGTGCAGCACCACACCTCGGACAACAAGTCCGCCAGCTGCAGCAGCAGGGAAGGGAAGCAAGGAAAAAGAAAAAGAAAGGAAGAGAAGAAGAGATTCAAAAAAACCCAAAGAGGAAAATAACCCAAAAACAGCCACCAACCTTCGTTGCCGTCGCGCGCACCCCGCTCGGCGCTCCCTGGCAAACAATGGCGGTGCACTCTCCAAGCTTTTCTTCTTCTTCTTCTTCTTTTCTTGCTTCCTTCCTCCTCTTTCCTTGCTTCAGACCAACCCAAACAGGCCCCTTTTTTTTGGAGGAGAAAGATGGTGAGGTGGAGTATGGGGGAGTGAGAGAGAGAGTAAATAAGGTAAAGGCATTAATTAAAACCCACCTACTCACCCTGTGAATTAATTAACACTCAACTCACCCTAACAAATACTCATCCACACCCTTTCAAATCCACTCCACCAGCAGCTAAAAGGGAATCAACAAAACAAGGATTAATTAAACAATTTAAATGAATAAAATAATCCCAAAAGTGCCCCAACAACTCACTTTTTGCCTTCGGGCCTTCCGCCGCCGCCCGGACCCACCCGAACTCCACTGTAAATCAAAAATACACGCGCTCGCGCCTTTCCTCAGCTGAAAAGCTCGTCGGTAGAGTCGGAAAGCTCAAACCAAAAACCGGCACACTACACTTACGGAGTGAATTGTGGCTTCTGGAGGCCTATGATGTGTGTTGGAGATGGTTGCGCGCAAATCAGACCTCAGATTTGGACCCAGCGCGAAATTTGGATTAAGAATACCTGTCCGGATGCCTTCGACAAATTTAGAAGTGAAATTTGGCAAAACGGACATCGAATTTGGACTCAGCGCACGAAAATGATGAAAATGAACTATTTACTCGTACTTTTCGGAGCCCGAATGCCAAAACACGAATTTTGAGGCATTTGTTACTATTCCGGCAGGCTAGGGCAGCACCGGCGGCGGCGGTCAGGCGGGCGGAGCGGCCGCGGGCAGGCACGGGCTGGTCGGTCCACGGGACATGGCGTGCACCGGGACCAGCCAACGGAGCAGCGTGACACGTGGCGCGCGCGGATTGGGCGGTCAACGCACGCGCGACAGCGCGCCGGGCGCGGCGCATCGTGGACCCCACCAGGCTACGTGTCGCCCGCTCATTGGCGGGCGTAGCGACCAGGCTGCCCCGCCGTGAACCGCGGACCACAGTCTCCGCCGTGAACTGCGCTGCCATGCGGCGCACCGCGATTGGCGGGCGCATGTGCGCGGGGCGTTCGGGCCGCGGAGAAGGCCACGTGGCGCGCTGAGGGGGATTCGGGCGCGCACAGTAACGGGCCGGGCCAGATTCGGGCGCTCGATTCCTGCGCCCGAATCTGGACCCCCTCCTTGGTGGGCTTGGGCTATAAATAGCCATTTTGGGTTTCGTTTGTGGGCTTTTCCTCCGAGCTTTTCGGCCCATTTCGACAGAGAGCGTCATTTGTGAGTTTTCTTCGATATTTGGAATCCCAGAGATTTTTGGGAGTCGTGCCATCTGCGTTCTTCACAACATCGCAAGCTTCGACGCGCCTTTGATACCGAGTCTTTTTCGTCGACGCTTCTTCCGCGAGCTCCCCAGGGCTGACGGGAGGGAGTTTTTGGTTGATTTCTATGGCATCGGTTCCACGAGAGGTAGATATTCATTTTTCGTGTTTACCACTCCTCTCAGTTTTGGATTTTTATTGGGGTATTGGGAGCATCTTTGAACCCATTTCTTGTTGCTGGTTTTTCTTGACTCCCCGAGCTTGTTCGATTTTTATCTTCGCGCTCGGTTATCGGATTGTTATGGCTTTTATGTTGGCATATTTCATGATTTGAGTCGGAGTCTTGAAGTGATCAAATTGTCAAATCAGTAATCGAAGACTCGGAGAAGATTCAACAAGAGCTCAAGTTGACACTCAGGTATGATTAAATTAATCATGGTGATTTAAGTATATTTACAATCTTTGGAATCACGTTTTTATTGAAACCCGGTTTAGAAGAGGTTTTTGGAACTTGGATTTTAACTCATAACTTATTTTAAGTTTGGATTCCGGTACATGGTTTGTTTTGTTAAACTTATCTTTGAAAAATTTTGTATTTTACATTGAGTACCAGAACCCCACTTTGAGTTCCTCAAGACCCGACACAAGATTTTCTGGAATTTACATTGAGTACCGAAACCCAACTTGGAGTACCGGAACGCAATAAGAAAATCTGTCTGTTGTGTCATTGAGTACCGGAACCTACTATTTAGTACCGGTACGCAATGTCATGTCGTGATAAGAATGCTAAACCGATTTTGATTGATTTCCAAAGGTTATAAATAGATACTTAGGGTTTCTCAAGAATGATCGACCAATTCAGAAACACTTGAGAGCAACCCTAGAGGCTAGGTTTTTATCGTTCATCTTTTTAGCCTCTTTTAGGTCAATTCGACAGTTCTTCAATGAGATGTTTTTTGTCTAATTGATCTAATCTTTGCTTAGAGATTTCATCCATGGTTCTCTAATGATATTCTAAGCAAAGGATCACCATCGAAGCCTATATTTCATAACGGCTGAGTTTGCGTCAAGGAGTTGACGTGGCATCGTGGATTCGATGTGTTGAAGGCGTTTCGTGGATTCGAAACGTGTTGCTTGTGGATTTGAGTGGCGTTCGTAGATTCGGACGTGTGCATTGGACCTGCAGTCGGTGAGCACAAGATCCGGAGAAGTTGAAGGTGGGGTTGGAGTCCGTGGAGTCTGTTGGGTTATATGTAATGTAGATCTAAATAGGGGAAAAAACACCTAGAGGGGGGTGAATAGGTGTAAACGTATAAACACTCAAAAATCGTTGCGATAAAAACCCAATGCGGAAATAAAAATAACACGCAAGATTTTTACGTGGAAAAACTCCAAACCGGAGTAAAAAACCACGGGACCGATAACACGGCAGAAATCCACTAGAATTAAAACACGTACAAGGTGATTTACCGTACACACTTACGACTCAACCTTTTCCATACACTCCTAGAGGATCTTCTCCGCTCGCTCCACGACGCTTCTCGAATCCACGATCTGCGCCCAACGCCGAATCCACGGCGTCCAACGTCGAATCCACGACGTCCGACCGAATCCACGGTCTGCACCCAATAGCACCCTTCGAATCCACGAACGTGCCACGCTCCGAATCCACGAGAGCGGTTGAACCTTGAATCCACAAGGACACGCGAATCCACGCGCCGATTTTGGGGAAATCGTTGTTTTTGGGTGGTGATGATCCGCCGAATACTTAGATCAAAGATAGATCAGAAATACCATCTAAGTATTCATTAGTTTGATTCAACTCAAGATGTGAGTATGAAAACCTAGAATCAAACTAATCAATATAGATGAAGAAACATAGAGTATTCTCTAATGATTTCCTTTCTTCTCTATATGTGGATCTTAGGCCGTATAAAATGATATATGAATATGACGGCTATATTCCTTTTATCGGCCTCTTTGGATTAGCCCTAGAAAAAGAGTCATAGGGGCTATTTATAGGTTAGAAACATTTGGAAGGAGATAAGAATCAAAAACCTAACATTTCTGGAATTTTTACGGACGGCGATCCGGATCGGATTTGGGCGATCCGGATTGCAGTAGCAAGAAAGACGGTTTCCAGAAAAACAAACGTTCGGGATCCGGATCGGAATGCCTGATCCGGATCGTTCATACAATTCAGAAAACTCAACGTTCGGGATCCGGATCGTGAGATGCTGCGATCCGGATTGAAGTAATGTATGAAACAACAACCTTCGGGATTCGGACTGCTGGCTCTGATCCGGATCCTGAACATGTCCGAACACCAGTTTTTGATTTTTATGCAATTAAATATTCTTCCAGGTGCTTCTACACTACAAGAAGTATTCGGATCACCAATAATCTTTAGTTAAACATACCTGATCCTTTTGAATTCTTCTTTCTTGAGATTGAGTTAAATGATCCAACTTTCTTCACCTTCAATCTTCAAGACTTGAACCTTTCACGAAACTACGCCAACTCAAATTCCGTAACAATCTCCCCCTTTGGCGGTTTCGTGACAAAACACAGATCCACTAAAGAAAATTCAAAAAG
Organism: Tillandsia leiboldiana; assembly: GCA_029204045.2. NCBI lineage: Eukaryota > Viridiplantae > Streptophyta > Magnoliopsida > Poales > Bromeliaceae > Tillandsia > Tillandsia leiboldiana. Next base: position 8,482,572 of record CM055071.1, on the reverse strand, counting down.
ATATTTTTGTTGCTATCACCATACAACAAAAATTTACAATGGAGATCCAAAAATTTAAAAACATGAGATATAAACTCCTAAAACAGACTCTAGACTTAGACATCTGTACTCTCTGCACAAAGAAATCATTCTTGACAAAAAGAGATCGTTAGATACCTCAAGAATATTTAGCATTCAAAACCTAACAGAGATAGAGTTTATGCTCACCATGACATTGAGTAATGCAGATATGTAATAAGATCACAATCAAACATTGACATATCTTCTAAGCAATAAAATTCCAAATGTCATAACTTTGCTTTGTTAGTAATCAAACAACTTGTTAGTAATAATACATGTCCAAATAGTTAGTCGAATAGTTAGTAGGAACATGCAACAAAACACAAGATAAAAACCAAAGTTGTGATACTTACCTTTTACCAAAGTCAAAGTTGAAGTGATACTTACCTTGATGTTCACACATTCACATCATCATTGTTCAATCATTGTTCAAGTTCTCTCTAAACTTCACATCATCATTGTTCAAGTATTCTCTAAACTCTCTCTCCCCCTTTTTGTCACAAACAAAGCCAAAATTACCAAAAATTTAAGGAGACTTAAAAATTTCAAAAATTGTTCCGAAATGTAAGAACTAGAACTAAGAGTAAGTCCTAAAAACTGAACTAAAATCTAAAAAGATAAAATCCTGCACAAATCTGCACAAAAAAATTGTTAAAGCACAACTTAGTTATCCGAGTCTGAGTCTTCAGACGCACTATATCCCATCTTAGTGAACATGTTCTTGATCAATTTCCTCATTGAATTTACTTTCTTGGTCAATGTAATTTGGGATGCCGTTATGATCTCGAGTTCTTCAGACATTCGCCTTTGTTCTGATGCTTGTTGAGACGGTGAGGCCGAGGTGCCGACACAAGGTTTCTTTCCATTGGAATGTGTCGGAGTAACATGTGGTAATTTGTGAAGTGACTTCACAATCGTTGACTCATCTATCATCCCCCAACAGTGTTGATAAGATGTCGAGCTTATATCAATGTCAAACTTTTGTAAGATCCTCATGATGATTAACGGAAACGGAAGTCGTTCAGATGGATGAGGATGCACAATATATCTTGACATTCTATTCCAAATTATGTAGGGGATATTCATGTTCAATCCTACAGCCTCAGAGGGATGACCCAAGAGATATAGGAACAGCAGTCTCTCCCATCTCACGACCTTAGTCTGCATGTTAGGTAGTATGTTGTAACATGTGATGAAATTTAGAAATCGGTACTCCAGTCGAAGATGTTTGGATTTTACACTTTTACCATTAGCTGATTTCGTTCCTTCCAAACAAATTTTATCTATCACTGTTTGCCACAAGGCATTCGTCAAACTTCTTCCTTTCAAAAAGTTGAGTCCTGATGTGTTAGATTCCATTCCAAGGACTTCGCCAATTAGCTGCGGAGTGATTTTAAGTTTCATCCCTTGGATATTTGTAAAGAAATGCATTGATCCATTTTCATCTTCTCGAAGATGTCTTGCATTCGTGTAAAAGGTTCTTACACGATACAAACAATACCCAAGTAGTTCGGGGAATCGGCAGACTTGGATGAGATTAGCTTCCTCAATCAAGGTTCCAAACTCAGGTGAGTGATTTCGGAGAGCTTCAATATTGACATGACGTTCACCGATGCATTCACGACGTTCAAACGCTCGAAGGCGATCCATGCTGACGAACACTCCTTCCAAGCGAGGCGGTGAGTCAGGAACTATCGGCGTGTTAATATCAGTGTCTCGTCGTAGTCCAAAGCGTCTAGTTACTCGTTTTCTTTTCACAGAGATGGTTGGTTTAGCCATAGGTGCTTTTCCTTTGTCCATGGGTCCCTTTCCTTTTGATCCATCGGAAGCTTTTCCTTTTGAACCATCAGACGCCTTTTCTTCAGTCAATGAGTCATCATCATCTGTCAATTCAGTCCAATCTACCTCTTGACAGTCTGCTTCCACTTCTGTGTCACTGATCAGAAGATACTCACCTTTTTGTTGTGTTTTCTTAGCTCTTTTTAATTTGTTTGTGGCCCGAGTGTGCACTATTGTGACCAACAAAAGAATGATCCATGAGAATTCCATTGATCCAAATGCCTTAAGAAGATTGAAGTCCTGTGAAGACCAACTCAAGAACACATGAAAAAATTGTTAATTTTCAAAAATTAGAAGAATTGTACCAAAACAATCATAATCATGTAGAGAGACTAAGAATCAAATTAGTTTTGCAAAAGGACTTTTAAAAATAGATAAATTGCATGATTTTCGAAAATCCTTATTATATGCCCTAAAACCGAAATTTTTGGAAATCGAAGACCAAAAATCCGTTTAACTTGGGAATACCTAGCATATAATCAAAACTAATCTACCCAGAGTTCTTATTTCAAAAGAAATTTGATCAAAAACCATCCACAAACGAAATCGATCCAAGAAATTCATCATGTTTGAGGAGGAAAAAGAAAAACGGTGAAAAACCGAGATTTTGATCAATAAAACTTACTTGTATTCGAAGAACTTGAGTTTGGAAAGCTCCAAGGTGCAATAGTTCTAGAGAGAGAGGCTCTAGAGACTTGAGAACAAAAGATTAAGGTAAAAGAAATCAAAACCCTCTTGTTCTTATTAAAACCCTAGCCGTGATCCGGATCGGATCGAGATTTCGATCCGGATCGGCCAGCCGCAGGAAGAAGCCTGCGTTCGGGATCCGGATCACCTTGCCCGATCCGGATCGGCTCCAACTTTTTCTTCAGAAAAATTTAGAAAAATTTCATAAGATCCAGAAAAAGTATGTAAGCACAATCGTGTATCAACTTTAAACAAAGATCATCGTTTCGTACAACAAGAATTAGATTATGCCAAATCTATCAATAATATCCAAAAATGAAACGAGAATTTACAAAAATTAAATCCCTTAAAGTTGAACACCTTCAATTACATCTAACTTGATCTTATGAGTAATGCCTTTATCAAATCATCAATTCAGTAAAGAAAATGAAATACAAAGATCAATAGATGTTTGAAATCCCAAATATGGTAGATAATTTATCTAGACAATCTGTTGAAGAGAGTGGCTCTTTGAGCATCTTTCTTTAAAAAACCCACCTTATACCAACCTTGAAATTTGACGGAGTCAAGTATTTCAACATGCATTTTACTTAATCAAAAATTGGACAACCATGCTTGGTATACATGTGGTAGCTGCACACAATACTCGGACGACCGAGGTGGTAGCTCTTTCCTCCATGTGGTGGTAGTTTTCACACTCCTCATTGGGATGTAACTCTTTCCACATCTTTTGAGCATTTTACATTTCTTTGACTCCCCCTCAATTGGCTATCAATTATTTAAGATATAAAGTATTCAACCAAAAATTGATCTCGATTTCATACTCGACTAAGCAGTCAAATAAGATAATGACTATACCAAGAGATCATTGAGAGAGAAATTGACTTTGATCACTCAGAAGATGATTTAATTAACATAAATGATCATTGCAACAGTAAAATATTATGATGGCAAAAGCATAATAAATTTCTAAATGTGCGAAAAGATGCAATTAAAGTCAATTATGATCTATGCTCAATTAATGTCCTATGTACAAACATAGATAATGAACAAAACAAAACAAAAACAAAACCTATCCTAAGCAAAGGTTTCAAAAAGAAGTTTATTTCAAGGAAAGCATTCCAATTGCTTTTCGCAAATGAATAAAACGTTTTTGATCCAAAGGTTTTGTTAGAATGCCAGCTAATTGATCCTCAGTTGAAATATATGAAAGTTGAAGAGTATTTGATTCAACTAGCTCTCTAAGAAAATGATATCTAAGTTCAATATGTTTTGTTCTAGAGTGCAACACAGGGTTTTTAGAAATGTTAATTGCACTTGTGTTGTCACAAAGAATTGTTACCGAAGATGCTGAAATCCGGAAGTCGCTCAACACACTTTTCATCCAAATGAGTTGGGTTGAACAACTACCCGCTGAAATGTATTCCGCTTCGGCAGTCGAGAGTGCTATGCAATTCTGCTTTTTACTGTGCCATGCAACAAGGCAATGGCCAAGATAGAAGCATGCACCACTCGTGCTTTTCCGATCATCCACTGATCCTGCCCAATCGGCATCTGAGTATCCAACAATATCCAAACTAGTTCCCATAGGATACCAAATTCCGAAATTAATTGATCCTTTGATGTACCGGATGATCCTTTTCACCGCTTTCAGGTGAACCTCCTTTGGTGCTGATTGATATCTCGCGCAAATCCCAACACTAAAGGATATATCCGGCCGACTAGCCGTGAGGTAAAGTAGACTTCCAATCATACTTCGATACAGTTTCTCGTCTACATTCTCACTTTGTGAATCACTTCCAAGTCCCTTGTGGCTAGTTCCCATTGGAGTCAGAAAATCCTTCGAATTTTCTAAGTCATACCTTTTAACCAACTCCATTGCATACTTGGATTGACTCAAGTGAATACCTTCATCATTTTGTTTAATTTGCAATCCAAGGAAAAAAGTCAATTCGCCCATCATGGACATCTCAAATTCGCTTTCCATGGTCTCCGCGAATTTGGAAGCATCATTATCTCTTGTTGCGCCAAATACAATGTCATCGACATAGATTTGCGCTACAATGAAATTGCTTTGATAATGCTTCACAAAGAGAGTCCTGTCAGCTCCCCCTCGAGTATAGCCCTTCTCCAAAAGGTGCTTTGTCAACCTTTCGTACCATGCTCGCGGTGCTTGTTTCAGACCGTAAAGAGCCTTTTTCAAACAAAAAACATGGTTAGGTTGTTTATGGTCTACAAAACCTTTCGGTTGAGCCACATAAACTTCCTCATTTAAAAACCCATTTAGAAATGCACTCTTAACGTCCATTTGAAATAATTTGATTTTAAAATGACAAGCAATAGCAAATAGTATACGAATGGACTCGAGTCTGGCTACAGGGGCGAATGTTTCATCAAAGTCTATACCTTCTACTTGAGAGTAGCCTTGAGCAACTAATCGTGCCTTGTTCCTGATGATAGTACCATCCTCATTTTTCTTGTTCTTGAAAATCCATTTGGTACCTATCACATTATGTTGCTTTGGAGGCTTCGTTAATTCCCAGACTTTGTTTCGCTCAAATTGATGGAGCTCTTCCTGCATTGCTTTAATCCAGTAGTCATCCTGAAGAGCTTCATCTATGTTCTTTGGTTCGATTAAAGATACGTAGCAAGCGAATCCACAAACCAACTGCCTCCGAGTTCTAACTCCTTCTTGTGGATCTCCAATGATGTTTGATTCAGGATGATCCTTGGAGATTCGTAACGTTTGTTGTAACGGAGTACTCGAAGGTACATGAGATGATTCCTGCACATCAGATAAACTTGAAGAACCATTAGATGCATCATTAATATTGGAAGTATTACCATGAGAAGATGCACTTACAGGAGTATCATCATCCAGAGAGATATCGAGGGTAGATTTTTCAGATGCAAAGTGAAAAGCTTCATCTACTTTAACATTTATAGATTCTACAATCGTTTTAGATTCGATGTTAAATACTCGATATGCTCTGCTATTTGTAGAATAACCCAAAAAGATCCCTTCGTCACTTCGAGTGTCAAACTTTCCAAGATTTTCACGGTCACGTAAAATGTAACATCGACTCCCGAAGATACGAAAGTATTTGATATCCGATTTTCTACTAAACCACAGCTCATATGGTGTATTTAAAGTTCTTGGGCGCAAATACACTCGATTAATGACATAGACAGCGGTGTTCACAGCTTCAGCCCAAAAATGTAGCGGTAAATTCCGGCTATGAAGCATCACACGCGCCATCTCTTGAACAACCCTGTTTTTGCGCTCAACAACACCATTCTGCTGAGGTGTATAGGGTGCTGAGAATTCATGTTTTATGCCGTTGGAAGTGCAAAAATCAATGAATTTGGAATTTATGAATTCTCCACCTCTATCACTCCTAACACGAATGATCTTTTCATTCTTTTCAATCATAATACGATGGCAAATCTCATGAAAAGAATCAAACGTATCAGCTTTCTCTTTTAAAAATGCTACCCAAGAAAACCTAGAAAAATCATCAACCAATAAGAAATTATACCATTTACCTCCCAAAGATGGTTGACGGGTCGGCCCCATTAAATCCATGTGCAAAAGTTCCAAAGGCCATTTTGTACCAACGTGGTTCATGTTCTTGTGTGCTGTCCTGGACTGTTTTCCCCTTTGACAACCGCCGCACACAATGTTTTGTTTATGCAAAAGTTTTGGAACCCCCTTGACCACGTCCTTGTTTGAAATTCTAGCAAGTTCCTTAAAATTTAAGTGACCTAGCCTTTCATGCCAAAGTGTTTCATTATCCAAAGAAACTAGGTTACATTTTTCAGAAATTTATTAGGAACAACATAACAATTGTTTTCAGATCTAACCCCTTTTAAAAAGAATACATGGTCCTTATCAGTTACAACACATTCAACAGATGAAAAGTTAACTGAAAAACTATTGTCGCAAAGTTGACTTATGCTGATGAGGTTAGTCTTAAGGCCATCAACAAATAGCATATTATTTAGAACCGGGCCATCTGGAATAGCTACTGTTCCTTTTCCAACAATTTTGGAAGATCGACCGTCTCCGAAAACAACGAGTCCTCCGGAGATTTTCTCAAGATTTTGAAAACTATTTTTGTCACCAGTCATGTGACGGGAACACCCGCTATCCAGATACCAAGACGAACTATCATATGCATGCAAGGAAACATTGGTAACAAGACAAGGAAAGATTTCACCTTTGCGCACCCAAACATTTTTGGAATGCGCCGGTAATGGTCGTGAAGTTATATGCCTAGGTGAAAGCGTCTTGTTAAAACGATTGCTGCTCCTTGATGAAGTCGTCTTGCGCGGTAAACTACCAAGGTTCTTTTCCTTCAAATGATTTGCAATTGATTTCCGAGGAATCACCTTTGTGGTAGTCATTGCAAGAGGTGTTTGAGGTGAGCGTTTGACTCCCGTCTTGCAATATCTTCTTATGTGCCCTGAAACACCACAACGAAAACATACCTTAGATCTTGACGATCCCAAAGAGGATGAAGTAGGTTTGTTGTCGTTGTTTGTCTTGAATTCCGGTGTCGGAGGAGGAGATACCGACTGAGGCACAAAAACTGTCCCACTCGAACTTGGATTGTTTCCAGTTTGAGTGTACCCGAGGCCGAACCGATTTGTTTGACCAAGACCAAGAAGCCTATCCAACTTACTCCTTCCTGAAGAGAATCGCTTCAAGTCATCCTTGAGTTGGAAAATGGTCTTTGTCATTTCCAGGTTATCCTGTCGAGCCTCGTTGTAGAGCTTTGAGAGGTGATCCGCTTTATCCACCAGTTTTGTATGTTCCTTCTCAAAAAGCTCATTGGACTCTTGAAGGGAAACATTTACTTTTATCAGATTTTCCCTTTCCACTTCAAGAGCATTTGAGAGAGAAGTTGCTCTTTTTGCTTCTTCTTCGAGATCATGCACTCTCCCTCTCAAACTCTTGTTTTGCTTAGCCACTCTCTTTGAATCCCTCAAAAGTCTGAGGTAGGCTAAAGCAAAATCTTCACCTTCCGAATCATCCGATTCGTTGTCCATTGCATTCTTTTCAACAGTGGAGTTGGACAATGACTCGGATGTACTTGCCATAAAGCACATGAAGGGTGAAGATATGGACGCGTGGAATGCCGTGGAGCTCTTTTCTTCATCACTTGAAGACGACTCATTTGACGTTGAGTTGTCATCCCAAGTGACGACTTGCATCGCCTTCTTCTTTGCCGGATACTTGTTGGGACACTCCATTGCAATGTGGCCGTAGCCTCGACATTTGAAGCATTGTAGTTGTCCCTCTGAACTTTTCTTATCCTTTGAGAAGTTCTCTGCTTTCTTGACTTGTAACTTGAAGTACCCTTGCCTTTGTTCGACTTTCCGAAGGATGGAGATTTACTTGAATTACCCCTTCGAAAGTTGCGGCGAAACTTCCTGTCAAGAGAGCGAGCTGCTTCTCAAATTCCTCCATAGAAAGGTTCTCGTCATCGTCTGAGGAGGATGTATCCGCGTCTTCTTCCTTAGTTGTTTTCAACGCATAACCTGAAGACTTAGAAGAGGATGCTTTTCCAGAAGAATTGTTAGTTGTAAATGTCATTTCATATGTTGTAATGAACCAACAAATTCTTCTACACGCATTCGTCCGGGTGTTTAATAGTTTCAATGGCTGTAACCTTTGGGTGAAATCGTTCAGGAAGAGTTCTTAAGATCTTTCTTACAATCTTAAATTCTGGAATCTTCTCTCCCAGGTTAGCACATGAGTTTACGATGTCTTGCAATCGTGTATAGTAGTCCGTGAAAGATTCATTTTCTGCCATCAAGATAGAGTCAAACTTGCTCGTAAGCATTTGCAGTTTCTGAATCTTCACGAGGTTAGTTCCCTCATGTGTAACCTGAAGAACATCCCAGATTTCTTTCGCAGTCTCACATGCCGAGACGCGAGAGAATTCAGTTTGAGATAAGGCATTAAAAATAGCATTAATTCCCTTGCCATTGTAAGAAGATGAATCTAACTCTTCTTGGTCCATTTCGACCTAGGTTTTAAGGTGCAAACATCAGAGATAATTTCAGTTGGATTAGACCATCCTAATTCAATTGATTGCCACACCCTTTCGTCGATGAAATTAAAAAGGCTTTCATCCGTACTTTCCAGTACGCATAATTTGTTCCATCAAGAAAGGGGGGTCGATTGATGTTTCCACCTTCAACCATTGTTTACAACCCTAATTCCCGCGCCGATACCACTGTTGGGTAATATGTAATGTAGATCTAAATAGGGAAAAAAACACCTAGAGGGGGGTGACTAGGTGTAAACGTATAAACACTCAAAATCGTTGCGATAAAAACCCAATGCGGAAATAAAAATAACACGAAAGATTTTTACGTGGAAAAACTCCAAACCGGAGTAAAAAACCACGGGACCGATAACACGGCAGAAAATCCACTAGAATTAAAACACGTACAAGGTGATTTACCGTACACACTTACGACTCAACCTTTTCCATACGCTAGTAGAGGATCTTCTCCGCTCGCTCCACGAAGCTTCTCGAATCCACGATCTGCGCCCAACGCCGAATCCACGGCGTCCAACGTCGAATCCAACGACGTCCGACCGAATCCCCGGTCTGCACCCAATAGCACCCTTCGAATCCACGAACGTGCCTCGCTCCGAATCCACGAGAGCGGTTGAACCTTGAATCCACAAGGACACGCGAATCCACGCGCCGATTTTGGGGAAATCGTTGTTTTTGGGTGGGTGATGATCCGCCGAATACTTAGATCAAAGATAGATCGGAAATACCATCTACGTAATTCATTAGTTTGATTCAACTCAAGATGTGAGTATGAAAACCTAGAATCAAACTAATCAATATAGATGAAGAAACATAGAGTATTCTCTAATGATTTCCTTTCTTCTCTATATGTGGATCTTAGGCCGTATAAAATGATATATGAATATGACGCTATATTCCTTTTATCGGCCTCTTTGGATTAGCCCTAGAAAAAGAGTCATAGGGGCTATTTATAGGTTAGAAACATTTGGAAGGAGATAAGAATCAAAAACCTAACATTTCTGGAATTTTTACGGACGGCGATCCGGATCGGATTTGGGCGATCCGGATTGCAGTAGCAAGAAAGACGGTTTCCAGAAAAACAAACATTCGGGATCCGGATCGGAATGCCTGATCCGGATCGTTCAGACAATTCAGAAAACTCAACGTTCGGGATCCGGATCGTGAGATGCTGCGATCCGGATGAAGTAATGTATGAAACAACAACCTTCGGGATCCGGACTGCTGGCTCTGATCCGGATCCTGAACATGGTCCGAACAACCAGTTTTTGATTTTCATGCAATTAAATATTCTTCCAGGTGTTTCTACACTACAAGAAGTATTCGGATCACCAATAATCTTTAGTTAAACATACCTGATCCTTTTGAATTCTTCTTTCTTGAGGATTGAGTTACATGATCCAACTTTCTTCACCTTCAATCTTCAAGACTTGAACCTTTCCGAAACTACGCCAACTCAAATTCCGTAACAGAGTCGGTAATCACCTTGTTATCTTTCAATTCTTAGCGGATTGTTATTGCGTGTTGGTTCCGTGGTATTTACTCATGTGATGGAGTTTTCCACGTAAATCTCGGTGTGCTGTTTTTAGTGTAATGACACGACTTTTCCGGTAATTTTTACCCTCCGGTTAATAAAGTGTTTCTTTTAGTGAATTTGAATTACCGAGTTTTTGTGAGTCGGTCGAGTTGTGGCACGGGTATTTTTCTGTAAAAGGGCTCAAAAAATGATGACCGACGGTGCAATCGGATCTGAAATCCGACATAGGGATCTCCCGGAACGGGCTTTAGAGTTGCGGTGACTAAATGTGCATCGAAATCCGTGTAAAATATCCTGCACGCTTTACAAGGAAATGCGGGTTTATCCCGTGGGATTAATTAATTAAAGAATTAATTATCCGGTGAAGATATTAAAAGGTGAGATTTAATTGTACGTACGAAAAGTAAAAATCCCACTTTTCTCAAAAAGAGAAACCCTAGCCGGAGAGAGAACGAGGGAGAAAATAGAAGAAAAATGCGGAAACCCTAACCAGAGGAGGGAAAAAGAAAGAAAGAGGAATCCGATCACCCCGAACCACGTACCGGAATTAGGAGTGCGATCGGTTGACTCCCCCGTCGGAACTTTCGGTAAGTAGATTTTGTTTTGTAGTATTTTTTGGAGATTTTTGTATCTTTTCGTTGTCATCATCGCAGTCTCCGTCTCCGACGTCACCCGCAGGCCCCGCCGCCGGCGCCGCCAGCGCGATCTAGGGCACGGCGCGGGCGGACGGAAGATGCGCGGCGCCGCTAGGGCCGCGCGGGGCGGGCAGAAGCGCGCGGCGCTGCTAGGGCACCGCGCGGCCGGACGCCGCGGCGGGCGCCGCCGTGGGCGCGCACCGCGCGGCCTCGGGCCGCGCGGGGCGCCCGGCGGAAGGGCGGGCGCAGCGCGGGGGCCGCCCACAGGCGCACACCGCGCGGCCTCGCGCCGCGCTGGGCACCCCCGGCGGGGGCGCCGCCCACGTGCTCGCATCGCGCGGCCTCGCGCCGCGCGGGGCACCCGCGGGCGGGCAGGCACCCGCGCGGGCGCCGCGCAGGCGCACACCCCCGGGCACACACACCGCACGGCCTTGTGCCGCGCGGGGCACCCGCGGCTGACGGGCGCCGCCGCGGATGCATGCCGCGTGGTTTCATGCCGCGCGGGACATCCGCGAGCGGCGGCATCCGCGCGGGCAAACCCCGCGGGCAACCCCGCGGGCGACGACTTCCGCGTGTGAGGGCGCGCGGGGAGCCGTCAAGTGATGTAAGAGCGCCGTTTTTGGGTTTTTGCGTCACGGGGTTAGTTTTGGATTTTCGTTTCCGCGGTGTAAGTGCGTGTTATTATTATCATTTTTGGGGGCTTCTTTTAGGTCCAAGGCGTAGCGGGAGTGTATTAAAGGTCCAGTGCTCCGATCTTTCCGCAACCAGGTGGGTACCCCTTTGCAATAAGTGCAATATGTCTCGTAAAAGTATGTTAATCTGTTAATAAAGTAGATGAGGTGTTTCAGTTGAATTAACCTTTCGCATGAATATGTACCGTTCCTTCTGTTATTAACTGTGGCGATCAAGTGTCGCGGTGATTGGTTACACCGTTTCGGCTATCATATTCTTGGATGCTTACACGTACACAGGCGGATTGGCCTCTGCATGGGTGTACTTTTCCGGAGAAGTGGTCTGAATGACCGTGTACCCCACAAAAGTGAAAGTGCCCGGGTGGGGACATCTTCACGGTAGCTAAAAGTGCCGCCTAGCACCGTGAAGGGGTTAAGGCATCACGTAAGTAAAGTAATTGTTCACGAGGGGAGATCGTCGACTCCCCGACAGGTACCATGTGATTAAATCAAGTAATGTGGACTCATGAGGAGGAAAGCGAAAGGTTCCGGTGTATTTCGTTTGATTTAAAGTTATTCTTATTTGTTTGAAACATCTACTTTATTTGTCACTGACTTTACCCACCCGTGACAGGTCCGTCTAGGTGTAGTAACCGGGACGGTGGGTGAGGCAGCGTCTAGAGGACCATAGCCGTATGAGGCTTTACTACAGAACTCTTGTTGGTTTATCTCATTTCCTTTCTGGTTTAACTGTTAGTTTTATTTTGCTTAATTGTGGATCATAATGGATGTTGGTTAGTTAATTAGTTGACACTGTGGATTTAACATACTGTTATGAATTCTTATGGGCGGCCATTTTACATTAACAAAGGTTCGAAAACGCTTTCCAAAAACCAAGTGTCGTGTGGGCACAATCTTGAAAACTTCTGGATTTATCCTTTCAAAAACATGTAGCCGCCTTTTTGTGAATGCGTAGACGTTTTTGGAAAAATGGTGTCGGGGTGGACCGTTTTGCAAACCCGTAGTTATCTCTTGATGTGATTGAATGGAATTACTCTTCTTTACTATGTTTCACTATGACTGCGTGGTTAAAGAAGGTTGTTGTTGTTGTTGTTGTAATGTGACGCCGTGCATATACAAGGTGTCACCCCCGGGGGTTTGAACGCGCGGAAGAGGAGCCACCGATGCTCCCAATTCAGCTATATTTTTTTTTTTTTGAAAACCATTACTCCCCTGGCGCGCGCCCCAGACCTGCCGCATATACAAATTCACTCTGCAACCGGGCAGAGTCTCCTTTGTATATGCACGACGTCTCACGCACAACTACAAAAGTGCATCACAAAGTACATCACATACAGTCTTTAAACAAGTAGTTGGAGTCTCGAACACATACAACCATTCATTTCACATGATCTACTAGTTTCAACATCTAACATAGAGGCCGTCGATTTGAAACGATAAATAATCACAGGGTTTTGAAAGCGGCGCCCACTCGACGCCGTTGTTTTAGAATCTATTTCAAAGCCACATAAATCCCAGAGTTTTGAAAACGGCACCCAACCGATGCGATTTTGTAAACCCAGTTCGAAACCACATAAATTCCACAAGGTTTAAAAAACCCGGTGCCCACACGACACCCACGTTTTGAAAGCGGTTTTCGCAAACGTTTTCTTGTTTTTCATTGTTTAAAACGGCCAGTAGGAAGGAACAACATTCATTCGCATATATGAAAGAAGAGGCAACATCCACTTCGACCCCACGGGGTACGCAATCCACGACTAACTAATATGAATAATAAAGGAAAGGGAAAGAAGAGTCATTGTGTCTAAAGTCGCTAACTGTCAGAACAACCCTCTCGTGGACTCACCGTGCCCTAGCACTCGCCCCAGGACGAACCTGTCACGGAGTGGGAAGTCAGTACTAGAAATAACATAATATGCAAAAAGGGCTAAAGTAATGCAAACCACGGTGATCGGAGCACCCGTCTCCTCAAAGGACAAACGACCGTGACCAAAACCCTGTATCAAACAAACCCGAGCACCTTTCCCGACACCACAACACCGAGCAACCCCCCCCTGTGTCCCCTGCCGAGCACCCGCCTCGGCCGGCCGAGCACCGCGCCTCGGCACTCACCGCTCACACCCCCCCACCCACGAGGGCCCCCCTTCCTAACGTCACCGTCACGTGAGTACACGGGTCAACGTACTACTTTTCCGGAAAAGCACACCCTTACCAGGGTGGCCAAACCGCCGGTGTGCGTGTAGCAAAACAAGAGCCTCATAATCGATAGTACTTAAATAATACAACAGGTTAGTTAGGTA
>CM055071.1:8371402-8468648 GCA_029204045.2 Tillandsia leiboldiana | reverse complement strand
ACAGCCCGTTCTTGTTGATAAGGGCTGTAGTTGGACGCAACCAGACGTTCGTATTTCCGAGCCTCCCGTGAGAGAGACTAAGAAACTTACTTCGCACATTGCATTGAGACATGTATCGATAGATTTCTTTCCAGTTATCTATCTATCGTATCTATCTATCTGATCTTTTTTTTAGGTCTCCAGCAGCGACTGATGTGTACCGTGGGGTGAGCTTTGGGTACCCACGAGGATCTGACTGTGCAGTAGTCTCACCCGCGCTTGTGATACAGGTGTTCTATGCGACCGGATCAGTTTTTGGCTCGTTCGAGCTTTCTGACACGAGTAAGGGCGTAGCTGGCTAGCTCCTACCCGAGTCGTGGTGTCGGTGTTAGTGTCACTTGTACTTTTTGTTTTCCATTTTGTACCATTTAGTTGCGTTTTGTACTTATGTTGTGGGTTCTAGTGGACTGCTGTACTTGGACTTTTCACCGCTTGGTGTTTCTTCTGCTCCTTTCAGCTCTGATACTTGTTAGCTATAGATCTCTTTTGCCGGTTAGACGCTTCTGTCTGTACGGCAGTCTCCGTACAGGCGGCGGATCTGTTGGTGAGCCCGGTCGCAAATCGACCCCGGGGCGTGACCAGATTATGTGGTATCAGAGCCTAGTAATATAGGTTGTTGGGACTTAGAGACCCTAGGCTTTTGTTGGACAGTGGAAGACTGTCGTGTGAGACGTGACCTTAGCGAGGTCTTGTCTGAGGGTGTACCTCCCCCCTGAGGATTGGGTTAGTGACCTCGCATGTTTATTTCCTCTCAAGTTGATTGTGTTGGCTGCAGACAGCATAATGCTTTTAAAAGGTTAACATGTTTAGACTTTCGTTTGTTTGGGCGAGAGGAGTCTGGTCCTAATGTTGTTCTTTGCTGTTTTTGGATGCTTCCTAGACGCCGTGCACGGCGAGGGCGGTTTGACCCGGATGAGGGGCTCTTATAGCGGAAAGCTAAATGGATGAGCCGAGGGAGGGCTTGAGAGATCCAGGCCCAAGCATCCGGTATTTGAGGCTTTACGGCGCCAGGAAGAGAGAGCATGGAGCGTGGTGCACATGCTTGGACCGAGAGCATCTCCCGAGTATCGTCATAGTACCTCCGGCCGCGACGTTTGTCGATTTCATCCGGATCGCACCATTGATGGTGCGGAAGCACCGAGAGGTTGCTGATATGTTGTTTACCGCATCCAGTTCCATCCCTGGTAGATTTCGGGACTGAGTTGGAGCCGTGAGAGGCCGAGAACTGGAACGCTGTTATGGAAGATTTGTTCGAGGATTTGTTCATCCAGGATAAGCATCAGGGCGCTTGGGTATGCACTTTTGCCTTCGGGACGCCAAGAGAGCTGGTGGCGTCGGATTCGTCTTGTTGGACCATCGGGAGCGCAGTTGATGTTCTAGGGTGAGTTTCTGTGACGGTTGAGCGATGTACCCCTGGACGCCCAGGATGAGGCTTAGAGGTTGGTTATGTTCGAGTGGGAGCTGCATCGAGATGCCTACCTCTTCGTGCATTTTCGGCGAGTGCCGACCTTGGATGCAGTGAGTGTGCATGCTCGATGGATTGACCGAGGATCAGTGATCCCGTCCGAGGGAGACGGTGAGCGGGGGACCCGCTTCGAGAGAGAGCTCCGGCATCGCCGATTTTGCGATAGTCGCGTGATTCGAGGTTGCCGTGATGTCCACCCTCTGGATCAGGGGTCTCAGAGGGAACAGAGACCAGGAGGTTCTCGACAGTGCGGGCATCAGCAGCAGTGCCAGGATGTGAGTTCCCCTTTTGCATGGGCCGCATTCATCGCCAGGGTTGTGGATCGCGTCTCACCTGGTGTGGCCGTCGGGTTAGAGCTTCTTAATGCCAACGCCGTGTGTGCGTTTCGGTAAAGCGGGGGTACCCTCGTGTGGGCCAGTGTCTGGACTGATGGTTGTGCACGTTTGGATCAATTTTCAGATCGCGTGAAGCACGTGGATGAGTGCTGCCTGTCCTGTCAGTGCAGGCTAGGACCTTGGACTGATCATCGAGATGTTAGTCCTACCTCAGTGTAGAGGTGTTGATACGAGGTTGGATAGGAATCGGTCGTCCCAATTTATGCTATCATGGATTGTCGAGAGAGAAGACATTGACCCTCCGTGGACCTGCTCAGGAGGAGGGTATTTTTTTATAGCATGTGATGAGATATATGATGCCCTGGCTGAGTTACCAGGAGGTTACCTGCCCCTGGCTGAGTTACCAGGAGGTTACTTGCCCCTGGCCGAGTTACCAGGTGGTTGATGCCCCTGGCCGAGTTACCAGGTAGTTACTTGATTGGGACTGAGATCGAGACAGTGGTTGACGTGGTTTGGGAACCGCGCCAACTTCGACAGCACCTCGTGGAGTATCAACCGTGAGACAGAGGGAGCTGTGAGCGCAGCTGCGAAATTTGACGGATCGAGAGGTCTGTGAGACCTAGTACCTCGTCGTGGGGATACGACAGTGAGGATCCAGGCAGTTGTTACACAGTGGTGATGTCACGTTGTGGGTACACAACCGTGTGAGTTCTTGTAAGGTTCGAACTCGATTAGTCTCACCTTGTGCTTGGGCAGATGCCTTCGAGTGGTTGATATCTTTATGGAACCTTACAGCCAAGGGTTGTGCCTGGATACTGATCCGGAACCAGTAGGGCAGTTAGAGCGGTTTGCGTGGTCAAGTAGATTGACTAATGCCCTACTGATTTGAGAGCTGTGTTTTTCCCTGTTTCACTGGACGGGTGGGTGGTGTTACCGTCATGGGTTTTTTGCTTATCTCCGAGGCGACTTGGAGCTTGAGGGGCTCTTGAGGATGGTGCTACAACTTCTATGGAGGAAGAAGTTGGTTGCCTAGCTTTGAGAGTTGCACTTGGGCATCGAAAATTTTGTGGTTAGGCCTTGTGATTCAGCCGCATGAGTGACGGAGGACCCAACGAGGTGAGATACCGTTTGGGTTGGGCCTGGACCCAGGTTAATGTCAGAGATCAGAAGCTCTTGGACTATGCAAGGCCAGTGTAACTTGCGAGAGGCAAAGCTGAGGAGGATACCAGCTTTGATCCGGATATTGCCGTGATAGAGAGGTCATGGAATTGTTCAGAACCCTCGAACCTAAAGTGCTTGGACACTCAGGAGGTCAGGTTGAGGTAACGCCGGTGATAGATTTTGCAAGGATGTATGATTGCTTTGTCCCGGCGAGGACATTTTGTTCAGTATGCCCTGTTTAGGCGAGCTGTGTAACCCTGGGAATTGAGTGCCAAAATCGAGAGAAGGTTCTCGAGGTTGAAAGTTTTCCCCTGTGGAGGGAGGTGGTTTATGTTTTGTGGAACTGGAGTTTTGGTGGCCATGAGGCATCAGAGGGGTTTTGCCTTAGGAGGCTTAAACTTCGGTTTTATGAGATCTCGAATCGAGGAAAACTACCAGCCTGAGAGTTATATATAGAAACGAGTTATGCGAGTTGTGGATCCTCGAGCTGTGATCAGGCTGGATGAGGCCTTTTTGAACCCCGCAAGTTTTGTTTTGCTTTCCCTTCCTTGGTGATGGACGAGGACTGCGTTATCCTCATCGACCGATGCGATTCTTGTTGGTGAAACCAGAAGATTTTGCAGTCGAATCATACCTTTGGGGAAAGGCTCAGTGTTGTCAACATGAGGAATGTGAGTGACCACTTGAGAGCCTTGGACAATTTGTGGATCTCCTATCCCTTTTGTTTTTGGTTTACCCTCCTAAGTATGGATTTAGTTGGGTTTCGTGGACGAAACCCTTTTTAAGGGGGGGAGAGTGTAGAACACCGGGATTTGGATGACGCACCGACCTTGCAGGATGGTGTGGTGCGGAGGAGTTTGCCTTGGATGTGTCCCCTTTGTGTTACAGAGGAGTTCGGGTTGATTTGGATCCCCGCGGAAGCCTCTGCTTGTTTCGGGCTTTGTACGCGTTAGGTGACTGGCACGGGAAGCTCCGACACCGCTATGGGTTGTAGAAAAATTTGGGAAACACTTGGAGCAGGTGTATTTTCAGTTTACAGCGAGGTTCGGGAGGTTCCGGACTGACGCGGAGGACCCGGAGGCAAAAAGTGAGTCGGAACTGGCAATTTTGGAGCCGGTATTTGATTTGAGCACCCCGACTCAACGGATGAGCTTTTTGAGGAGAAAAAGCTGTGGACACGCGTACTTTTGATTTACAGCGAGGTTCGGGAGGTTCCGGACTGACGCGGAGGACCCGGAGGCAAAAAGTGAGTCGGAACTGGCAATTTTGGAGCCGGTATTTGATTTGAGCACCCCGACTCAACGGATGAGCTTTTTGAAGAGAAAAAGCTGTGAGCGCGTGTACTTTTGATTTACAGCGAGGTTCGGGAGGTTCCGGGCAGCGGCGGAGGGCCCGAGGGCAAAAAGTGAGTTGGAGTTGGGTTTTGGAATTAAGTTAATTAAGTTAATTAATTTAATTAAAGCTTTGCTTTATAAAAACCCCTCCCCTCCACCTCTGCAGCAAAGGAAAAAAAGAAAGAGAGAAAGAAAGAAAGAGAGAAAAGGAAAAGAGAAGAAGGAAGATGAGGAAGGAGGAAATGGAGTGGGTTTCTTGAGCTTTTCTTCCCCGAGCGAGGGCGTGAAGCCGAGCGAGGTCGGCGAGCCTCGTCGAGGTCGGTTTATTTTTATGGTTTTATTTTTGATTGTGGTTTTTGCTTCTCTCCTCTCCTCTCTTTTATTTTTCTTTCCTTCTTTGCTGCTTGGGAGTGTTGTGTGCGGGTTGGTGGAGCTTGGCGAGCCACGCGCGCGCGGTGGTTGGCGGCGCGAGGCTGTGGGGCCATCGCTGCGCGGCCGCGTTGGAGCGACGCGCGCAGCTTGCGCCCTGCTGCCAAAATCTGAGCAGCAGGGCGCCGGTCCACCCTGGCTGTGCAGCAGGCCGCGCGGCATGCGGCCTGCTGCCGTGGTGCACTGCAGGCCGCGCGCTGGGCGCGCGGCACTGCAGGCGGGCCGCGCGGGTGCCCTCGGGGCCGCGCGGCACTGCAAGCCGCGCGCTGGGCGCGCGGCACTGCAGGCGGGCCGCGCGGGTGCCCTAGGGGCCGCGCGGCACTGCAGGCCGCGCGCTGGGCGCGCGGCACTGCAGGCCCCGCGCGGGCGGCCCCTTGGGCCCCGCGCGGTGTGCAGGCCGCGCGCTGGGCGCGCGGCGCTGCAGGCCCCGCGCGGGCAGCCCCTTGGGCCCCGCGCGGTGTGCAGGCCGCGCGCTGGGCGCGCGGCACTGCAGGCCCCGCGCGGGCGGCCCGTTGGGCCCCGCGCGGTGTGCAGGCCGCGCGCTGGGCGGCCCGTTGGGCCCCGCGCGGTGTGCAGGCCGCGCGCTGGGCGCGCGGCGCTGCAGGCCCCGCGCGGGCGGCCCCTTGGGCCCCGCGCGGTGTGCAGGCCGCGCACGTGGGCGCGCGGCGCTGCGGGCCCCGCGCGGGCGGCCTCCTGGGCCCCGCGCGGTGTGCAGGCCGCGCGCATGGGCGCAGCGGCACTGCAGACCCTCGCGCGGGCGGCCTTGTGCCGCGCGGACTTGCTGGGCGCCGCGCGGGCGGCCTTGTGCCGCGCGGACTTGCTGGGCGCCGCGCGAATGGCTGGGTTTTCTGGAGCCGTGCAGCTGCGCCGCCTTTGCCGCGCGGGCTGTGACTTGGCGACGCGCCGCGGCGTGTGTGCGCGATGGGTTTTCCGCGCAACGCGCGGCGTTTCTCGTCGCCGGTTTGGTTTCTTTTGCCCTTTGTGAGCGCGGTTTTAGCCGCATGTTTTCTGATCCCGGTCCCTCTTCTTGTCTCGCAGTTGTGGCATACGGTTAGCTTCTCACGTGGCCGGTGGCGCGTGTTTTGCCGCGTGGAGCTGCGGGATCGCATCGGGACCTCCGTTTGGCGCACGGTTTTCGCGGATGGATCGCAGGTGGGTTGGTTTCTCCCAATGAACTACGGATTGCCCTTTATGCTTCCGAATGCAAAGGTATCGGATCCTTACTATCAGGTAATTGCGGAACAGTCGTGTAAGTCGAGGGATGTCGTTTCCGACTTGGACACGAGTGTTAGTAGCATCGTTAGAGTATACGAGATACCACTGGCAGAGTTACCAGATGGGTATAAATCACTGGCTGAGTTACCAGATGAGTAGATACCACTGGCAGAGTTACCAGATGGGTATAAATCACTGGTTGAGTTACCAGATGAGCGGATACCACTGGCAGAGTTACCAGATGGGTATAAATCACTGGCTGAGTTACCAGATGAGTAGATACCACTGGCAGAGTTACCAGATGGGTATAAATCACTGGCTGAGTTACCAGATGAGCGGATACCACTGGCAGAGTTACCAGATGGGTATAAATCACTGGCTGAGTTACCAGATGAGTGGATACCACTGGCAGAGTTACCAGATGGGTATAAACCCTGGCTGAGTTACCAGATGAGTAGTTACCACTGGCAGAGTTACCAGATGGGTATTAATCACTGGCTGAGTTACCAGATAGGTAAGTATCACTGGCCGAGTTACCAGAGAGATAGTTATGCCCTGGCCGAGTTACCAGGTGGTTACTAGAAGGGATTGAGGTGGCCTTCTAGTGTCTGGTAGAGTTCTAGCAGTCCCAGTGCGGGGGCGGAAACTATGGGCGCCTAAGCCTACAGCCCGTTCTTGTTTGATAAAGGGCTGTAGGGGACGCAGACGTTCGTAGTTTCCGAGCCTCCCGTGAGAGAGACTGAGAACTTACTTCCAGCATTGCATTGAGACATGTAGCGATAGATTCATTTCCAGTTATCTATCTATCTATCTATCTATCTATCTGTGTTTTTGTCTCCAGCAGACTGAGTGGGTGTACCGTGGGTTTAGCTTTGGTACCCACTGAGATCTGACTGTTGCAGTAGATCTCACGCCCGCTGTGATGACAGGTGTTCCTGAGGCGACCGTTCCAGGTTTGGCTCGTTCGGAGCTTTCTGACCGAGGTAAGGGCGTAGCTGGCTAGCTCCTACCCGAGTCGGTGGTGTCGGTGTTAGTGTCACTTGTACTTTTTAGTTTCCACTTTTGTACCATTTAGTGCTTTTGTACTTATGTTGTGGGTTCTAGTGGACTGCTGTACTTGGACTTTCACCGCTTGGTGTTTCTGCTTCCTTTCATCTCTGATACTTGTTAGCTATAGATCTCTTTTGCAGGTTAGACGCTTCGTCTGTACGGCAGTCTCCGTACAGGCGGCGGATCTGTTGGTGAGCCCGGGTCGCAAATCGACCCCGGGGCGTGACAATTATCATGAGAAGATGCATTTACAGGAGTATCATCATCAAGAGAGATATCAGGGGTAGATTTATCAGATGCAAAGTGGAAAGCTTCATCTACTTTAACATTTATAGATTCTACGATCGTCTTAGATTCCAAGTTAAATACCTGATATGCTCTACTATTTGTAGAATACCCCAAGAAAATTCCATCGTCACTTCGAGAGTCAAACTTTTCAAGATTTTCACGGTCACGTAAAATGTAACATCGACTCCCGAAGATGCGAAAATATTTGATGTTGGGTTTTCTACCACACCATAGTTCATATGGTGTATTTAACGTTCCCGGGCGCAAATAAACTCGATTAATAACATAGATTGCAGTGTTCACAGTTTCAGCCCAAAAATATAGCGGTAAATTCCGGCTATGAAGCATAACACGTGCCATCTCTAGAACAACCCTGTTTTTGCGCTCGACAACACCATTCTGTTGAGGTGTATAGGGTGCTGAGAATTCATGCTTAATGCCGTTGGAAGTGCAAAAGTCAATGAATTTAGAATTTATGAATTCTCCACCTCTATCACTTCTAACACGAATGATCTTTTCATTCTTTTCAATCATAATACGAAGACAAATCTCGTGAAAAGAATCAAAAGTATCAGCTTTCTCTTTTAAAAATGCTACCCATGAATACCGAGAGAAATCATCAACCAATAAGAAAATATACCATTTACCTCCCAAAGATGGTTGACGGGTCGGCCCAAAGAAAGAAAAATAGTCTACATAAACTACACAACATTTAATCGTAGAAAGATTAAAGACAAGGAAAGATTTCACCTTTGCATACCCAAACCTTTTGAGTTTTAGAGTATGTTGGCAATGGTTGAGAAATTTTCCTTGATGAAGACGTCTTGTATGATTGATCTTTTTCTTTTGTCATCGTCTTGTTTGAAGCACTACCAATGTTCTTTTCTTTTGAAAAGTCCTTCTTTGATTTCTGGGGAGTGAACTCATTGGTAGCAGTTGCAAGATGTGATTGATTTGATCTTTGAGCTCCAATCTTGCAATTTCTTTCAATGTGCCCTGCAAAATTACAACGAAAACATACCTTAGTGCTTGACGATTCCGAATAGGGTGAAGTAGGCTTGTTGCCGTTGCTTGTCGTGAATTCCGGTGTCGGAGGAGGAGATACCGACTGAGGCACGAAAACTGTCCCAACCGAACTAAAATCGTCTTTAGTTCGATTGTATCCGAGGCCGAACTTGTTTGATTGACCAAGACCAAGAAGCTTATCCAACTTACTCCTTCCTGATGAAAATCGCTGTAAGTCATCCTTGAGTTGGAAAATGGTCTCTGTCATTTTCAATTTTTCCTGTCGAGCCTCGCCGTTGAGCTTCAAGAAGTAATTCGCTTTGTTAACCATATCTATATAATTCTTCTCGAATTGCTCATTGGACTCTTGAAGGGAAACATTTGCTTTTATCAGATTATCCCTTTCCACTTCAAGATCGGTCGAGAGAGAAGTTACCCTTTTTAGTTCTTCTTCGAGATCCTGCAATCTCCCTCTCAACCCCTTGTTTTGCTTAGCCAGTTTCTTTGAATCCCTCAAAAGTCTATGGTAGGCTAGAGCAAAATCTTCACCTTCCGAATCATCCGATTCATTGTCTGTTGTATTCTTTTCAACAGTGGAGTTGGACAATGGCTCGGACGTACTTGCCATTAAGCACATGAAGGGTGAAGATGTGGACGCGTGGAACGCAGTTGCGTTCTCTTCTTCATCACTTGACGATGACTCATTTGACGATGAGGTGTCATCCCAAGTGAGGCTTGCATCGCCTTCTTCTTAGACGGATTCTTAGTTGGACATTCCGTTGAGATATGGCCGTACCCTCGGCACTTGAAGCATTGGACTTGTCCTTCTGTGCTTTTCTTATCCTTAGAAAAACCCTCTTGCTTTCTTGACTTGTAACTTGAAGAACCCTTGCCTTTCTTCCACTTTCCGAAGGATGGAGTTTTGCTTGAATTACCCCTTCGAAAATTTCGGCGAAACTTCCTTGTCAAGAGAGCAAGCTGCTTCTCAAAGTCCTCCATAGATAGGTTCTCGTCATCGCCTGAGGAGGGTGAATCCGCGTCTTCTTCTTTTGTTGTTTTCAACGCATAACCTGAAGACTTAGAAGATGATGCCTTTCCCGAAGAATAGTTAGTAGGAAATGTCATTTCATAAGTTTGTAAAGAACCAACTAATTCTTCTACACGGATTTCGTCCGGGTGTTTAATAGTTTCAATGGCTGTAACCTTGGAACGAAATCTTTCAGGAAGAGTTCTTAAGATCTTTCTTACAATTTTAAATTCTGGAATCTTCTCTCCCAAGTTAGCACATGAGTTTACGATGTCTTGCAATCGTGTGTAATAGTCTGTGAACGATTCATTTTCTGCCATGAAAACAGAGTCAAACTTGCTCGTAAGCATTTGCAGTTTCCGAGTCTTCACAAGGTTAGTTCCCTCATGCGTAACTTGAAGAACATCCCAGATTTCTTTCGCAGTCTCACATGCCGAGACGTGAGAGAACTCTGTTTGTGATAAGGCATTAAATAAAGCATTTATTCCCTTGCCATTGTAAGAAGATATATCAATCTCTTCCTTGGTCCATTTCGACCTAGGTTTGATGGTGCGAACATCACCAATAAATTCAGTTGGATTAGACCATCCTAATTCAATTGATTGCCACACCCGTTCGTCGATAGAAATTAAAAAGGCTTTCATCCGTACTTTCCAGTACGCATAATTTGTTCCATCGAAGAACGGGGGTCTGTTGATGTTTCCACCTTCAACCATTGTTTACAACCCTATTCCTGCTCTGATACCACTTGTTGGGTTATATGAATAATAGGATCTAAATAGGAGAAAAAACACCTAGAGGGGGGTGAATAGGTGTAAACCATAAACACTCAAAAATCTTTGCGATATAAAAACCCAATGCGGAAAAATAAATAACACGCAGAGATTTTTACGTGGAAAACTCCAAACCGGAGTAAAAAACCACGGGACTGATAACACGGTGAAATCCACTAGAATTAAACACGTACAAGGTGATATACCGTACTCACAGACGACTCAACCTTTTCCATACGCTCCTAGTTGATCTTCTCCGCTCGCTCCAGACGCTTCTCGAATCCACGATGTGCGTCCAACGCCGAATCCACGGCGTCCAACGTCGAGTCCGCGACGTCCGACCGAATCCACGGTCTTCACCCAGTAGCACGCTTCGAATCCACGAACGTACCTCGCTCCGAATCCACGAGAGCGATTGCACCTTGAATCCACAAGGCCACGCGAGTCCACGCGCCGATTTTGGGGTAAATCGTTATTTTTTGGGTGGTGATGATCCGCCGAATACTTAGATTAGAAATAGATCGAAAATACCATCTAAGTATTCATTGATTTGATTCAACTCAAAATGTGAGTATGAAAACCTAGAATCAAATCAATCAATATAGATGAAGAAACATAAGATAGAATCTATGATTTCCTTTCTTCTCTATATGTGGATCTTAGGTCGTATAAAAGATGACGGCTACTTTTTCTATTATGTGGATTAGCCCTAGAAAAAGAATCATAGAGTCTATTTATAGGTTAGAAACCCTTGGAAAAAGATAAGGATCAAAAACTATCCTTTTCTGGAGTTTTTACATGACGACGATCCGGATCGGAGATTGGCGATCCGGATTGCAGTAGCGAGAAAAACAGATTCCAGAAAAACGAAGGTTCGGGATCCGGATCGAAGTTCTTGATCCGGATCGTTCATACAGTTCACCAAACATCAACGTTCGGGATCCGGATTGCAGTAGCCTGATCCGGATCGTTCAAATAAAATGGTAAACTCAGTGTTCGGGATCCGGATCAAGGGAAGCTACGATCCGGATTGAACTGGTGTATGAACGAACCACCTTCGGGATCCGGATTGAACAATCTGAACCGGATCCTGAACATGTCCCATGTCCAGTTTTTGATATTTATGCAATAACAAATCCATCCAAGTGTTTCTACGCTATAAGAAGTATTCGGATCACCAAAGATATTAAGTTAAACATACCTGATCCTTTTGAATTCTTCTTTCTTGAGATTGAGTTATATGATCCAACTTCATTTACCTTCAATCTTCAAGACTTAACCGAATTCACGAAATACTCCAACTCAAATTCTGTAACATAACTGCGGAGTGATTGTTAGTCTCATCCCTTGGATGTTTGTGTAGAATTGCATCGAACCAAGTTCATCTTCCTGAAGATGTCTTGCATTTGTGTAAATGGTTCTTACACGATACAAACAATATCCAAGTAATTCCGGGAATCGGCAGACTTGAATAAGATTAGTTCGTTCAATTAAAATCCCAAACTCTGGTGAGTGATTTCGGAGAGCTTCAATGTTGACATGTCGTTCACCGATGCATTCACGATGTTCAAAAGCTCTAAGGCGATCAGTGTTAACGAACACTTCTTCCATGCGAGGCGGGGAGTCAGGAGCTATTGGTTTGCTAACATCAGCATTTCGTGCTCGTCCAAAGCGTCGAGCTAGTCTCTTCCTCTTCACCGAGATGGATGGGGCAGTCATAGGTGCTTTTCCAGTGTCCATTGCAGTTTTTCCTTTCGAAACAACAGAGGTTTTCTGTGTCAATTTTACAGGATGTGTTTCATCATCTGACAACTCATCCCAATTGACCTCATCCTTTTCTGGTTCAGATTCTGAGTCTTCAAGTTGAACACATTCTCCTTTACGAAACAGTTTCTTTGCCCTCTTTAATTTATTGGTTGCTCTAGTATGTACCATCGCAACAAGAAGAACTATGATCCATGTGAATGCCATTGCTGCAATTGCTTGTGAAAAGAAATGCTGTGAGCAACAACTCAAGAACACGAAAAAATTGTTAATTTTCAAAAATTAGAAAAATTGTACCCAAACAATCATTATCGTGTAGAGAGACTAAGAATCAAATTAGTTTTGCAAAAAGAATTTTAAAAATAGATCAATCGCATGATTTTCGAAAATTCCCATTATATGCCCTAAAACCGAAATTTTTGAAATCAAAGGCCAAAAATCCGTTTATCTTGAGAATACCTAGCATATAATCAAAACTAATCTACCCAGAGTTCTTATTTCAAAAGAAATTTGATCAAAAACCATCCACAAACGAAATAGATACAAGAATTTCATCACGTTTTGAGGAAGAATATGAAAAACTGTGAAAAACTGAGATTTTGATCAATAAAACTTACTTGGAATCGAAGAACTTGAGTTTGAAAGCTTCCAAGATGGATGAATTCTAGAGAGAGAAGCTCTGGAAACTTCGGAACAAAAGATTGGAGTAAAAGAAATCAAAACCCTTTTGTTCTATATAAAACCCTAGCCGCGATCTGGATCAGTTCGTGATTACGATCCGGATCGGCTACCCGCAGAGAAAATCTGCGTTCGGGATCCGGATCGGCAAGTCCAATCCGGATCGTCTGCCCGCAGAAGAATATCTGCGTTCGGGATCCGGATCGGCAGGTCCAATCCGGATCGGCTCCAACTTTTTCTTTAGAAAATTTTAGAGAAATTCTAGAAAAACCAGAAAAAGATTGTAAGCACTTTTGTGTATCAACTTTAAATGAAAATCAACGTTTCATACAACAAGAAATAGATTATGCCAAATCTATCAATAACATCCAACAAATGAAACGAAAATTTATAAAAATTAAATCCCTTAAAGTTGAACAACTTCAATTACATCTAACTTGATCTTATGAGTAATGCCTTTATCAAATCATCAATTCGATAAAGAAAATGAAATACAAAGATCAATAGATGTCTAACATCCCAGATAAGTTAGATAATATATCTAGTCAATTTATTGAAGAGAGTGGCTCTTTGAGCATCTTTCATTAAAATTCCCACCTTATACCAACCTTGAAATTTTGACAGAGTCAAGTATTTCAACATGCATTTTATTTAATCAAACTTGAAAAACCTTGCTTGGTATACATGTGGTAGCTGCACACAGTACTCGGACGACCGAGGTGGTAGCTCTTTCCTCCATGTGGTGGTAGTTTTCACACTCCTCATTGGGATGTAACTCTTTCCACATCTTTTGAGCATAATACTTTTTCTTTGACTCCCCCTCAATTGGCTATCAATTATTTAAGATATAAAGTATTCAGCTAAATATTGATCTCGATTTCATACTCGACTAAATAGTCAAATAAGATAAAAACTATACCAAGAGATCATCGAGAGAGAAATTGACTTTGATCGAAACAAAGATGAGTTAATTGACATAAATGATCATTGCATCAAATAAAATATTATGACATCTAAAGCATAATAGATTTCTAAATATATAAAAGGATGCAGTTAAAGTCAATCAAAACTAATGCTCAATTAATGTTCTATGTCTAAGCATAGATAATGAACAAAAACACAAAAACAAAACCTAACCTAAACAAAAGTTTCAAAAAGAGGTTATTTCAAGGAAAGCATTCCAATTGCTTTACGCAAATGAATAAAACGTTTTTGATCCAATGGTATTGTTAAAAAGTCAGCTAATTGATCTTCAGTTGAAATGTAGGAAATTTGAAGAATATTTGATTCAACTAGCTCTCTAAGATAATGATATCTAAGTTCAATGTGTTTTGTTCTAGAGTGCAACACAGGGTTTTTTGAAATATTTATAGCACTAGTGTTGTCACATAAAACAGTTACCGAAGTTACTGAAATCCGGAAGTCGCTCAACACGCTTTTCATCCAAATGAGTTGAGTTGAACAACTACCCGCTGAGATGTATTCCGCTTCGGCAGTCGAGAGTGCAATGCAGTTTTGCTTTTTACTATGCCATGCAACAAGACAATGGCCAAGATAAAAACATGCACCACTCGTACTTTTCCGATCATCCACAGATCCTGCCCAATCGGCATCTGAGTATCCAATAATATCTAGACTTGTTCCCATAGGATACCAAATTCCGAAATTAGTGGTTCCTTTTATGTACCGGATGATCCGTTTCACCGCTTTCAGGTGAACCTCCTTTGGTGCTGATTGATATCTCGCGCAAATCCCAACACTAAAGGATATATCCGGGCGACTAGCTGTGAGGTAAAGTAGACTTCCAATCATGCTGCGATAAAGTTTCTCGTCTACATTCTCACTAAGAGATTCACTTCCTAATCCCTTATTGCTAGTTCCCATAGGAGTAGGAAAATCTTTAGAATCTTCTAATCCGAATTTCTTTACCAACTCCTTTGCATACTTGGATTGGCACAGATGGATGCCTTCACCATTTTGTTTTACTTGCAATCCAAGAAAGTATGTCAG
Source organism: Tillandsia leiboldiana (assembly GCA_029204045.2). Taxonomy (NCBI): domain Eukaryota; kingdom Viridiplantae; phylum Streptophyta; class Magnoliopsida; order Poales; family Bromeliaceae; genus Tillandsia; species Tillandsia leiboldiana. The sequence continues at coordinate 8,454,075 of CM055071.1, read as the reverse complement.
TTCCCCCATCATAGATATCTCAAAATCGCTTTCCATGGTTTCTGCGAATTTAGAAGCATCATTATCCTTTGTTGCTCCAAACACAATGTCATCGACATAGATTTGTGCAACAATGAAGTTATTTTGATAATGCTTCTCAAAGAGAGCCCGATCTGCTCCCCCTCAAGTATAGCCCTTTTCCAAAAGGTGCTTTGTCAACCTTTCGTACCACGCTCGCGGTGCTTGTTTTAAACCGTAAAGAGCCTTTTTCAAACGAAAAACATGGTTAGGTAGTTTACAGTCTACAAAACCTTTCGGTTGAGCCACATAAACTTCCTCATTTAAAAACCCATTTAAAAACGCGCTCTTAACGTCCATTTGAAAGAGTTTTATTTTAAAGTGACAAGCAATAGCGAATATGATACGAATGGACTCGAGTCTAGCTACAGGGGCGAATGTTTCATCAAAGTCTATACCTTCTATTTGAGAGTAGCTTTGAGCAACTAAACGTGCTTTGTTCCTGATGATGGTACCATCCTCATTTTTCTTGTTCTTGAAAATCCATTTAGTACCGATCACATTGTGTTGCTTCGTAGGCGTCGTTAATTCCTAGACTTTGTTGCGTTCAAACTGATGGAGCTCTTCCTGCATTGCTTCAATCCAGAAGTCATCCTGAAGAGCTTCATCGACATTCTTTGGTTCGATCATGGAAACGTAACAGGCGAATCCACAAACCAACTGTCTCCGAGTTTTGACTCCTTCTTGTGGGTCTCCAATGATGTTTGATTCAGGATGATCCCTGGAGATGCGTAACGTTTGTTGTAATGGAGTACTCGGAGGTACATGAGATGATTCCTGCACATCAGATAAACTTGAAGAACCATTAGGTGCATCGTTAATATTGGAAGTATTATCATGAGAAGATGCACTTACAGGAGTATCATCATCAAGAGAGATATCAGGGGTAGATTTATCAGATGCAAAGTGGAAAGCTTCATCTACTTTAACATTTATAGATTCTACGATCGTTTTAGATTCCAAGTTAAATACCCGATATGCTCTACTATTTGTAGAATACCCCAAGAAAATCCCTTTGTCACTTCGAGAGTCAAACTTTCCAAGATTTTCGCGGTCACGTAAAATGTAACACCGACTCCCGAAGATACGAAAATATTTGATGTTGGGTTTTCTACAACACCATAGTTCATATGGTGTATTTAACGTTCCCGGGCGCAAATAAACTCGATTAATAACATAGATTGCAGTGTTCACAGCTTCAGCCCAAAAATGTAGCGGTAAATTCCGGCTGTGAAGCATAACACGTGCCATCTCTTGAACAACCCTGTTTTTGCGCTCGACAACACCATTCTGTTGAGGTGTATAGGGTGCTGAGAATTCTTGCTTAATGCTGTTGGAAGTGCAAAAATTAATAAATTTAAAATTTATGAATTCTCCACCTCTATCACTTCTAACACGAATGATCTTTTCATTCTTTTCAATCATAATACGAAGGCAAATCTCGTGAAAAGAATCAAAAGTATCAGCTTTCTCTTTTAAAAATGCTACCCAAGAATACCGAGAGATATCATCAACCAATAAGAAAATATACCATTTACCTCCCAAGGATGGTTGACGTGTCGGCCCCATATGATCCATATGCAATAATTCCAAGGGCCGTTTGGTACCGACGTGATTCAAGTTCTTGTATGCAGTCCTAGATTGTTTTCCCTTTTGACAACCACCACACACAATGTTTTGATTAAGTGAAAGTTTAGGAACCCCCTTGACCACGTCTTTGCTCGAAATTCTAGCAAGTTCCTTAAAATTTATGTGTCCTAGCCTTTCATGCCAAAGTGTTTCATTATTCAAAGAGGCTAAGTTACAATTTTTAGAAATTTTATTGGGAACAACATAACAATTGTTTTCAGATCTAACCCCTTTTAAAAAGAAAACATGATCCTTATCATTTACAATGCATTCAACAGATGAAAAATTAACAGAAAAACCATTGTCACAAAGTTGACTGATACTAATGAGGTTAGTCTTAAGCCCATCAACAAATAACACATTATTCAGAATCGGGCCATCTGGAATAGCTACTGTTCCTTTTCCAACAATTTTGGAAGATTGACCGTCTCCGAAAACCACAAGTCCTCCGGAGATTTTCTCAAAATTTTGAAAGCAGTTTTTGTCACCGGTCATGTGACGGGAATGTTACGGCATTTTGGTCTTGGCATATTTCGTGAGTCATGTCAGTGAGTTGAGTCGGAGTCTTAAAGGGATCAAATTGTCAATCAGCATTCAAAGACTTAGAGAAGATTCAACAAGAGCTCAAGTTGACACTCAGTGTCTTGACTCTTGAAGATTGAAGTTGAAGAATTGTGAATCAGTTACATCAATCTCAAGAAGAAAGTATTCAAGAGGATCAGGTATGTTTAACTAAATAATTGTGGTGATCCGAATACTTTCTTATAGTGTAGAAACACTTGGATGAACTTTTAATCGCATAATAATCAAAAACTGGTGTTCGGACATGTTCAGGATCCGGATCAGAGCCAACGATCCGGATCCCGAAGGTTGTTGCTTCATACAAGACTTCGATCCGGATCCATGCAAATTCCGATCCGGATCCCGAACATGGGACTTTGCTGAATTGCATGAACGATCCGGATCGGACCTTGCAATCCGGATCCCGAACCCTTGGTTTTCTGGAATCGTCAATCTCGTTACGACGATCCGGATCGCAGTAAATCCGATCCGGATCGCCGTCCTGAAAATTTCCAGATAAGGTATGTTTTTGATTCTTATCTCTTTCCAAAGGTTTCTAAACTATAAATAGACATTTAGGGTTTCTCAAAAACGTGGGAGCTACGGCCGATCAATTTCTAAAACACTTGAGAGCAACCCTAGAGGCTAGGTTTTCATCGTTATTCTTTATAGCCTCTTTTAGGTCAATTCGATGGTTCTTTCAAGAACATATCTTTTGTCGAATTGATCTAATCTTTGCTTAGAGATTTCTTCTACGGTTTCTCAATGAGAATCTAAGCAAAGGATCACCATCGAAGTCAATATTCTTATCGACTGAGTTTGCGTCGTGGATTCGACGTGGCATCGTGGATTCGGTGTGCTAAAGGCGTTTCGTGGATTCGAAACGTGTGCTCGTGGATTCGAGTGGCGTTCGTGGATTCGAACGTGTGCAGTGGGCATGCAAAATCGGTGGAGCGCGAGGTCCAAGAAATTGAAGGAGGGGTTAAATCCGTGGAGACGGTAATCACCTTATTATTCTTCTTTTCTTAGGGATTGTTATTGCGTGGATATCCAACCGGTCAGCGCAAGGTCCGAAGAAGCTGAAGGAGGGGTTGAGTCCGTGGAGTCGGTAATCACCTTGTTATTCTTCTATTCTTAGTGGATTGTTATTGCGTGTTGGTCCCGTGGTTTTTCTCCTGGATTGGAGTTTCCACGTATATCTCGGTGTGCTGTTTTTATTTCCGCATTGGTTTTTATTTTGCACTGAGATTGGTTTTTTAAGTATTACACCTATTCACCCCCCCTCTAGGTGTTTGATAGTACCTATTTAGATCCTTATTACATATAACCCAACAGGGAACAGCCGCCATCCAGATACCAAGACGAATTATCATATGCATGCAAGGAAATATTTGTAACAAGACAAGGGAAAACTTCACCTTTGCGTACCCAAACCTTTCGAGTTTTGGTGTACGTCGGAAATGATTGTGAGGTTGATACCTTTGGTGAAAGCGTCTTGTTTGATCCGTCGCTTTTCCTTGACGTCGTCGTCTTGTTTGATGAACTACCGAGGCTCTTTTCCTTCAAAGAATTTGCATTTGATTTCCGAGGAATCACCCTTTTGGTAGTCGTTGCAAGAAGTGCTTGAGTTGACCGTTTGGCTCCCATCTTGCAATTTCTCCTTATGTGCCCTGCAAAATTACAACGAAAACATACCTTAGTGCTTGACGATTCCGAGGAGGGTGAAGTAGGCTTGTTGTCGTTGCTTGTCGTGAATTCCGGTGTCGGAGGAGGAGATACCGACTGAGGCACAAAAACTGTCCCAACCGAACTAAAATTGTCTTCAGTTCGATTGTATCCGAGGCCGAACTTGTTTGATTGACCAAGACCAAGAAGCTTATCCAACTTACTCCTTCCTGATGAAAATCGCTGTAAGTCATCCTTGAGTTGGAGAATGGTCTCTGTCATTTCCAATTTTTCCTGTCGAGCCTCGCCATTGAGCTTCATGAAGTAATTCGCTTTGTTCACCATATCTATATAATTCTTCTCGAATTGCTAATTGGACTCTTGAAGGGAAACATTTGCTTTTATCAGATTATCCCTTTCCACTTCAAGATCAGTCGAGAGAGAAGTTACCATTTTTACTTCTTCTTCGAGATCCTGCAATCTCCCTCTCAACCCCTTGTTTTGCTTAGCCAGTTTCTTTGAATCCCTCAAAAGTCTGTGATAGGCTAGAGCAAAATCTTCACCTTCCGAATCATCCGATTCATTGTTCGTTGCATTGTTTTCAACAGTGGAGTTGGACAATGACTCGGATGTACTTGCCATTAAGCACATGAAGGGTGAAGATATGGACGTGTGGAACGCTGTTGCGTTGTCTTCTTCATCACTTGACGATGACTCATTTGACGATGAGGTGTCATCCCAAGTGACGGCTTGCATCGCCTTCTTCTTGGACGGATTCTTATTTGGACATTCCGTTGAGATATGGCCGTATCCTCGGCACTTGAAGCATTGGACTTGTCCTTCTGTTCTTTTCTTATCCTTAGAAAAACCCTCTTGCTTTCTTGACTTGTAACTTGAAGAACCCTTGCCTTTCTTCCACTTTTCGAAGGATGGAGTTTTGTTTGAATTACCCCTTCAAAAATTTCGGCGAAACTTCCTTGTCAAGAGAGCGAACTGCTTCTCAAAGTCCTCCATAGATAGGTTCTCGTCATCGCCTGAGGATGATGAATCCGCGTCTTCTTCTTTTGTTGTTTTCAACGCATAACCTGAAGACTTAGAAGAGGATGCCTTTCCCGAAGAATAGTTAGTAGGAAATGTCATTTCATATGTTTGTAAAGAACCAACTAATTCTTCTACACGGATTTCGTCCGGGTGTTTAATAGTTTCAATGGCTGTAACCTTGGAACGAAATCTTTCAGGAAGAGTTCTTAATATTTTTCTTATAATTTTAAATTCTGGAATCTTCTCTCCCAAGTTAGCACATGAGTTTACGATGTCTTGCAATCGTGTGTAATAGTCTGTGAACGATTCATTTTCTGCCATGAGTCCACGCGCCGATTTTGGGGTAAATCGTTGTTTTTTGGGTGGTGATGATCCGCCGAATACTTAGATTAGAAATAGATTGGAAATACCATCTAACTATTCATTGATTTGATTCTACTCAAAATGTGAGTATGAAAACCTAGAATCAAATCAATCAATATAGATGAAGAAACATAAGATAGAATCTATGATTTTCTTTCTTCTCTATATGTGGATCTTAGGCCGTATAAAAGATGACGGCTTTTAGGTTTAGCGGCTTCTTTTTGGATTATTTTGGATTAGCCCTAGAAAAAGAATCATAGGGTCTATTTATAGGTTAGAAACCCTTGGAAGAAGATAAGGATCAAAAACTATCCTTTTCTGGAATTTTTACATGACGACGATCCGGATCGGAGATCGGCGATCCGGATTGCAGTAGCGAGAAAAACAGTTTCCAGAAAAACGAAGGTTCGGGATCCGGATCGAAGTGCCTGATCCCGATCGTTCATACAGTTCACCAAACATCAACGTTCGGGATCCAGATTGCAAAGCCTGATCCGGATCGCTCAAATAAAATGGTAAACCCAGTGTGTCACGCCCCAGGGTCGAAACTGCGACCCGGGCCCGCCAACAGATCCGCCACCTATGCCAACCTGCATAGGCGAAGCGTCCTACCTGCAAGAAAAGTGCTACAACTAAACAAATATCAGAGCTATAATAAGAATCTGCTGTAACTAAAATCAATCACTGTACAACTGAAAATAAACAACACTGTCTGCCTCCCAAAATAATAATAATAATAAATCCTCAAGTACAAGCTCCAAACCCAACTGGGAGGTAACTCCAATAAATATACAACAGTGTACAGTCTCTCGATACAAAATATCCTCACTACAAAAGTCTCTCAAGTAGGAAAAAGAAACAACTAATCTACTGCTGATCTCCTCTGAAGGGTACCGCTACTCTCCAACGCCGGGTAGGGATCTAGCTCGCGACTCCCTCGCCACGATCAACAACCGCAGAGTCGGCCACACCTGCTAAGACTCTGCACAACCAAAGAGAGGAGAGAAAAAGGGGGGAGAAAACCCCCAAAGGGTGTGAGAACTACACCAAAAAGGGAGTTCTCAGTGGGTACCACCGCCAGACCCGACGGTCTGCCCACCAAGTCCTCAAGAGACAAAAACTGACCCAAGTCATAAGACTGAAATGGGTAGGCTGGAGACTCTCAACAGCTACCCTGCTCCTAACTAAGACAAAAGGGGAGACCCAAACAGGGGTATGCAACCACTAGCACATAAAGTGCACCAACGACCCAATCGAACTGTCTGCCACATCTGGTCCAGTCAAACCTGCATCCACCTACAACCACCTCCCAAAGACGGGCAGGAATTACGTAGGGTGTCCAAACGGACTAGCTCGCTATCGAGTAGAGGATCATGCAGGCTATGGTCAAAATCCACGCTCTCTCTCTCAGAACGGATAGAATCAAGATGCTCAACCTCTCACACAGCGGTCAAAGTACTCGCAACATCACGGGACCACCGTCCACCAGACGGCTCACAACAATACTATCACTGACCTAAACTCAACTACCAGTCAATCCTCGGCCCCCAGGCACGAGTGTAACAATGAAAGTATTTGACCGAAATAAACTCAATCGAATGAACCGGTGTAAAACCCGGTACTGCCTGCTCTGTCACCAATCTCTCGAACTCAGTATATCCACTGTCCAAATGACCGGAACCCGACACGGTCTGACCGGAACCCAACACGGTCTGACCGGAACCCAACACGGTCTGAAGCCTACTCCGGAGCGGCACTCGAGGGGAGCTACCCACACGAGTAAAACATCTCTGTCATCAACATCAACAATATCTCGAAACAGCAGGGCTCGATCATCAATCAGATCAAAGTGGGAAAACTCAACCACCAAGGAAAGACCCGACCTCAATCGGATGCAACTAAACGATAAGTGGGAAACTCCATCCACTAGGGAAAACCGACACCCAAATCTGGTGCATAGAGAAACATCCGGTCAACCGCCCAATATCCGCGGTTGCCGCAAAGCCCCGCAACTAAACCAACCTGTCCCAGACACGAAGTCCCGACTACACTACCCAGACCCCCTGCTCGAACCCGAGCAACACTGACCACCTGACTAATAAGAAGGAGAAAGGAAAAGCATGGTTTCTCCTAAGTCAAGTTCCAATAAGTAGTGCAGCAGTAAAAGATGGCCTAACTACATGACCATACAAGCATGCAAATGTCCTCAAGGAAATAAAGGGGGTAAAGCATAATAATAGTTCCTTTAGGAATAAGCAACATGCCGGAATCTCAAAACTAAAACTGTCCACAACTCAGGGTTCATTAATAGAATGATCAGAATAACTCCTCAGAGTACAAATCCGCACATAGCTACGAAATCCTGTCCCAAATCATAATCCAACCACAAGAAAGGCTATGTGCTAACATGGCATGTTATAGAATCTCATAGGGTAACATTATCCTAGGTAAGCTTACACTAGTCATCATATAGATGTCCAAGTCATGCAAATCCTCAGTATACCTCATAAATACTATTCTTGCAATCATTTATACCGATATCAATAACAAGCTTACCTACTTACCAATATAAACTATGTACCCTACACATGCATGCATCAGTCATAGAGGGGTGACATCCCCACAAGTGGACTTATACTTGCCACAGCATAAACATTGCCTTAAACAATTACTGAAAATAAGCTCACCCACCTGAAGCGCTTAACCCAAGGCAAACCTGAAGTCGGTGAAATGGGTAGACGCCCGCGGTCCAAAATCTGCCAACATAACACCCACGGTACAAGTCGCGCAAGCCTCGGCTTCAAACAGCTAAAAACACCCCTGGGCACAACAATAACGCTCAACATTACACTTTTATTCCAAAATTAACCAAACATACACAATCTGAAAATCAGTCCCAAAGCCGCGCATATTTCACCTGCTGCAAGTGCCCAGAAAAATCCAATAAAAATACCACAGTAATCCTCGCGTCGATACCTTCGAAACGAGTACCTGCACGTCCAATTCCGAGCTTCCTACACTGAGAAACAATTCGGACAAGGGAACCACCCCGAATCAAACTACACTCAAAAACTGTAGCAACAATTACTGTTCACAGATAATCTTCACCTTCGAGAAATATTCAGAAAATTCCAAGAAAATTTGGGCATATTCCTCGTGATGTGTAGATGCAAATCGCCTCTTGAATCGCCCCAATCCGATGCCTGTGCGCGAAGATATCACCAAAACACCGCGCCGCTGTCCCAGAACTCCGCCCAGAAAAAGGGGTTACAAGATGATCCGAAAGACCCATGAAAAGCTCGGATTGGGAAAAACCAGTAAACATGGGAAACATAGCCTTACCTGTCGTGAAGCCAACGGCGCAAGAATCACTGAAAAAGGTGCTCGGGGTAAGCCGGGGGAGTCCTCGCACCAAAACGCGACGAAGAAGACCACAAACGAACGAGCGTCGCGCCGCGCCGTAAAAATAGAAACCTCAATAAGCGTGCCACCAAAAATCCCAAAACTTTGCAGAAAGATGCAGCCAAACACGAGGATCAACTTTGCTGAAGGCACCCCGGCGAGAAGAGGCTCGGAAATGGTGGAAAAAGGGAGAAGAAGAGAGCTCGGATCGCTATTTATAGGCAGCTGAAACAATTGGAAAATACCGGATATGTCCGGATTTCCGGGCGCTGGGAATTTTCGGGCGCGCACTGTAGCAGCCCGAAATCCCCGCGCCCGAACACTGTAGCCGCCCGAATCCCTCCTGGGCCGCCACGTCGCCCGCCAAACAGCGGACAGCAACCCCAGCCGCTCCCCGCGCGACACGTCGCGCCCCCCAGACGCCGACACGTGTCCTCCCCAAGCGCGGGAATCCGCCCGACCGCGCCCACGTGCGCCTGACGCCGCCGCCTGCCACCCTGCCGCGCACAGTAGACCCACCAATCGGAGAACGCCACGTGTCATGCCACTGCCTAGTGAATCCGGTGCACGAAATCGTGTGGACCGAACCAATGCAAACCTGCCACGTGTCACCCCCGGTCCACCGTGCGCCCCGCACTCCCCCGTAGACCGCGCCCCGCGGACCGGCCCACTCCCGAGCCGCCACGCGTCCCGCCCCCGGCGCACGCCTGCCGCGTGGACCGGGCGGCCCGCGCCTCCGTCCGCCGCGCTGCCTGCGGCCGCTCCGCCGCTGCCGCCGCCGCCGGAAACACTGTTCCGGCGTGAACAGTGTCCAGAGCCCAAAAATAACAAGTGGGTAGTCCGTTTTAACCGTTTGCGCGCGCTGAATCCGAATTTGATGTCCATTTCGCCAAATTCCAACTCCAAAATTTGCCGAAGGCATCCGGAAAGGTAATCCTTGGTCCGAACTTCGCACTGAGTCCAATTTAAATATCCTTGGCGCGCGAAACCACTTTTGGAGCTCCGACGGAGTCCAATGATCACCCACGTGATCCAAAAACACACTGAGCCCAACACTAAAGTCCAAATGGGGCACAAATCTCACCAACACGCCACAAAGGCCTCCGGGAGCTGTAGATGATCCAGTAATCTCGTCGTGGGGATCCAGGTCCTCACATCCTCCCCCACTAAGAAAAGTTTCGTCCTCGAAACTAGCTCAAATCCCCCAAGGGTCCCACATACCACGGGTAGGTATTCATCAATAAAGCCTCCAGCTCCCGAAACATCACTCACTCCCCGTGATTACTTTCCAACAACAACAACAACAAGTACGGCATGGCCCGACATGCGATTCTCTCATCTCACGAGCCAGAAATCGCAACGGGCGTCCTTCGTACTCCAACAATCACAGATCTCAAAAGGGGCAAGTCGATCACGGGCGAGGGATCCAAAAGCAACACACTCCAGAGCTGAGACGTGAAACAACACAGAGGCCCCATCAAGAGCCGGGGGAAACAGAATAATCAACAGCGCAACACGCCCCAAACCACCTCCTGGTGTCTACTCAACCAGGATCACCCGAAGTATACCCACAAATTCATCCTATGAGGAAAAAGATCCAATAAGCTGGGGTCTTCACTCGGTTACTTCCGATCCAAAATCACCCGAGTGGCCTACTCGACCACGAGCTACCCTCAAAAGGGATCCTCAAGAGGCACAATCTCAAGCCACGGTTGGACACTCAACAAGCCAACATAACTCCAACAGACCCCCGGGTCGAAAAGATGCCCTGACGGGGACCAAACCGTCAGTGAACGGGAGGGAAAACTGGCTCGAAAGGCGATCATAATGCGGAGGCTCAAACTCGCGGTCAAAAATCCCAAACCAGCAACAACGATCCGCGAAAATCCCACTCAAGATGCTGAGTAATCAGAACTGATAGCCAAGCAGGCATGGCCTACGCCCAGGTATAACAATCCAAGCTGGAAATAAAGGACGTACTGAAAGGCTCAACTGTGGAATCCAAGCTGCCTGCAAAAACAGTGTTTCATCCTGCCACAGCACTCACAGGGTTGGACTAAAGAAGTGTGGACCGAAGATCCACCCACGGTAACTCTACCGCCATAATGGGAGGCATCACCAAAACACACAATTCCATCTCCCAACACAGGAAACACTAGCATTGGCGCTAATACCAGTCACATTATCCATTGGCCATGCTCTCTTGGCACCGCCAAGTCTAGAAGCTTCTCACCTCAAGAATGAAAGTTGGTCTCGGTCAACTTGAATAACATCCACTTGGTCAGGTTCCACCGCCGTCCCTACGGCTCGAACAAAGCGACCCAAGAAGGTATGCTTCTGCAGCTACAACTTGTACCTCCCTAACTTGGCATACCGCTTCATCCACACGGGCATGGTAGCACATCCACAAAGTGCTCCTAGTACTCCAAGTCACTCTGGGAGTAAATCAAAATATCCACGGAAAACACCACTCCCAGTCCGTCCAAGTACAACTGGGACCTACTATTCCTCAGATCTTGAAGTCCACAGGGCAATCGTCATTCCATTGGGCCTCACTAACAACTCAGAATGCCCCCCACCGCGTCCGCAACGCCACCTAGGCGAAGTCCTCAGCTGTTTAACTCCAAGTGGGCACTCGGATCATACACCAACTGCCGGAGTACAACTCCATCAATAAGGTCCTAGATACCATAAAAGGACCCTCACATCCGTGTATCAACGATGTGGCATCACCACCGTATACCAACGGCGTGGCACTAGGTCAAACAGACCCCCCGATCCATCGGCCCCTGCAGCAGTGCCATCGGGTCTCTCTCAGCCCTACCGGCGATATCCAATGAGGTGCTGTCCAGGGTGGTGCGGTCCCTCGAACCACATCAAACACAATCTCTATCTCCCTAACCGGCGGCATTACCAACAACTAAGGTGAATCCACACACGGGATCTCGCGTGTAACAGAGATATCCCTGAGTCCCGGTGCCGCCGTAAGCACCTCTCATCCGGTCGCTAAAACCAGAGTGCTCTAACAACCTCCACGAGCAAGCCTCCAATTGCCCGCCTTGCCGAAGATCAAAGTCCTCTCTTGTCGCAGTCAAACATCCTGTGGCATAGTGCCCAACCATCTCAAGCATAAGGTCAAAACACCTAATTGCTAAAATTTCCAATAATTCTGCCGGCATCTCGCGGTCTCGGCCGCACTGGACATGATCCAAAAGCCTCCTCCACGTGCACAACAACAACAGGAACCTGTACCTCTGGTGCACGTGGTAACTAATCTGCCTCTAACCCATGTAAGAGTGGATCATGCTCTAACTCCGACTACCGTGGTGAAATCCCACCTGCGACACTCAATCCACTACCGTGGCGCCCTCCAACCGGGCGGCACAGATTCATCCGCTCAAAGCAAGTGGTTGTCGCTCAATCTGCCTGAAAATCAGGGCTATCACAAGGAAGCACGACCTCTGTCTCTGATCACATTGAGGCGACGAATAAGGTCCTCCGCAGATAACAAATCCACGCTTCCGCTGCGCCACTCAAATAAAACACTGATGTCGCCTTCGGGGTCCACCCGACCTCTGACATCTCGGGAATTCGTCATCCAAGAAAAGAAAATTGGTCATGCCCCTGCCGGCCGATCTGTCCTCCATCATCCGGCGCCAAGCGCCAAAATCCAGAACTCACCTCCTGGCGGCAGATCCCTATCCAAAGGAACTGCAATGCCGCGCTCCATACACGGTGCCTGCTCCCGCGAGGCGTCTAAATCCACAATGAAGGGACTGAATAACAGGAAGGTATCCTGGCGCAATCCACTCCCAATCTTATATATCCTATGCGCCTCGTCCCTCGAATCCGGAGCGCGCGGTTCAACAACTGCATACACTCTCTAGCACAAGGAGGCTCTCAATTAATTACTCCATCACCACCAGCCGCGACTCTGCCTTCAAAGGCTCCAAACTCAATCTTACGAGTCGGGGTGGTTCATCTGCCAAACATGGCTCCATAGGTCGACCATGCCCCACGGCTCACCAGCCGTCAACCATCCACCCTGCCTCGGTGCCTCGACACTAAACCTTGGCACAGAGGGGGCTACTCAGTGCTCCGGCAACTGTGTCATCAAGACCAGCTGCTCCCTCAGCCGCTGACAAGCCTCCGACAATCCTGTCATCTGGGTCCGGGGTTTTCTGACCTCAATCCGGGTATCCGGCCCAGAACCAACTGCTCAAGCTCAACTGCCATGACAGGATGCACACGGGTCAAAACCCAGCGTCGGGGAGACACCGCTCGCCACGACGAAACAACAAAACAACACACAACAACACTCGACCCAATCCAGCGAAAGTCTAAAGCATGTCACCCATTCCACAGCATTATGTTATCTGCAGCCAACATAATTACTTAGGAGAATAAACATGCCAATCACTCCTCCCGTCCCTTGGGAGAGGTATAAAACTCAATCAGGACTCTCGCAAAATCACGACTCTCACAAAGTCAACCAAGGGTCAAACCATAAGCCTAGGGTTTCTAAGTCCACCATGACCTACAACCTAGGCTCTGATACCACTCTAATCTGTCACGCCCCAGGGTCGAAACTGCGACCCGGGCCCGCCAACAGATCCGCCACCTATGCCAACCTGCATAGGCGAAGCGTCCTACCTGCAAGAAAAGTGCTACAACTAAACAGATATCAGAGCTATAATAAGAATCTGCTGTAACTAAAATCAATCACTGTACAACTGAAAATAAACAACACTGTCTGCCTCCCAAAATAATAATAATAATAAATCCTCAAGTACAAGCTCCAAACCCAACTGGGAGGTAACTCCAATAAATATACAACAGTGTACAGTCTCTCGATACAAAATATCCTCACTACAAAAGTCTCTCAAGTAGGAAAAAGAAACAACTAATCTACTGCTGATCTCCTCTGAAGGGTACCGCTACTCTCCAACGCCGGGTAGGGATCTAGCTCGCGACTCCCTCGCCACGATCAACAACCGCAGAGTCGGCCACACCTGCTAAGACTCTGCACAACCAAAGAGATGAGAGAAAAAGGGGGGAGAAAACCCCCAAAGGGTGTGAGAACTACACCAAAAAGGGAGTTCTCAGTGGGTACCACCGCCAGACCCGACGGTCTGCCCACCAAGTCCTCAAGAGACAAAAACTGACCCAAGTCATAAGACTGAAATGGGTAGGCTGGAGACTCTCAACAGCTACCCTGCTCCTAACTAAGACAAAAGGGGAGACCCAAACAGGGGTATGCAACCACTAGCACATAAAGTGCACCAACGACCCAATCGAACTGTCTGCCATATCTGGTCCAGTCAAACCTGCATCCACCTACAACCACCTCCCAAAGACGGGCAGGAATTACGTAGGGTGTCCAAACGGACTAGCTCGCTATCGAGTAGAGGATCATGCAGGCTATGGTCAAAATCCACGCTCTCTCTCTCAGAACGGATAGAATCAAGATGCTCAACCTCTCACACAGCGGTCAAAGTACTCGCAACATCACGGGACCACCGTCCACCAGACGGCTCACAACAATACTATCACTGACCTAAACTCAACTACCAGTCAATCCTCGGCCCCCAGGCACGAGTGTAACAATGAAAGTATTTGACCGAAATAAACTCAATCGAATGAACCGGTGTAAAACCCGGTACTGCCTGCTCTGTCACCAATCTCTCGAACTCAGTATATCCACTGTCCAAATGACCGGAACCCAACACAGTCTGACCGGCACCCGACACGGTCTGACCGGAACCCAACACGGTCTGACCGGAACCCAACACGGTCTGAAGCCTACTCCGGAGCGGCACTCGAGGGGAGCTACCCACACGAGTAAAGCATCTCTGTCATCAACATCAACAATATCTCGAAACAGCAGGGCTCGATCATCAATCAGATCAAAGTGGGAAAACTCAACCACCAAGGAAAGACCCGACCTCAATCGGATGCAACTAAACGATAAGTGGGAAACTCCATCTACTAGGGAAAACCGACACCCAAATCTGGTGCATAGAGAAACATCCGGTCAACCGCCCAATATCCGCGGTTGCCGCAAAGCCCCGCAACTAAACCAACCTGTCCCAGACACGAAGTCCCGACTACACTACCCAGACCCCCTGCTCGAACCCGAGCAACACTGACCACCTGACTAACAAGAAGGAGAAAGGAAAAGCATGGTTTCTCCTAAGTCAAGTTCCAATAAGTAGTGCAGCAGTAAAAGATGGCCTAACTACATGACCATACAAGCATGCAAATGTCCTCAAGGAAATAAAGGGGGTAAAGCATAATAATAGTTCCTTTAGGAATAAGCAACATGCCGGAATCTCAAAACTAAAACTGTCCACAACTCAGGGTTCATTAATAGAATGATCAGAATAACTCCTCAGAGTACAAATCCGCACATAGCTACGAAATCCTGTCCCAAATCATAATCCAACCACAAGAAAGGCTATGTGCTAACATGGCATGTTATAGAATCTCATAGGGTAACATTATCCTAGGTAAGCTTACACTAGTCATCATATAGATGTCCAAGTCATGCAAATCCTCAGTATACCTCATAAATACTATTCTTGCAATCATTTATACCGATATCAATAACAAGCTTACCTACTTACCAATATAAACTATGTACCCTACACATGCATGCATCAGTCATAGAGGGGTGACATCCCCACAAGTGGACTTATACTTGCCACAGCATAAACATTGCCTTAAACAATTACTGAAAATAAGCTCACCCACCTGAAGCGCTTAACCCAAGGCAAACCTGAAGTCGGTGAAATGGGTAGACGCCCGCGGTCCAAAATCTGCCAACATAACACCCACGGTACAAGTCGCGCAAGCCTCGGCTTCAAACAGCTAAAAACACCCCTGGGCACAACAATAACGCTCAACATTACACTTTTATTCCAAAATTAACCAAACATACACAATCTGAAAATCAGTCCCAAAGCCGCGCATATTTCACCTGCTGCAAGTGCCCAGAAAAATCCAATAAAAATACCACAGTAATCCTCGCGTCGATACCTTCGAAACGAGTACCTGTACGTCCAATTCCGAGCTTCCTACACTGAGAAACAATTCGGACAAGGGAACCACCCCGAATCAAACTACACTCAAAAACTGTAGCAACAATTACTGTTCACAGATAATCTTCACCTTCGAGAAATATTCAGAAAATTCCAAGAAAATTTGGGCATATTCCTCGTGATGTGTAGATGCAAATCGCCTCTTGAATCGCCCCAATCCGATGCCTGTGCGCGAAGATATCACCAAAACACCGCGCCGCTGTCCCAGAACTCCGCCCAAAAAAAGGGGTTACAAGATGATCCGAAAGACCCATGAAAAGCTCGGATTGGGAAAAACCAGTAAACATGGGAAACATAGCCTTACCTGTCGTGAAGCCAACGGCGCAAGAATCACTGAAAAAGGTGCTCGGGGTAAGCCGGGGGAGTCCTCGCACCAAAACGCGACGAAGAAGACCACAAACGAACGAGCGTCGCGCTGCGCCGTAAAAATAGAAACCTCGATAAGCGTGCCACCAAAAATCCCAAAACTTTGCAGAAAGATGCAGCCAAACACGAGGATCAACTTTGCTGAAGGCACCCCGGCGAGAAGAGGCTCGGAAATGGTGGAAAAAGGGAGAAGAAGAGAGCTCGGATCGCTATTTATAGGCAGCTGAAACAATTGGAAAATACCGGATATGTCCGGATTTCCGGGCGCTGGGAATTTTCGGGCGCGCACTGTAGCAGCCCGAAATCCCCGCGCCCGAACACTGTAGCCGCCCGAATCCCTCCTGGGCCGCCACGTCGCCCGCCAAACAGCGGACAGCAACCCCAGCCGCTCCCCGCGCGACACGTCGCACCCCCCAGACGCCGACACGTGTCCTCCCCAAGCGCGGGAATCCGCCCGACCGCGCCCACGTGCGCCTGACGCCGCCGCCTGCCACCCTGCCGCGCACAGTAGACCCACCAATCGGAGAACGCCACGTGTCATGCCACTGCCTAGTGAACCCGGTGCACGAAATCGTGTGGACCGAACCAATGCAAACCTGCCACGTGTCACCCCCGGTCCACCGTGCGCCCCGCACTCCCCCGTAGACCGCGCCCCGCGGACCGGCCCACTCCCGAGCCGCCACGCGTCCCGCCCCCGGCGCACGCCTGCCGCGTGGACCGGGCGGCCCGCGCCTCCGTCCGCCGCGCTGCCTGCGGCCGCTCCGCCGCTGCCGCCGCCGCCGGAAACACTGTTCCGGCGTGAACAGTGTCCAGAGCCCAAAAATAACAAGTGGGTAGTCCGTTTTAACCGTTTTCGCGCGCTGAATCCGAATTTGATTTCCATTTCACCAAATTCCAACTCCAAAATTTGCCGAAGGCATCCGGAAAGGTAATCCTTGGTCCGAACTTCGCACTGAGTCCAATTTAAATATCCTTGGCGCGCGAAACCACTTTTGGAGCTCCGACGGAGTCCAATGATCACCCACGTGATCCAAAAACACACTGAGCCCAACACTAAAGTCCAAATGGGGCACAAATCTCACCAACACGCCACAAAGGCCTCCGGGAGCTGTAGATGATCCAGTAATCTCGTCGTGGGGATCCAGGTCCTCACACAGTGTTCGAGATCCAGATCAAGGAAGGCTACGATCCGGATTGAACTGGTGTATGAACGAACAACCTTCGGGATCCGGATTGCAAAGTCTGATCCGGATCCTGAACATGTCCCATGTCCAGTTTTTGATATTTATGCAATTACAAGTTCATCCAAGTGTTTCTACACTATAAGAAGTATTCGGATCACCAAAGATATTAAGTTAAACATACCTGATCCTTTTGAATTCTTCTTTCTTGAGATTGAGTTATATGATCCAACCTTCTTTACCTTCAATCTTTAAGACTTAACCGAATTCACGAAATATGCCAACTTAAATTCCATAACATGTGCAGTACATGAAGCCCCGGTACTCTACAGTAAGTCCCCATACTCACACTTCCAGTCCCGATAACTTAAAAGTATCATTCTGGGAGATCCCTAAGTTGGATTTGCGATCCAATTGCACCGCCGTTCTCCGTTTAACGAGCCCGACAAGGTGACGACCTTTCCGACTGAAGATCTCACCCGAAAGTTAGTCCGAAAAGTTACGGAGAAAACTTGCCCATTCGTCAAAATTTTATTTTTCACATTTTTCGGTGCAACACGCACCCCGAATTTGAAAACAGATTTGACCAAACCCTTAAGCAACTTTTCACCAATAACCCGGTGAAAGCCATTCCGAGCAATAAATTCTCGCAAACCTAACAACAGGACCCTCTTTAAATTCCGAAAGAAACCAATATCATTCCAATTACCGAAATTTCATACTTTTCCGAAATTTAAAAATTGATGTTATTACAATAGTATAAACACCCGATAATTTTATTTTATTTTATTTTTAATTATTAAGTTTAATTCTTATTTCAAAATTTCGAATTTGTTGATGGATTATTAGAAAAAAATTTAAAACCCTCAATAATTATTTTTTATTATTTTATTATTAATTTTAATTTATTTTTAAATTTTTATTGATTCTTATTTATTATCATTTAATTTTTATTTAATTTTTATTTATTTTTTAATATTTTTTTTTTCTCTTTCACAATAATTATAACCTTTCTCTCTCACCTTAATTAAAGGAGATGCACTACAAGAGAAAGAAATTTCGATGGTGATTTTGTTATGGCGACAATGATTGTCGCCACCAATATAAAGATATAGTGACGACATATACTTGTCGCCGCCAATATAGAAGAAATAGTTGCGACATGAAGATGTCGCCACCAATACTTCATAAATTGCTGGTAAAAAATTGAAATTTTAGTGGCGGCTATTGTCGCAGCAGAAAAAAGTGCAAATTTTAGTGAAGATTATTGTCGCTGCAAAAAAAATTCAAATCTTTAGTGACGACTGTTGTCGCCACGAAATATTTTCGCTCCCACCCTCGCCGCCGATACTTAAAAATTTCCCAAACCCCTTTTTAATTAATTCGAATCAAGGAGGACCTTTCATTGCCTGCTTCCCAGCCCACCTCGGCGATGGCGACGGCGACGCAGAGGCTCGCGACGCCTCTGCCTCCTCGGCCTCCGCAAAAATAGGGCACGGCAACAGGGCGCCGCAACAGGACGCTGCAACAGGGCGCGGCGCCGCAACAGTTGGGGCGCGGCGCCGCCTCTGCCTCCTCAGCCTCCACGACCTGGCGACGCAGAGGCTGAGCTCCGGCTCCGCCGCAGGGCGCGTGTCACGCCCCGGGGGTTTCATTAAGCGGAAGACGACCACTGAAAAGTTTTGAACTTACGTATATTTTTTTTTTGAAACCAAACTCCCCCGGTACGTGCCCAGACCCGCCGCATATACAAATTCACTCTGCGAACGGGCAGAGTCTCCTTTGTATATGCACGGCGTCCCGACTACAACAACCATACAATCATCACTTTAACCACACTAGTTCAACAGTCGGATACATACAACCATTTTCCATAAGTATTAAAGAGGCCGACTAATTTTGAAAGGATAAATCCACAAGTTTTAAAAACGGTGCCCACACGGCAACCAGGTTTTTCAAAAAGGTTTTTGAAATCCATAAATCCATAAGGTTTTGAAATGGTGCCCACACGACACCCAGATTTTTAAAACGGTTTTCGCAGTTCATAAATCCACAGGGTTTTGAAATGGTGCCCTCACGACACCCACATTTTTAAAACAGTTTTCGAAATATTTTTTTTTTCTTTTCTTTTGTAGTTTGAAAGCGGCCAATCGGGAAAAGCAAAACAACCACCCACAAGGATAAATAAACGACATTCCAACATCCACATCGACCCCACAAGGGTATCACAATCCACATAGTAAGCTACTAACAGGTAATGAACTGAGCAAAATAGAAAGTAAATACAGTCTATGGCCTCGAAGGACCAAAAGTACTCCTGCCACGGCCTCACCGTCGCCCTAGCTCTCACCCCCGAAGAAACCTGTCACAGAGTGGGAAGTCAGCGACACAAGGTATAAAAGATGAAATGCAGGAAGACTGTAACTAAAGCAAACCGTAAGAAAACCAGAGTAACCGCCCTCCGCATCGTGCGATCGACGGTGTCCCCTCCCCCTGCATAACCTGAACCGGGCACCTGCCCCGGCAACCCAGACCGAGCACCAACCTCAAGAAAAAAAATAAAACCGAGCACCAACCTCGGGAAAAACAAAACCGAGCACCAACCTCGGGAAACCAGACCGAGCACCTACCTCGGTAAACCACGCCGAGCACCTACCTCGACGGGTCGCACCGCTCACACCTTGGCGCCTCAAACCCCCCACCTACGGGGGCCCCCACTACGTCACCTCGTGGGTATACAAGGGTCATAGACCACTTTTCCGGAAAAGCACACCCTTTGCGGTGGCCAAACCGCGGGTGCGCGTGCTGCAGCCTCGAGCATCGTAATCAAGTACACGAAACGAAACCAATAATAATAAACCATAGAGATCACCAAAGATTAACACAGTTAGTTGAGCAAGTGAAATATTTTTACAGTTTTCAAATCCCGACACTAAACCTCAGAATGAGTACCCACATACATATACATATTATAGGGCACCGCGACACTTGGTCGCTATAACATCGATAAGAGCATATGGTAAATGATAACGGGAGTTAACAATATTAAATGATGCAACTACTTACTCTTACACCTTTCCCACAATTCCGTAATTCAAACACCGGAAAAATTCCCCACAACGGGATGTATCCTCATGCACCGTGACCCTCAGTCGCCACAAATATGATGACAATGAAACATAATAGTAACGAGAATATGCACAAAGGGGTTCTAAGGGATACCCACCTGAAACGCGAAGAAGGTGTGCGGAAACTCCCGCTAAAACACTCCCACCCTGTGCCCGAAAAAGCTACAGTAAGAATTATTGTTAAAAAACATCGTCGTGGTCAAAAAACACTGAAAAACGGGGCAAAACGGGCCACAAACAGAGCTTCTGGACTCTTTTATGCAGGCTGGTGCACGGGTCCATGAGTGGACCCGTGCACCAGAGGAGGCGGCGGCGCAGACCGGGCTCACCCCGGGAGCGTGCACCAGGAGGATTGGGCCGGGCTGGTGCACGCGCAGGCGCGCACCGGGCTCACCCTCCCAGGCCGCGGCGGCGCGCACCGGGTGCACGCTGGAGGCGCGGACCGGGTGCACGCTGGAGGCGTGCACCGCGGTAGGCGGGCCGGGCTGGCGCACGCGCCCGTGTGCCGGGCTCACCCCCACAGGCCGCGGCGACACGCACCGGGTGCACGCTGGAGGCGTGCACCGCGGTAGGCGGGCTGGGCTAGCGCACACGCCCGTGCGCCTGGTTCCGCGCCTTCGTGCTGCGAGACGTGCGCCGGGCGCACACCACTCCGGTGGACCGCGCAGTGTGGTCCGTACGGGTGAATAGTAAATCCTCCGGTTTCGTCTCCCCGCGGCTCCGGTGATGACCCCGCGAACACGGCGACAGCAGCGACGACCCTGTGGGCATGATAACGGCGGCGGCGGCCTCCCGTTTAACAACGGCGACGGCGGCTTCCCGTTTCCACAAAACCCACACGGCATGCGACACCCGAACGACCATCACCCAACCCTCGACCCCACAGAAATTGCAAACAGGAAAACAACACGATCACTTACCGATCCTGCGAGGAAGGGGAAAAAGGATCGTCCCTCTCGTCTCCAACGTAAAGCTCCCCGAAAGATGGATTCCCCCGTTCTTCCTTCTCCTTTCTCGATCGCTCCCCTAATTCGAATTTTCGAAATTCGAAAGTCCCCCCTCTCCGTTCACGTTCTCGAAAGGAAGAAAAAAAAATAAAATAAAGGCTCGTACTGAAGGGTGCTGTAAAAAAATAAAATATCCTCCAAACCCTAGGCCTAGACTTGACTCAGACTTCCTCGGAAATCGTGCAATTTTCAATGCACGCATCTCGGTGCACTTTACGGTCACCGGGAGCTTCGAACCCCATTCCGGGAGATCCGTAAGTCCGATTTCAAATCCGATCGCACCGCCACTCATCATTTTGCAAGCTCTACCACCTAAAAATACCCGCAAACCCCGACGATCAGCCCAAAAATTCTCGAATTTCAACCCCCCCTAACAACTGAAAAGATTCAATTAGGACCCAAAACAGAAAACCGGAAGGTCGAGGTACTACAAAAATAAATAAAATAACCCAATGACATAAAAAGATGAAAAGTCCGATCGTAGAAGGATCCCGTCCGATCACCTCGAAAAGCGTGCCGGCCACTTAGCACGGATTCCGATGCGCCACTCAAAGGCAAACGCTTTGACCCCCATTCCGGGAGATCCATAAATCGGAATCTGAATCCGTTCGCTTTGCCGTCCTCCGTTTTTCGAGCTCAATCACAGAAAAATACTCGCAGTCTAGGCCAGTCCATTGCAGAAAACACAGCGAAAAGTTTTCCTAACAATCCCGTCATAAAAAGAAGGTATACAAAAGCATGGGAACGCCAGGACTCTACATCACTCACCACTTAAAAGAAGTTTCGTCCTCGAAACTTAACCCTGGTCCGCAACGAAAAATTCTGGGTAGCACTCCCTCATCTTTGGCTCCAGTTCCCAAGTCGCTTCACGTTCTTCCTGGTTGCTCCACAGCACCTTCACATAGGGGATCGTCCGG
This sequence comes from Tillandsia leiboldiana, assembly GCA_029204045.2. Classification (NCBI taxonomy): domain Eukaryota; kingdom Viridiplantae; phylum Streptophyta; class Magnoliopsida; order Poales; family Bromeliaceae; genus Tillandsia; species Tillandsia leiboldiana. Next base: position 8,431,658 of record CM055071.1, on the reverse strand, counting down.
TTGCGCAATCCTTTTTGTCCTCTCGTGCTAAGATCCGCACCGGTGTTCCGTCGAAGCTCAGGTCCTCTCTAAGCTCAAAAGCAGTGACCATCCATCACCCAAATCAAGTACGCAGGCTCGGAGTACATCTTCGAGAATCCGGTTCACTTGCTCGGACTGTCCGTCGGTCTAGGGGTGAAACGCCGTGCTGAAGTGTGGTTTAGTCTCTAGAGCTCGTTGTAGACTTTGCCAAAGGTTCGACACCAGCCGAGTGTCTCTAGTCCACGTCGTACGGATGGGTGGGAAAAGAGTCGACTTCGTCAGTCGATCCACTGCGACTCAAACTGCATCGTGCCCTTGATGCGATGCAGAAAACCCGTGACGAATTCCATGTTGATTTGCTCCCATTTCCACTCTAGTACAGGTAGAGATTGTAGTTTTCCCCGCTGGGCGCTTATGTTCGAACTTTACTTGTTAACCATCTAAACAGCGAGCAGTGAACCGTGTTACATCCCCCTTTGGTTTAGTCCACAAAAAAAATTTCTGCTTGAGGTCCTTGTACATCTTCGTGTCACCTGGATGCGTCGCATAGGGAGCGCAGTGCATCTCTGACAGTATCTCTTTCTTCAACTCGGGCAGCTCGGACACGCAATTCCGCCCTCGAAACGTATTGCGCCGTTCGCACTCGCCGAAAAGTCGCTCGCGTGGTCCGGGGGGTCTTGTCTCGAATAAGCTGTATCTGTGCGCCTGTTTTCTGACCTTCTAGGGTTTCTCTAATAGGGTTGGCTTGACAATCAAGGATAAAAGTCGCGCGACAGTACCGGTCCTGCTGAGTACTCGCGCTCATCCGTTTCCCCCTCGATTTGACCCTTCCTGCTCAAAACATCCGCTACTACACTTGCTTTTCCCGGGGTGATACTGAATGGACAAGCCGAGTCCTTCAGCAACTCCAACCAATGCCTCTGCCGCAAAATCAAATCCTTCTATGTGAACAAAACTTAAGACTCTGGCGATCCGAAAACACATTACGATGAACTCCAAGAAAATGTGATGTCTCCCAAAGCTTTAAAACGAAGGCGACTGCTGCCCGTTCCTGATCGTGTGTCGGGTAGTTCCGCTCATATTCTCTGCGATTCCCGTTGCTGAAACTGTGTGCCCCAAAAAGCCCACTTCGCGAAGTCAGAACTCACATTTCTTAAACTTAGCAAACAGCCTCTGGTCCCTGAGAGTCCGGAGAATAATCTGCAAGTGCCCCTCGTAGTTGATCGAAGTGGTCATCAATCCCAGACTTGTTCTTCACTGTAACCTTGTTTATCTCCCTGTAGTCGATGCGTAGACGTAGGCTTCCGTTATTCTTTCGCACGAAGAGGACGGGTGCGCCCCAAGGCGACACACTCGGTCTGATGAACCGTTAAAAGTCCAAAACAACTAACCCGACGACAAGGAAAACAAACCACACTAACGCCCTCACAAGGCTCCAAGAGGTGCCAACAAAACAGGCTGGGTCACTAACTACCCGAAATCTTCTCCCTGAAAACAACAAACTCACCTGTCACCAACACGGACCGCTCCCCTCCGTCACCAACACGGGCCACAAGCTCGGAGCATAACCACCATCCCGGACCACTCGTTCCGACTGTCCGTCCTACTGATGCGACGGTCAAAACTAACGTTTGGTTTTAGCTCTAAGACCTACCACAAGGTCTACCCCACAGAAAGAGCTGCGTACAGGGCCTCCTAGCCGAAAGTGACCAGTGCCACAACTCCGAGTAGTCGACAGATCCCCTTGACCCACACCTGCCCCAAAAGATCAACGACCCAAAACGCTCCCAAACTAGGCCTCAAGGCTATGCCTTAGTCATGGGAAGCTGGCGACAAAACCCACAAGGTAAGGTCCTACCTCTGTCCTGGCACCGACGGGGTGCGACACTCTAATTAACCACTAACTCTCGGTCCCAATCCGTTGCCCCTCCAAGCACCGGACATCGAATCGAGCGGTAAATCTCCAGACCAAACTGTGACACTCCCAACTAGGAGAAAATCTAAACTCCAGGTCCGCTCAACAATGACCTCCAGGTACTGTAGACTATCCATCTGAGACCTAAAGGGTCGGAAGAAGACAAGCAACGAAAACAGCGAGAAGAACCTTGTCAAAAGTTGCTTAGGTTCACTAAACGCACACGAGGGATCACGCGCCAACCCACCAATAGGACAACCTAACCGACCCTTTTGCGCAGAACCCAGGAACCCGACCCAGAGCTAACTAAACCCCCCAATAAAAAGTCGCCACTTACGCACACTTGTACGAAACCAGGCACGACCTCTCTAACCGAAAACGAGCCCAAACGAATAAGATTTACTAGCCCCGGTGGTCTCCCTTTCTAACCCAAAGGAGCACCCCGAGACCCCATCACGACAATTTCTACAACCATTGCAGTGTCTACGGTTAAAAGCTGAACTATGGGTAACAACCATAGGGGAAGAATCCTCATTCCCACCCATACCTTGCCCATGGTGCAAAAAGAATCGGCCGATTACCCGCTATAACCTAACACCAGGAGACCTAGAAGGTACAAGTTTAGACAAACGGCTGCCCAGTTACCCACGACCGACAAACGGCCAACACACTAACAAACACCGGTGGGTTGCACTACCACTCGTCACTGTTACAGACGATGACCCGAACGTCGGCAGAGGAAGGGGTTCGGAAAAAAAATAAAAGCCGGCGCAACGATCTGCCGTGCCAACAGCCGCACCAAGTGCATAAACACCGTCAGCAGACCCACCGTGTCCTATGCTGGTTGCCTAATCCATTAACTCATAGCAACCATCAAGGCCCCGGTGGAAGCCGGCCTCGACCCCAACCTCCAAATCAACCCGACTACACTAGCACAACACCCGAGCTAAACCGGAAAACAAAACTCAACAGTCCCGCACTCTCGCATCTCTACGCAATTATACCCTGATCATTTCATTAGTTAGTAGCCAGTGGTAATGTGCTCCTGTGGATGTTGGACAGCGACTACTGTGGTCAAAGCTGTTTCGCTCTGATACCAAATGTAACGACCCGGCCCACTAGCAATAATAACTCGTTGGGCCCAAACCACACCCCAAAATGCTTAAGCCCAGTTATTATTACTAGTGTCCATGTCTCATATAAACCCAATCACAATTCCATCCACATTCGATGTGGGACTATTGGGGGCGTCACAGACTCCCCCAGTTTAGGCCTGACGTCATCGTCAGCCCAAACACACACACAGCAGCCCAAGATCACCAGGCGATGTGAGACTCGTCTCGCTAGCCCTGTCATCTAGACCCAGGCTCAGCTGAGACTCGCCGCACACTTCCGGCAGGTTATTGGCTCAGATACCATCTTAATCTGTCACGCCCCGGGGGTTTCATTAAGCGGAAGACGACCACTGAAAAGTTTTGAATTTACGTATATTTTTTTTTTGAAACCAAACTCCCCCGGTACGTGCCCAGACCCGCCGCATATACAAATACACTCTGCGAACGGGCAGAGTCTCCTTTGTATATGCACGGCGTCCCGACTACAACAACCATACAATCATCACTTTAACCACACTAGTTCAACAGTCGGATACATACAACCATTTTCCATAAGTATTAAAGAGGCCGACTAATTTTGAAAGGATAAATCCACAAGTTTTAAAAACGGTGCCCACACGGCAACCAGGTTTTTCAAAAAGGTTTTCGAAATCCATAAATCCACAGGGTTTTGAAATGGTGCCCACACGACACCCAGATTTTCAAAACGGTTTTCGCAATTCATAAATCCACAGGGTTTTGAAATGGTGCCCACACGACAACCATATTTTTAAAACAGTTTTTGAAATATTTTCTTTTCCTTTTCTTTCGTAGTTTGAAAGTGGCCAATCGGGAAAAGCAAAACAACCACCCACAAGGATAAATAAACGACATTCCAACATCCACATCGACCCCACAAGGGTATCGCAATCCACATAGTAAGCTACTAACAGGTAATGAACTGAGCAAAATAGAAAGTAAATACAGTCTATGACCTCGAAGGACCAAAAGTACTCCTGCCACGGCCTCACCGTCGCCCTAGCTCTCACCCCCGAAGAAACCTGTCACAGAGTGGGAAGTCAGCGACACAAGGTATAAAAGATGAAATGCAGGAAGACTGTAACTAAAACAAACCGTAAGAAAACCAGAGTAACCGCCCTCCGCATTGTGCGATCGACGGTGTCCCCTCCCCCTGCATAACCTGAACCGGGCACCTGCCCCGGCAACCCAGACCGAGCACCAACCTCAAGAAAGAAAACCAAACCGACCACCAACCTCGGGAAATACAAAACCGAGCACCAACCTCGGGAAACCAGACCGAGCACCTACCTCGGTAAACCACGCCGAGCACCTACCTCGACGGGTCGCACCGCTCACACCTTGGCGCCTCAAACCCCCCACCTACGGGGGCCCCCACTACGTCACCTCGTGGGTATACACGGGTCATAGACCACTTTTCCGGAAAAGCACACCCTTTGCGGTGGCCAAACCGCGGGTGCGCGTGCTGCAGCCTCGAGCATCGTAATCAAGTACACGAAACAAAACCAATAATAATAAACCATAGAGATCACCAAAGATTAACACAGTTAGTTGAGCAAGTGAAATATTTTTACAGTTTTCAAATCCCGACACTAAACCTCAGAACGAGTACCCACATACATATACATATTATAGGGCACCGCGACACTTGGTCGCTATAACATCGATAAGAGCATATGGTAAATGATAACGGGAGTTAACAATATTAAATGATGCAACTACTTACTCTTACACCTTTCCCACAATTCCGTAATTCAAATACCGAAAAAATTCCCCACAACAGGATGTATCCTCATGCACCGTGTCCCTCAGTCGCCACAAATATGATGACAATGAAACATAATAGTAACGAGAATATGCACAAAGGGGTTCTAAGGGATACCCGCCTGAAACGCGAAGAAGGTGTGCGGAAACTCCCGCTAAAACAGTCCCACCTTGTGCCCGAAAAAGCTACAGTAAGAATTATTGTTAAAAAACATCGTCGTGGTCAAAAACACTGAAAAACGGGGCGAAACGGGCCACAAACGGAGCTTCTGGTTTCTTTTCTGCAGGCTGGTGCACGGGTCTAGGCGTGGACCGGGTTCACGACGCAGAGGAGGCGGCGGCGCAGACCGGGCTCACCCCTGGAGCGTGCACCAGGAGGATTGGACCGGGCTGGTGCACGCGCAGGGGCGCACCGGGCTCACCCTCCCAGGCCGCGGCGGCGCACACCGGGTGCACGCTGGAGGCGTGCACCGCGGTAGGCGGGCCGGGCTGGCGCATGCTCCCGTGTGCCGGGCTCACCCCCACAGGCCGCGGCGACACGCACCGGGTGCACGCTGGAGGCGTGCACCGCGGTAGGCGGGCCGGGCTGGCGCACGCGCCCGTGCGCCTGGTTCCGCGCCTTCGGGCTGCGGGACGTGCGCCGGGCGCGCGCCACTACGGTGGACCGCGCAGGTGTGGTCCGTACGGGTGAATAGTAAATCCTCCGGTTTCGTCTCCCCGCGGCTCCGGTGATGACCCCGCGAACACGGCGACTGCGGCGACGACCCCGTGGGCATGATAACGGTGGCGTCGGCCTCCCGTTTAACAACGGCGACGGCGGCTTCCCGTTTCCACAAAACCCACACGGTGTGCGACACCCGAACGACCATCACCCAACCCTCGACCCCACAGAAATTGCAAACAGGAAAACTACACGATCACTTACCGATCCTGCGAGGAAGGGGGAAAAGGATCGTCCCTCTCGTCTCCAACGTAAAGCTCCCCGAAAGATGGATTCCCCCGTTCTTCCTTCTCCTTTCTCGATCGCTCCCCTAATTCGAATTTTCGAAATTCGAAAGTCCCCCCTCTCCGTTCACGTTCTCGAAAGGAAGAAAAAAAAAAAAATAAAGGCTCGTACTGAAGCGTACCGTAAAAGAATAAAATATCCTCCAAACCCTAGGCCCAGACTTGACTCAGACTTCCTCGAAAATCGTGCAATTTACAATGCACGCATCTCGGTGCACTTTACGATCACCGGGAGCTTCGAACCCCATTCCGGGAGATCCGTAAGTCCGATTTCAAATCCGATCGCACCGCCGCTCATCATTTTGCGAGCTCTACCATCTAAAAATACCCGCAAACCCCGACGATCAGCCCAGAAATTCTCGAATTTCAACCCCCTTAACAACTGAAAAGATTCAATTAGGACCCAAAACGGAAAACCGGAAGGTCGAGGTACTACAAAAATAAATAAAATAATCCAATGACATAAAAAAATGAAAAGTCTGATCGTAGAAGGATCCCGTCCGATCGCCTCGAAAAGCGTGCCGGCCACTTAGCACGGATTCCGATGCGCCACTTAAAGGCAAATGCTTTGACCCCCATTCCGAGAGATCCGTAAATCGGAATCCGAATCCGTTCGCTTTGCCGTCCTCCGTTTTTCGAGCTCAATCACAGAAAAATACTCGCAGTCCAGGCCAGTCCATTGCAGAAAACACAGTGAAAAGTTGTCCTAGCAATCCCGTCATAAAAAGAAGGTATACAAAGGCATGGGAACGCCAGGACTCTACAGCGCGGCGCCGCTCTGCCTCCTCGGCCTCCGTGACCAGGCGACGCAGAGGCCGAGCTCCGGCGCCGCAGCAGGGCGCGGCGCCGCCTTTGCCTCCTCGGCCTCCGCGACCCCGTGACGCAGAGGCCGTGCTCCGGTTCCGCAGCAGGGCGCGACGTCGCCTCTGCCTCGTCGGCCTCCACGACCCGGGGACGCAGAGGCTGAGCTCCGGTTTCGTCGCAGGGCGCGGTGCTACTCTGCCTCTTCTGCTTAGTGATTGTTGTTTCTTTTACTCTTGAATGTGCTCCATAAATGATCAGGCATCTACACGTTGCGACCGCATGCACAATTATTGAAAAATAAAATAGAGTTTTAATTTATAATATTTTTATATTTTTAGTTGTCTGGATTGTTTTTAGCTGTTTGAATTGTGAACTTTAAAAAAAATACTCTCTTTTAAATTTAAATTTTTAATACAAAAAATTAAATTTTAAAATATAAATTTTTAATTTTTAATTTTTAATTTTTAATTTAAAAATTTTAAAATTAGGATTTAAATTTCAAATTTAAAATTTCAAAATTGAATTTGAATTTTAAAATTTTAAAATTTGAATTTAAAATTTTAAATTATAAATTTCAATTTTCAAATTTAAAAATTTAAATTTAAAATTTAAAAATTCAAATATAAAATTAAAATATAAGATTTAAAATTTAAAATTTAAATATAAAATATAAAATTTAAAATTTAAAATTAAAAATTAAAAATTAAAAATAAAAAATAAAAAATTAAAAATTAAAAATAAAATTTAAAATTAAAAATATGAAATTTAAAAAATAAAAAATAAAAAATAAAAAATAAAAAATAGAAAATAAAAAATAAAAAATAAAAAATAAAAAATAAAAAATAAAATTTAAAATTTAAAATTTAAAATTTAAAATTTAAAAAATAAAATTTAAAATTTAAAAAATAAAATTTTAAATTTTAAATTTTAAATTTTAAATTTTAAATTTTAAATATAAATTAAAAATTACAAATTACAAATTACAAATTAAAAAATCAAAAATCAAAACTCAAAAATAAATTTTAAATTTTAAATTTTATTTTTTTAATTTTAGATTTTAAATTTTTAATGTTAAATTTTAAATTTTATATTTTTAAAGAGATGCGAAATACGAAAAAGGGCGAGGGATAAGTCCTACGCAAAATAGGGAATTTTTTTTAGCCGGTCTAACCTTTTTTTTTTTTCTAAAAATATTTCGAAACAGCAATTTTACGTTGTAATGTTTTTCCGTTGTTTGGTCGTCCAAACGGAGTAACTAATAAAAAAACAGTGCATTTAAAAATACAGAGTAAAATTGATTAGAACTCAGTTTCGGTGATTTTCCAAACAGGCCCTAAATCTAGTTTGTAGTTGGTATTTTGCAATTTTCAGAACAACTTTAGGCTACATTACTTATTGCAAACATGAATCTGATGATGATGGTAGCAGGGCAAATTGATAAGATTTAGTAGATTGTGGGCGGCCTCGTCTTAGTATATATAAAATATTTAGCCGCAATATTTTATCGTCGTTTTTTATTAAAACTTTTAGCTGCGACATTTAATCATCGTCTTTTATTAAAATATTTAGCCGCGACAATTTGTCGCCGCCTTTTATTCAACCTTTTAGCGGCGACAATTTATCTCGCCACTGTAAACTTTTGTCCGTCGATTAAAAAATCACCGTCTTTTTTGCTTATGGTGGCGACTTTCGTCGCCACCAAATATATTGATTGTAGTAGTGAATATTGAGAGTCGAACTTTGGATGGTGCAACGTTCGACTCCCATGCACCTATATATATTATAGTGTAGACAGTGGTACGAGAAGAGAAGTATGAAAAAGTGAAAAAGAAAAATAGAGAAAAAAAAATTAATTTTAATTTTATTTTATTCTTATTTTTTTTTAATCGTTGGGTGTTGAAAGAACCTCCATCAACTTCTTCCACGTCGTATTCGTAGAAAAAAACATTTCGATCATATTTTGAGATAGTGTCTCCGATTAATCCGCACGAACAACGAAAATACGCTTTAGTGCAGCATATCGCTTATTTGACTTTCTTTTACAATAATTTTTAAAAAAATTATAATGCACAACTGTAAGTTACATTATTTTATTTTATCATAAAATTATTAGATTAATTAATCACAATCTTAGTGGGATTATTTTATTTTCTCTAACACCAACTACCCACAAGGCCAACCCCTTAACCCTATCCAAACAAAGTCCTTTCCCTTTAAATGCACATAGATACTCAAATCCCCCACGAAGCCTCTTCCCTTCTCATTATATACAAGCAACCAATTAAGTATCAAAACGCTCCTCTATACCATCCTGGTCGCTTCACCCCTCTCTCTCTCTCTCTCTCTCTCTCTCTCTCTCTCTCTCTCTGCGCAATGGAGATAGCCCACAAAGACTATCTCCTCTCCTCTCTCCTCCAACTCCTCAACCTCCTCACACTCCTCATATCCCTCTCCATTGAGACCTACATCTTCATACACAAATGCAACCCTTGGTACCACCTCCTCCCCATTTCGCTCACCCTTCTTCTCCGCCGCGGTCTCGCCATCAAGAAACAGACCTATCTTCTCGACTTCTCATGCCTCAAACCCCCGCGGCGGCACCGCGTGCCAATCGCTGGCCTTCTTGAGCACCTCTCACTGATCAACTGCTTCGACGCCGACAGCGTTGTCTTCATGACCAAAGTCATCACCTCCTCCGGCATGGGCAACGAGACCTACTTTCCCCCTTCCTTGCATGAAATCCCGCCCTCCGCCACGCACCTCGACACCATGAACGAAGTGCACATGCTCCTCTTCCCCACCCTCGACGACCTCTTCGCGAAGACCGGTGTGTGCCCTCTCCATATCGACGCGCTCATTATTAACTGCAGCGGATTTTGCCCGTCGCCTTCTCTGTCAGCCATCGTCGTCAACCGCTACGGCATGCGGCACGACGTCAAGACGTTCAACCTCTCCGGCATGGGGTGCTCCGCGGGAGTCGTTGGTGTGGACGTCGCGAGAACTCTACTCAGCAATATAAATAGGAGGTCGTGAATGTCAGCCAATCAACTACGGCGTTATTCTAAAAAAAATTAAGCTACTGATGAAGAGTCGGCGGCCTCAATATTTTTTATTTATATTCAACAGGTCGTACGTGATCGTGATGAGCACGGAGATCGTGTCGACGGGGTGGTACAACGGGACGGACCCGCGGAAGCTGGTGCTGAACTGCTTCTTCCGGATGGGCTGCTCCGCGGCGCTCGTCACCAACCGCAGCAATAATGTGGCGGCAGCGGTGGCGGCGAGGCCTGCGAAGTATCGGCTTGTGCAGCTGCTGCGGACTCACGGGTCGCAGGACGACCGCGCGTACCGGGCGGCGTCGCGCGAGGAGGACGCCGAGGGGATCACCGGATTCTCGGTGGAGCGCGACCTCATGCGCATCGCCGCGGAGTTGCTGCGCCGGCATGCAGCCACTGTTGCGGTGTCGATACTCCCCTGGCACGAGAAGCTGCGGTACGCCGCCGAGTACCTGCGGAAGAAGGCCGGCCGGTCCTCCTGTGGAGGGTCGGAGGAGGCTATTGCTGCTTCAGCCGCAGCGGAAGATCTCGTACCGGACTTCCGCACTGCAGTCAAGCATTTCTGCCTGCCGGCATCGGGCAAGCCAATGATCAAGAAGATGGGTATGTATATAAACTACCCTTTTTTTTTTTCTTCTTCTCTCTAAGTTGTATTGTTTGTGTACGTTCGGAACTTTTAGATAGTGATAAGAGGAACACTAGGCCAAAATGTTAATTTTGCCCCTAGCTGCCGCATATTATTTAAGTGAAAGCGTTGATCGTTTTGATTTAATTATTTAATTTTTTAAAATTTAATTTTATTATTTAATTTTTAATTTTATTTGACGTAAATCCGTCGCTATCAATTTAGCTTTAAAATTTCAGTTAGAAGTTTAATTTTATAGAATTAGTTACTTTTTTTTTCTTATAATTTTTACAGCCATAAATTTATTAAAATTAATAATAAATTTAAATTTTAAAATTAAAGTATAATCGACTAATTTAAATTAAACAAATTTAAAAATTAAAGAGTAAAATTAAAAAAAAAAAAGACAATTTAGAATAGTTCGAAGTTAAGATAAATTATTCGATAGGGTTAATTTCATACAGCTTTTTGTAAACATATCGAATATCAGATATATTTCTAGAAAAATTAATTTTTCATTGTTATCTTTTCAAAAATTATAATTTATTTATATATGTAATTCTAATTTGTTACCATTTGGTTACTGTATTTTTTAACAGAATATAAGTAAAATTTTAATTTTATCTTCGCAAATATGTGCTTTCAAAAATTTCAACGTATAATATCTGAAAGAATGAAAAAAGTAAATTTATCTACTCACTAATCAAGATTAAATATTTAATCTATAATTAATTATATTTTTCAAACATATATTGATGATAGAAATATATATAAACAACTGAGAACATAAAATAAAATATATATAAAATATTAAATTTTATAAAAATATATTTATTATTCGATATATTTACGATGAAATTAACCCAATTTCATACGGAATCTTTACCTATTACTTATTAAATCATTTTAATAATGTGCAGTCAAATAAAGACTTAAAAAAAAAAATACATAAAAATTCTTTCAACAAACATGACTTTTTTATTTTTTATTTTTTTTGAAAACGCTTAAATTTGATCTCATTCTCTGATGTAGGATATATATATATATATATATATATATATATATATATATATATATATATATATATATATATATAGGAAAATGCTACTTGTACATCCGTAAGGGGGGTACATCTCACACCCCCACCCATCTAAGGGTGGGGGTGTGATGAGTGGTCACTTAATGTGACCCGTAAAAAACATCGACACCATTAAAAGGGTGGAGGTGTAGGATGTACACCCCTTCGGGGTGTACATGTAGCATTACTCATATATATATATATATATATATATATATATATATATATATATATATATATATATATATATATATATATATATATATATATATATATATATATATATATATGTATATGTATATAATTGAGTTTTTATATTTTTAAAAATATCAAGTTATTTGGGTTTATAGATTTTTAATCTTTGAATGAAAAGAAGTGTGGTTAGAATGATAGTGGGCTCCTTGATTTTAGTAGGTGGTTGGTAGAATAGTATAATCTAAAAGGTGAAATTAGTCAAAGAGATAGTGGTAGTAGAAAACTTATAAGTAAGAATTATTTGTTATTCTTACAAGCATAGTAGTCGAATTATATACTTTTACAAGCATAGTAGCCGAACTATATATATAGAGAGAAAAAGAGAGTTCGGCTACTATGCTTGTAAAAGCACCAAGTAATTGGTACGTGTAAGTTTTCTGCCGTTAGATCTTTCCCTTTGACTAACTTCACCACTTAGATCATACTATTCTACCAACCACCCACTAAAATCAAAGAGCCCACTATCACCATAACTGTACATCCTTTCATCAAAGAGCTAAAAACCTACAATAATTAATAACTTGATACATTTAAAAGTATAGGAGCTCAATTATATATATATATATATATATATAAAGAGAGAGAGAGGGAGAGAGTCCGACTGGAATGCTATCGATAGCACCAAATAATTGGTGCTACCAATTATTTTACCATTATATCTATCTCTTTGATTATTTTCATCACTTGCATTATAATATTCAACCAACCACCCACTAAATCCTAGGGGACCACTATCATCCTAACCGCACATCTCTTAATGCAAGGGCTAAAAACTTGATAGCACCAATGACTTGGTGCTCTTAGAATAGTTAAGTCCATCCCCTTATACTAAGTGTTTGGTACTATAGATAGCCGGATATATATATATATATATATATATATATATATATATATATATATATATATATATATATATATATATATATATATAATCTAACTTATGTGCTTTTAAAATCACGGAGGTCTTCATGTTTCAAAATTATTTTCGATGTTGGACGATCAGCTTCGTTAGACTTGATCTAAAATATTTGAAATATTTAAGAAATAAATTTTGTGATTTTTTTATATTATTTATCTCGTAATCGAAAGGACTTAAAATCAACGACTAAAAATAAAAGTATTACAAAATGTGATAATATGATGCTAAAATTTTAGATAAAAAATATTAATCTTATTTTTTATATTATAAAGAATTTTTTACAACAATTTTATATGATTTGAATATTTCTACACCGTTAAACTTGCAAACGGTTGACCACAATCATTAAAATTATTAATTTTGAGTCATTTTGATCATGAGACAAATAATATTAAAAAAATTACGAAATTTATTTTCTAAGCCTTTTATATACTCTACATCAAGTTTAACGGAGCCGATCGTTCATTCGAAAATCACAATATTGAAATCAATTTGGGAGCACGCAGACATCTGTGCTTTTAAAAGCAAACAAGCCTAACTATATATATATATATATATATATATATATATATATATATATATATATATATATATATATATATATATATATATATATATATATATATACCGACACTTGTCATTAGTGTCGCTATATGTGCCGTCGATATGGTGTATAGCGGCACATTACTATAATGTGTCCCAAAAATGTATCCCTATAACCTAATTTTGAATATAGATTGGCTATAAACGGGACTTACAAAAAGTGTCACAAACATGTGTCCGTATAGCCTAATTTTATTGTAGTGTATATATATATATATATATATATATATATATATATATATATATATATATATATATATATATATAAAAGTCCGGCTACTATATTATTAACAGTACCAAGTTATTGGTGCTATCAAGTTTTCTACCCTTAGATCAACCCCTTTGATCATTTTCACCTGTTAGATTTTACTATTTTTCCAACTACCTATTAAACCCAAGGGGCTCACTATCATCTCAACCACACATCTATTAATTTAAGGGTTAAAAATATAATAGCACCAATGACTTGATACTATTAGTAGTATTCCAGCCTAGCGCTCTATATATATATATATATATATATATATATATATATATATATATATATATATATATATATATATATATATATATATATATATATATAGAGAGAGAGAGAGAGAGAGAGAGAGAGAGTGTGTCCGGTTATTATACTATCGATAGCATAAAGCATTTGGTGCTATCAAGTTTTCTACCCATAGATCAAACTCTTTACTCATTTTCACCCGTTAGATTTTACTATTTTTTAAACCACCCATTAAACCCAAGGAACTTCACTATCATCTAAACCACATATCTTTTAAATCTAAGGGTTAAAAACTTAATAGCACCAATGACATGGTGCTATTAATAGTATTCCAGTCTAGCTCTCTCTCTCTCTCTTTCTCTCTTTATATATATATATATATATATATATATATATATATATATATATATATATATATATATATATATATATATATATATATATATATATATGGGTTTTCTATATTTTTAAAAATATCAAGCCATTAATACTTATAGATTTTTAACTTTTGAATGAAAAAATGATTTAAGATATTTAATATTTTTTTAATTTTTTTTTATATTTTTTCGACATAGTTTACTTTATAATCAAATCATTTCAAAATTATTAATTTTCAATGGCTACTATGGTAAGATTGTAGTTTAACGGTGTAGACAAATCTAAATTTATTCAAATTTTAATAAAAAATACTTTAAACTATGTAAATCAAAATCAACATTATTGATTTTGAATTTAAAAATTATATTCTCGAATTTTAAAGATTATTTAATTTTTACTATTCATTTTGAAATAATTTATTTACTAAGAAAACGATATTGAAAAGAATTAAAATTTTATTTCTAATAATTTTATAAATTCTAAATCATATTTAACAATATGAATCGTTGATTTGAATACACTAAAATCGAAAATAACACTATAATACCGGAGCTCCGATACTATCGGTAGTATAGGTGCCTTGCTTTATATAGAGTAGAGTTTATATATTTTTAAAAACACAAGCCAAACTATATTTGTAAATTTTTTACTATTGAATTTGTATTGAGATTTGTACTATTTTAATATTAACTAAAAAGAGAGAAAGAAAAAATACAATAGCACGAATCTCAATACAAATCTAATGATAAAAAATTTATAAAATATAATTGGACTTGTACTTTTGACTATTGAATGAGGAGATCTGTTGTTAAAATGATAATGGAAACCTTGATTTGGTGGGTGGTTAGAAAAATAATAAGATCTAAGGAATAAAAATAATTAAATGGGTAAATTTAATGGTGGAAAACTTGGTAGCACCAAGTGTTTTGTGCTATTGATAGTGCAGTAGTCGGACTCTATAGAACTAGGCCACTATGCTATCAATAGAACAAAATATTTGATGTTATTAGGTTTTCGATTCTGAAATGAAGAGACGTGCGATTATGATGATAGTGAACGCCTTAGGTTTAATGAGCCGTTGGAAAAATAATATAATGTAAAAGATGAAAATGATCGAAAGAATAAATTTAATTATAAAAAAATTGATAGTACCAAATATTTTATGTTATTAATAGCATACAAGCCGGAATATATATATATATATATATATATATATATATATATATATATATATATATATATATATATATATATATATATATATATTAATTAGTTGTTAATATTTTAACATTTTATTATGGACAGGCGCTGGGTTAGGACTACGGGAGGCGGAAATGGAGGCGGCGCTGATGGCGTTCCACCGGTTCGGAAACCAGTCGTCGGCGTCGATGTGGTACCAGCTGGAATACCTGGAAGCGAAGAAGAGGGTGAAGAAGGGAGAAAGAGTGTGGCAGCTGGGGGTGGGGAGCGGGCCGAAGGCCAACACCCTCGTGTGGGAGTGCCGCCGGCAGTTCAACAAGGACGAGGCCGCCGGTGGGCCCTGGTCAGACAGCATCCACCGCTACCCTCTTACCCCGGGCGCCGACTGGTAAAATTATATATGAGGAGGATTATTAAATTCCAACGTTGAAAAAAGAAGAGAGCAAAAAGAGGTGATATTATTAAAAAGAAAAAGAAAGTAAACTTGTGCGAAGTTCTCTTCAAGACTTCAACTATAGGCTATTTTGAAATATGTTCTTTCACTTTATTTATATATATATATATATATATATATATTATTATTATTATTAATGTTTTTTTTTTAGTTCAACTAGTCTAGTAAGCTTAGTTAAAATTTTTATTATGCTTAAAAAAAAATTCTATAACATATAATAATTTTACTGACTCTATTGTGAATAATGGTGACATAATTAACGGTACAAAGTTAATTAATAAAATTATTAAATTTAATAAAAATTTTAATATAACTAATTAAATAACTCAAATTTTTTCAAAAAAATGGAAGTTAAGAAGGGGCATTAATAGAGGACAAGTAAAATTCAGGTGACAATTTAAAATGGCTTAAAGTTATCTTCATACATTTTTGCCTTTTTGAAAACTGTGGTGAGCCCAGTTATAGGTCATTCTCAAATAGCCCTCTTAACTCGCTTTTTCTTAGTTGATGCTCTCTTAATTTATTTTTATTTTAAAATTACTATAGTTAGTTAAGTTAATAATTTTGTTAAATTTAATATTTTTATCGACTATTACTGTTAATTGTTTTAATTTTATTTGGTAAGAAGCCATTATAATTATTATATTTGGTAGAATTATCATAAATTAAATAATTTTTTTTTATTTCACTTAAATTATTCAATTCTAAAAAAAATATAAATAAAGAAAGAATTAACGGAAAAAAAAATTGAATTATGCTGGAGGGTTCTTCAAGCAATTTTGTCTATTGAAAAAAAATAAATATTTTGTGTACACCCTATTTAAAATATAGGATTAATTGCATACGGTTCCTGTAAATATATCGAATAGCAGATATTTTCCTATTTATTATTTTAAAAGTACAACGCTATTTATATATATTCATCTGGTTTATTATCGTTAGTTCATTATTTATTTTTTAACAAATCATATGTGAAATGAAAGTTTTACAATTTCAAAAATGTCCAGCTTTTTCTAACAGAGATAGACGGTAAAGATATATATGAATAAAGTTGAACTTTTAAATAAATAAATATAAAAAATTAAATTTTATAAAAATATCTGCTATTGATATATTTATAGAAAAGGGCAATGCTATATATAATTATAAAATATACCTATTACATTCCTTCCAAAATAAAATATAAAAATAATATTCTCCATTTAAAAGAAACAGAGAGGATTGTACGGCTGTTTTAATTGCACTGGAGTGCGCAGATAATGTGTGGGGTACTCTAGTTGACAGATATAAAATTATTCACAGCACCAACTCTTCCGTATATTGGTGCACCACTCGTTATTTATTGTCCATTAGTATTGGTGGTGTACGAAAGTACGGATGCACCGGGTGCAGGTAATAATTTCTATTGATAGGTTTGGTGTCCGTGGATATTAAATGGTGTACGTAAGTAGTGGGGGACGTGTTATTTATTTCTCGGTCGCGTATTTATTTGGTCGTCGGTCGCAAAGGAACAAACTCCAGGGTATTTATTATACTGTTACCTCTATATTTAAAATTAGGTATAAATTCTACATTTTATCTATTCAAAAATAAAATTTTTTTTATTTATTATTTTAAAATAATAGATAAAATTTATTTTATTCTAAAATAAATTAAATGTAAAATATATATTCAAAATTAGATGTACACTTAGTATTTATTTTTATTATATGTGTGGCTTATTTAATTGTGTTCGGAAAATAGAATGGAGTTAATGTGTGATTTATTTATTTGTCTAGGCCGAGAGGTACAAATGATAAGCATCCATGCATGCATCGTGGAATAGTAAGGAATTCAATTCGCATAAGCCTCTTCCACCAACACGTAAATAATATTAATCAACTCAAATAAATAATAAAAATTTTATAGGAGTTGGAGTATTAAAATATAAAATTACTATTGTATTACAAGCAATGCAATGTGTATATTTCAAAATGGGTGTATAGTTTACATTTTATATATTTTAGGATAGAATTTTTTTCACTCATCACTTTGAAGTGACGAGTGAAATTTATCTCACTTTAAAATAGGTGGGGTGTAAGATATACGCTCCTTTCAAAATTTACAAATAATATTTTCTTTGTATTACAACGATAAATTTTAAATATATTATTATAAATTTATTCTAAATAATACAACTTTTGAACCATCAAAGTTCTAACAAATGTTCCAACTCTAAACACACCAAAAGGAGAGGTGATTTAGCTAATTAACTACTACGTGATTCTCTTGCCACCATCATCTATGGAGGATGAAGAAAACACTAAAAAAGATAAAATAAAAGAGTATGATAACTATATAAAATAATTCTAGATATAATTACCGTAAGGAGTACTGTTCTACCCACTAGATGTATTAGAAGTATAAAAATAAAATAAGAGAAAGAATATGTAAAAATAATAAATGGCCATAACAAGGGATGCCTACTATATATCATGTCTCTACTATATTGAATGTTGTTGGAATAAAATTTAAAATTTTAAAATTCTTAATAATTATTTTATTATCAATTTTCAATTCATTTATTAAAATTTATTCTCATTTATTAATTTTAAGTTATTCTCATTTATTGTCATTTATTTTTATTATTTAATTATTTATTTATTCTCTTTTAATTAATTTACTAATACTTATGTGTTAATGCATAGTAGAACGTTGGAATCCAACATTCATGCGTTTAATGGTATTAATTCACCATTTAGGTGAATTAATATTGTAACCTTCGACTCTGTTCCTACTCCTATATATATATATATATATATATATATATATATATATATATATATATATATATATATATATATATAGGCTCCGTTTGGTAACAGGAATTGGAAAATTTTGTTATACCGGGGATAGGTATAGATTCTGGTATTAGCTGGAATTGGTGTAAATTTGCGTTTGGTTCATTTTATGAGTTATACCGGAATTAAAGTAAATTGTGTTTGGTAAATTATATAGGAATAAGGAGAATAGGAAGAATTGGTAAAAATTGTGTTTGGTTGAGTATAGAGGAATAAGAAGAATTGATAAGTGATAAATTTGTATATTGACTATTTTGCCCTTTATAATATAATTTATAAATAAAATAATTAATTATATTAAACAACCTAATAATAAATTTAAAATATTATTTAAATTTGTAAAAAATATTTAAAAATATATAATAAATAAATAAAAGTACTTACAAATTTTTTAAAATTATATATTAAAATATTTAAAATGTTTGATTGTTTATCATTTTAAAACCATTAATCAAAAGATAAGCAAATTCTAATTTTTTCTTTTAAAAATTTTGTATCATTCTTAAATATTTGTAAATAATTTTATACTATTTTAATATTGCCCCATTTATAGGACCAACATAATAATTAGCATATTCAATCACATACAATTCAGTCCATTATGGTCATAAAGATCAGAAAATAATAACTCATTTACATACAATCCCATTGTAATCATATTTCAGTTCAATACACATCAGAAAAGTCCATTACATACAATCCCATTGTAATGATAATTCAGTTCAATACACATAAGAAAAAGTCCAATACATACAATCCCATTGTAATCATAATTCAGTTCAATACACATATAAGAAGAATCCTTTACATAAGTAATCATAATTCAGTTCAATCACATATATTACACATTTCTTACATTGCAATCAAATATATAACTAACTGCGATTATTCCATAACTCGTCTTTTATAATTGTGCGCAACGCGTCGCCTCTGTTTGACTCAGTAGTACCAACACTATGAACCGTTTCCTCGACATCTAATTCTACATTTGGTTCTTCCTCTATCACATCGTTAAATATGGCATCCGCACCGGAGTGTCGTCGAATAAAATTATGTATAACACAACATGCCATCGCAATCTGGCATTGGACTTTATATGGAAAGGGTGTTGCAACAGTCAAGATCTTGAACCGTTTTTTTAAAATACCGAATGTTTTCTCCACCACATTTCTCAACTGTGCATGTCGATGATTATATAGGTCGCGCGGACTACTATGAGTGCGAACCCCTGTGCTTCCCTGAAATTGGCTAATATGGTAACGCTCCCCCCGATATGGTGCAAGAAATCTGTGTGTATTTGCATAGCCAGAATCTACCAAATAATATTTGCCTATAAATTTTACACAACATTTACAATGTTAAAATTTATATTCCCCATCAATAAAGAAATGCAAAATAAAAAATTCTGTGTACAATATACCTTCAGGCACAGTGAATCCTCCAGTTTCGCATGCCCAACGGAGTACTCTCATGTCAGCTGCAGATCCCTCCCAACCAGTGCAGACAAATAGAAAGTTGTGATCAAAGGATACTGCAGCCATCATGTTTTGCGAAGTAAATCCTTTGCGATTCCGGAATCTCGGTTGCTTGCTCTTGCTGACAACCACCGGAAGATGTGTCCCATCTATTGCACCAATTGCATTCTGGCAATAAACATGAAACAACATGCAGGCAATTATTATAATGAACACTGGTGACATATAAATAAGTGAAGTAAAAATATAAAAGCATACATACCTTGAATGGGTGAAAATTGACATTATCTCTAATCCGGGCATGCACCGACACATTATTCGCCGGAATTGTTATGTAATCGTCTTTCAACATCACAATCGCCCGAAGCACATTGTTGAAATGTCGACTGATAGTTTCACCCGAATGTTGAAATGTTTCAGCGATTACCCTATTAGCCACCCCATGTCCAACACAAAACATAAAAATTTCCAACTGTTCCTCAATTGTCATATGGCGTGTGTTTTGTAACAATCCCTTTTGGACTAGCTCATCGCGAAGTGCGATGAAAGTCGTTGTTCGCATTCGAAACTGGTCGTACCCACGATCTGGATGGCCATTCAATATATCACATATCACCTGGTGCCCTGTGAATGGGCGGGTTCGACACGGTTGCTTGTCGACAGTATGGGTAGATGTAAAGTAACCTTCCTCAACCAACATCGCTAATACCTCATCCCAATAGTCGTCATCATCATCTAAAAGCTCCCTTATTATGGTATTGATTTTGGAGGAAAACACATGACCATGATTCGTATCACCCATTAATGCTGTAAGTACAATATATATTCAACATTGACAAGCGCAACATATGACGTTGTAATATAACAATAATTCAAGCATGCTTGTTAATATAGTCGATGATTAAAGAGAACATCTAACAGCATTCAAACATAATTGAAATGTCTTATGAGCATATTACATGATGATTCAAAAGTAAATCTAACAGCATTCAAACAAAGTCATACACATTAAAAACAAAAACTAATGTCCAGGAAAAAATGGCCTATATACAGACGATTGCATTGACACTTGACGCTCAACCCACGCTATTGCCATCTCGTCGTTCATTGTCATAAACAGTTCACGATTATTAAGATCTTTGAGTGCATCCCCGACATACAGTGCTTTTTCTGTAGTCATGCCTGGCATCGCATAGACTCGGCTCATGCAAATGGAAATTGTTGGAATACTACTTTTGCAGTCCTTTTCATATTGATACATTTCACGTGCCAGTTCAAGTTTTTGCTTGCCTAGATCAACAAGTTCAGATAATACACTAATACTAGCTTCTGGTTTGCGGCGGCGTCCCCCAGAGGACGCGGTAGGTTTGGGTTGAGGGTTTGTAGGTGGTGGAGAGCGTGGTCGTTTGCTTCCTGAGCTATGCCCGCTCCCGCTTGCAGTACCTCCGACATTGGGGATGTCAGGAGTTGAAGATGGGTAGTCGGAGGTTTGTGTCGCCCCTGTATTTGCATATTGAGGGGCTGCAGAAGCACCTGCTTCAAATTGATTTTGTGAGATATTAAAACCCGACATTCTTATTCCAAGATTTGTATCATCCTCACCAGGGGACGATGAGGATGAACTCTCAACAGTGTGGGTTGCAGGCATAGTGGATGCATATCCATATCGGCCAGTGGCCGTGGTTTTTTCTGTCAAGAATTCTAGATCCTTATATGGCGGAAATGGCCTATCTCGACATCTTGCATATGATGGATTTCCCTGTTGAATAGGAATAAGATATGTATAATGTCAATTAATCATATATTACGCGAAACAATTGTGTCGAACAAATTTTAGATTTTGAAGATAGGGTCAATACCGCTATCACATCATCCCAGTCGGCTGGATCACCAGGTGTCGGGATATTGTGGATACAATCCCAACCCCATCCACTCTTGTTGGCTAAATAGTTATACAGAGTGAATGTCCGTTTTAAAACTTTTAGCCGATTTTTAATTGGTCCTTCTTGAGTTGTAAATTGGTCCTAGCATTGAATGCCGCATTGATTCGAACCCACGCTACTGTAGTGAACGACCCATTCACATAATTCCCGAGTGTATGCTCTTCAATGAGCAAAGACATGAATATTGTGTCCATATTATCACTCCAATTATGTGTTCGGGTCTGAGGTTGGGCACGCTGCCCACAAGGACGCTCCTCAGATGGTACGAAATTAGAAAGTGGGTCGAAAGCCACACTTTTTCTTGCTTGATGCTTACCGTGTTTCTTGAAGGGACGCATCTGGAATAAGAGTTATATAACTTATTTGAAGGCACATTGATACTAATATATAAAGTAGAAATAGAGGGAAATTGTAATTAACTATTGGACTCACTTGATTGCCACATAGTATGGGGTAGCATTGGCTTTATAAGCCAGTGGCCGTCCATCTGATACTTGTGGCAATCGTCATCATCGTCCTTTAATGTGTGCTGGTTGTCACCATGTTGCAATTAAGTGTTGTTCGTGTGTATAATGCCTATCACCCGTTTTAAAATAATTTTTATAAAATATTTTTTACTCAATTGATTGCCAATTGGTATGGGGGTGCAGTAATTACATGCCAATCCATCAAATACCTATGGCAATCATCATCATCGTCCATATCTGAAGCTACAGGGGATAGACTGCATACTCACACTTGTCAAAAAAATGGCAACAGGGAATAGGCCTCATACACACAAACATCACATATGCTCGCAAGTAGGTGACAACCAACGCCCAACCATAGTTCATGCCAA
The DNA here is from genome assembly GCA_029204045.2 of Tillandsia leiboldiana. Lineage (NCBI taxonomy): Eukaryota > Viridiplantae > Streptophyta > Magnoliopsida > Poales > Bromeliaceae > Tillandsia > Tillandsia leiboldiana. The sequence goes on along the minus strand of CM055071.1, from coordinate 8,408,847 downwards.
TGAAATGCAACAACATTGGAACACAGTGCTAACAGGCAAATCTACCAAATTGGCAATAACATGAGAACCAGCACATATTATGGCAATGACATGCACACATTATGCCATCAACATTATAAGAAGCACTGAATAAGGCACTGAGTAAGGCACTGATAGGGGGGCATTGAATAAGGCACTGATAAAACAATATTGAATCGAAGCACTGAATAAGGCACTGATAGGGGGCATACCTTTGTGAAAAGGAATCACAACCTTTTAAGAAGCAAGAAGGGCCGCAGAGGGGGTGGCGACGCGGAGAGGGGACGCAGCGGAGAGGTTGCCGCAGAGGGGCCGCGGCGCGGTGAGGTGCCGCAGAGGGGCGCGGTGCGGAGAGGGGCCGCGGTGAGGTGAGGGGCCGCAAAGGAAAGCGGTGCGGAGAGGGGCATGCAGAGGGAGTTGGCGCGGAGGAGAGGGGCCGCAGAGGGTCCGCAGAGGGGCCGCAGAGGTGCCGCAGAGGGGCCGCAGAGGGGGCCCGCGGCACGGAGAAGGTGCCGCAGAGGGGGCCGCAGAGGGGCCGCGGCGCGGACGAGGGGCCGCAGAGGGAGTTGGCGCGGAGGAGAGGGGCCGCAGAGGGGGCCCGCGGCACGGAGAAGGTGCCGCAGAGGGGCCGCGGCGTGGACGAGGGGCCGCAGAGGGAGTTGGCGCGGAGGAGAGGGGCCGCAGAGGGTCCGCAGAGGGGCGCGGTGCGGAGAGGGGCCGCGGTGCGGTGAGGGGCCGCAGAGGGGCGCGGTGCGGAGAGGGGCACGAAGAGGGAGTTGGCGCGGAGGAGAGGGGCCGCAGAGGGTCCGCAGAGGGGCGCGGTGCGGAGAGGGGCCGCCGTGCGGTGAGGGGCCGCAGAGGGGTGCGGTGCGGACAGGGGGACGCAGAGGGGCCGCGGCGCGGTGAGGTGCCGCAGAGGGGCGCGGTGCGGAGAGGGGCCGCGGTGAGGTGAGGGGCCGCAGAGGAAAGCGGTGCGGAGAGGGGCACGCAGAGGGAGTTGGCGCAGAGGAGAGGGGCCGCAGAGGGTCCGCAGAGGGGCCGCAGAGGTACCGCAGAGGGGCCGCAGAGGGGGCCCGCGGCACGGAGAAGGTGCCGCAGAGGGGGCCGCAGAGGGGCCGCGGCGCGGACGAGGGGCCGCAGAGGGAGTTGGCGCGGAGGAGAGGGGCCGCAGAGGGGGCCCGCGGCACGGAGAAGGTGCCGCAGAGGGGCCGCGGCGCGGACGAGGGGCCGCAGAGGGAGTTGGCGCGGAGGAGAGGGGCCGCAGAGGGTCCGCAGAGGGGCGCGGTGCGGAGAGGGGCCGCGGTGCGGTGAGGGGCCGCAGAGGGGCGCGGTGCGGAGAGGGGCACGAAGAGGGAGTTGGCGCGGAGGAGAGGGGCCGCAGAGGGTCCGCAGAGGGGCGCGGTGCGGAGAGGGGCCGCCGTGCGGTGAGGGGCCGCAGAGGGGTGCGGTGCGGACAGGGGGACGCAGAGGGAGTTGGCGCGGAGGAGAGGGGCCGCAGAGGGTCCGCAGAGGGGCCGCAGAGGGGCCGCAGAGGTGCCGCAGAGGGGCCGCAGAGGGGGCCCGCGGCACGGAGAAGGTGCCGCAGAGGGGGCCGTAGAGGGGCCGCGGCGCGGACGAGGGGCCGCAGAGGGAGTTGGCGCGGAGGAGAGGGGCCGCAGAGGGTCCGCGGAGGGGCGCGGTGCGGAGAGGGGCCGCGGTGCGGTGAGGGGCCGCAGAGGGGCGCGGTGCGGACAGGGGGACGCAGAGGGAGTTGGCGCGGAGGAGAGGGGCCGCAGAGGGTCCGCAGAGGGGCCGCAGAGGTGCCGCAGAGGGGCCGCAGAGGGGGCCCGCGGCACGGAGAAGGTGCCGCAGAGGGGGCCGCAGAGGGGCCACGGCGCGGACGAGGGGCCGCAGAGACTTTTGAGGGGCCGCAGAGGGGGCGGCGGCGCGGAGGAGTTGCCGCAGAGGGGCCGCAGAGGGGCCGCAGAGAGGCGCGGCGCGGAGAGGGAAGCAGATGGAGGGGAAGAAGATGAAGGGCCGAGGGAGAAGATGGAATCCGAAGCACAGAAAAGCGCGGAGGAGTTGCCGCAGAGAGATCGGAGAGGTGAAAGGGTCGCCGGAGGGGGGCCGCGAGTGACGGGGATGGGGATGAAGACGAGCGAAGGAGATCGGAGAGAGAGAGATCGGCGAAGGGGATGAAGACGAGCGATGGGGAAGGAGAAAAGCAAAGCGATGGGGAAGGAGAAAAGCAAAAGAAAAAGCCTCGCTTTTTTCTCTCGAACCCCGTGCCCCTTTACCCATTCCGCCAATTCCAGCTGGGGGTGGGAATTCGAATTCCCACCCCCATACCCCCTATTCCCGAATTGTTGGAATGCCAATTCCAACAATTCCTATCCCCGTTTGGGAACAGATACGGGAATAAGGGGGATAATCCCCCTTATTCCCGTTACCAAACGGGGCCATAGGGTATGGGTAACAGTGTGTGTAGTCAGAGAAAGAAAAGAATAGAGAAAGAAAAAGAAAGAAAGAAAGAAAGAGAAAAAGAATTATTTTAAGTTTTACTTTATATTTTATTTGGTTAAAAGAAACTTCGTCAATCTCTTCCGCGGTCGTGCTCGTAGGAAGGGGAGTTCCGGTCGTACCTTGGGGTGGTATCTCCGATTAATCCGCACGAAGGACGGAAATACGCCTTAAACTGTTAGGAAAAATAATCGCACTAATTCTGTTATTGCTTATTGATAAATTTCAAAGCTAATAGACATATTAAATTGAGACAAGAATTTGTTAGATGTCTAATTTTTTATAATGTTATTTCTTTGAATTTTATCATATCTGAGCAGAAACTTACAGATTTCTTGACGAAAGACCTGAATAGGACTAAGGTCCTAGAGTCATCGAGGGGGGTGGGACTTTGCCCATAAAGGGCCTTCCTGCAGTGGGAACCCAACCTTTGTGATAGGAGATCCCTTGAAGAAGGTTTAATGTGGTAAAAACAAGCTGTCAGGTTGGCCAAAGAGCACTTTCTACAGTTTATTCAGAGGAACTTTAGTTCCAAGTCCATCCCTTTGATGAGCAGTGCTCTGTGTAGTGGTTGAGGTTGAGCTTACAGCTCTTAATGGAATCCGAGGCGATAATTTTCGCGAGATGTGACTCTACACACATCTTTGGAGGAGACCACCTATATAAGAATATTCGTATAAGGCCGCGACTATGAGATGTGGGCTGTCCATAGAATTTCTTATGAAAAAAATTAAGGTACTGTGTATGGCCTTTAACGCACAGATTCGCGACGGAGAATTCTGTACTGTGTGTGTGGCAGTTGAAGTCAGGGTCAAAGGAACGTAGTTCAAGACCTGGTTCACTCCGATTCCTTCTGATGAAAATTGCTTACACTAAGTGAGGTTAAGTCTCTTAAAGACACCTTACCTATTACATAGTATAAACACCCGATAATCTTATTTTAATTTTAATTTGTTGAGTTTAATAATTATTTCGAAATTTTGAATTTTGTGGGGGATTGTTGGAATAAAATTTAAAATTCCAAAATTCTCAATAATTATTTTATTATCAATTTTCAATTCATTTATTAAAATTTATTCTCATTTATTAATTTTAAGTTATTCTCATTTATTGTCATTTATTTTTATTATTTAATTATTCATTTATTCTCTTTTAATTAATTTACTAATACTTATGTGTTAATGCATAGTAGAACGTTGGAATCCAACGTTCATGCGTTTAATGGTATTAATTCACCATTTAGGTGAATTAATATTGTAACCTTCGACTCTGTTCCTACTCCTATATATATATATATATATATGTATAGGGTATGGGTAACAGTGTGTGTAGTCAGAGAAAGAAAAGAATAGAGAAAGAAAAAGAAAGAAAGAAAGAAAGAGAAAAAGAATTATTTTAAGTTTTACTTTATATTTTTTTTGGTTAATTTTGTTTATCGGGTGTTGAAAGAAACTTCGTCAACCTCTTCCGCGGTCGTGCTCGTAGGAAGGGGAGTTCCGGTCATACCTTGGGGTGGTATCTCCGATTAATCCGCACGAAGGACGGAAATACGCCTTAGGGCAGTACCTCGCACGCTTCCGGATCAATTTTATTTCGCTTTATTTTTATCTACAATTTCTGAAATTTCATAGCAATTAAAGGTAAGTTCTGTTATTCAAATTTAAATATAAACTAGTTAGATAATTTAATCACAAACATAATTAGTGCGATTATTTTTCCTAACAAATGTGTCAACCATCATCTCTACATACATCAATCTATATGAATATAAGTTGACTACTCAATACCACTTATCTCGACCAAACAAGGTTCATTCAAACTTGCGTCTTATCTATTGGGATATCGAACAATCGCACACGAATCCACATTGTACTCTCAACAGCTAGAGCGAGGCGGACAATCACATCCTCACTAAGCTATATCTCCATAGGGCCACGACTTGTAGGTAACAACCCTCACAAGTTAAAGTACTCGTTGAGTTTATTTTGACTTTTACAAGTTATAATCGCATATTCTCAATCATTATGTCACCATTGAACAAATATAAAAGCTTCCTAACTATATTGGCTTTGGCATTTCGTTAAATACCTTATTTGCACATTTATGAATCAAGCTCCGTATCTCATCTTGTCTTATCCAATTGACATCCCATTGCAATATCGTCCGTACTAAATATGTTTAACCTAAGAAATATAATTGACGATAATTACAAGACATGCATGTATAAAAATTCCAACAATAAGAGTTAGGTTTTATATCTATGTTTAAGGATTGACTACTAACATGAAATCTCTACTTTGAGTTTTATTATGCAATATAGAGTAAAAAATAACAAGAAACAAGAGGGAGAAGATATAGAGTGAGATCAAATATTTTGGAGACTTAAATCTATTGATTCTTCGGAGGTGATTGTCATAAACTCAATCGAAATTGTTGAGTCCACCAAACAACCTTACAAGAGGATTTCTTACCCATAAATACCATCTAAAAGCCTCCGAATCGAAAATCTCAAAATCTAAACCTTTAAATCTACATTCCACAAAATCTCCCAAAAACTACCAAAATTATAATATTTAGAGTGTAGGGGAATAAGAACTCACCTCTTTCAAGCTTTATCTCTTAGATCAAGCCTTTGGGCCTAGGGATGGGTTTAAGAACTCTTCCTCCTCTTCTCCTACTCCAACTCCAAACTTGGTTGAGGTTAAGCTTCCAAAGAGAGAAAAGAAAGTGGAGGTAAAGGCTTAGGAGCAGATCAAGTAGAGGAAAGGGCGAAGATCAAATAGAGGAAAGGGCGAGGAGAGTGGTTCTCTCTTGTGGGTTGTGAGAAATAAGGGAGAAAGTGTAGTGAGCCGACCATTCTCGTAAAATTTGATGAAGCAGAGAGGTTTAGTTTCTATTATCGCAACTTTATAAACAAATAGGGAGAGGTAACATAAACATGTTGTTGTGACACCCCAATTGTCCCACATCGGATGGGAATGAGATTGTGATTGGGTATATAAGAGATATGGACACTAGTGATAAGAATTGAGATTAAGCATTTTGGGCTATGGTTTGGGCTCAACGAGTTATTATTGCTAGTGGGTCTGGTCATTATATTTGGTATTAGAGCTAATCACCAGCCGGAAGTATGTGATGAGTCTCGGCTGAGCCTGGGTCTAGATGACAGAGCTAGAGAGACAAGTCTCACATTGCCTGATGATCTTAGGTTGTGCGTGTGATTGGGCTGACGAGAACGTCAGGCCTAAACAGGGGGAGTCTGTGACACCCCAATAGTCCCACATCGGATGGGAATGGGATTGTGATTGGGTATATAAGAGACATTGACACTAGTAATAATAACTGGCTTAGGCATTTTGGCCTGTGGTTTAGGCCCAACGAGTTATTATTGCTAGTTGCACTACGAGAGAAAGAGGTTTCGGTGGTGACTTTTTTTGTGGCGATAACGATTGTTGCCGCCAATGTAAAGATATAGTGGCGACATATAATTATCGCCTCCAATATAGAAGCAATAGTGGCGACATGAAGATATCGCCACCAATACTTCGTAAGTAGTGGCGATTTTTTATCGCAGGTAAAAAGTCAAAGTTTTAGTGGCGATTGTTGTCGCCACGGAAAAAAGTGAAAGCTTTAGTGCAATTATTATCGCCGCGAAAAAAAGTCAAATCTTTAGTGGCGACTATTGTCGCTGCGAAATATTTTCGTTCCCACCATCACTTCCCTTTTCTTTTTTTTTTTCACCAACCAACAACAGTTTTCTTTTTTTTTTTCTTTTTTCTTTTTTTTTGGTAGCTTGTGCACTATTGCACACTATTTCCCATCTCTCTCTCTCTCTCTCTCTCTCTCTCTCTCTCTCTCTCTTTCTCTCTCTCTCTCTCTCTCTCTCTCTCTCCTTCCCCTTCCCTAAATCCTGTGCCTGAGCCCGTCGTCCTTGCCCAAGCTTCTTCAGCCTCTGCATCCCCAAATCCTGCGCCTGCAGCCCTACGCCCCTCCGCAAGACAGAGAGTAACCCATCTCTCTCTCTCTCTCTCTCTCTCTCTCTCTCTCTCTCTCCTCTTCCCCTTCCCCTTCCCTCATCGTCGATCTCCTCGCCGGTGGGCCCCTCACCGCCGATCTCCTTGCCGGCGAGCCCCTCGCTGCCGATCTCCTCGCCGACGAGGTGAAGGGCTACATGCGCGACATGATCCGGAGCTCGAACCGGCTCAACGGGAAGCCGGGGAAGGGGGAGGAGGTGGCGTCGATGGACCTCCGTCGCAACCTTTTCCCAACGCCCTTCTCCTTCTTCATCGCCAGCACATTCGAGTGCGCGCCCCGTGAGCAGCAAGAGCTCCTTGAGCTCGAGGACACTGCCGCAAGGCTCCAGCGGGAGTGCCATACGCCCCGCAACACGCTCAACTACCTCACCGCTGCCTCCGCCATCAAGGACACGTTTCCCTCATCGTTGTCATCCTCCTCGTGACACCCGATCCCATAGAGACAAATCAACAAGCAGGTTGTAGGCCTTTTTCCTATTCCCTATCTGCTTAAATTTTCCACTCTACTTTGGTACTGTGTAGAGTATTGTGTATATTAATAATAATAATAATAATAATAATAATAATAATAATAATAATAATAATAATAATAATAATAATAATAATAATAATATTATTATTATTATTATTATTTTTGTGAAATTGTATAATAAATTTGTGAGCGATATCGAGTAGGGAAAGATTGACATACTAATCTATGCTAATTTTTGTCAGTGTCCCAAATTTTAATATCAATTACATTTTTCGACTTAAAAGAATTTGCTAAAGATATGGAAGGCGAAATTGATTGAAGTTCTAGAGATAGATGAATTTAGCAGAAAGTGAACCCTAGAGTGACATATAGGTTTGTTTGAACAGATTTTAAGTCCGTGATGATCCCAGCGGGCGCCTCAGGATGTTGCTCATAGACTTCTACAACATGTCACATGTCAAGTCTTATGTGGGTCATGTAAACACCAAGGCATGTGTAAACACCTGAGATCATCCAACTATACTGTCACGCCCCGAGTTCAAAAACTAGTGTATAAATTATTATTATTATTTTTTTTAAATCAGAGTTGCAAAAACAGCCAGGGCAATGACAGACCGCCACATATATAGAAGAGTCCCAATCCCCTATGGAATTGATCATTTTCTATATATGCACGGCTATCTTGGCAACAATCATCAGAGTACTAACTACGTACTACAAATAATAATACAAATATCTTTATCATAACTTTACATTAAATACATCTGAATACAACATGAATTAACTATTTCTAAAATACACGGCTGTCCAGGGTCAACCTCTATCACGGAATCTCACCAACACGTCCCGACATCCCAGCACCCGCTCGGCCTGAAAAACAGTCACCCGAGGGTGTGAGATACACCGGAGTGTATCCCAGTGGGCACGACGAGCCGAGAAATAGCAGATCGTACCTACTGGTATACAATACTAGAGGATAGTAATAATCAGGGGTTAGAATAATCAGATAGGCAATCATGAAGATCAACAGATATATAATCACAGTTAGGATATGCAGATATATAACTGGTGCTGTAAAGAAAGCAAAACTTATAATCTGGGTACAAGCATAGGAGATACTTTTAGCAGAATTTAAAATAGGACAAACATGTATCAGGATAATCAACGCATCAAGGAGTAGGACAATCAGCAAGATAACAATGAAACTATAATCAAAGGCATCACAAAGAATCATATACAAGTAGATAGCTAGAAGCCAGATCAAAGAATCAAGGAAGTATGTTAAAGTAACTTAACAACACATGCATCAAATAAATGAAAACACAAAGACCCAATCACAAGCTACCATATTGGCCTTCACAAGACCTCAAGCAAGGCTGCCCAACCTAGCACCAACCTGGTTGACATTCCCTTCACAAGGGTCACGGGTTGCCACAGCTAACCACTTTACCGGTAAAGTACACCGCTACGGGGGATCAGCCCGCTAGTGTACGTGAAGAACAACGGTGCGGGCGATCATAATGCAAATGCTCAAGCTCTCGGTCCACTGACCGGGTAATCGGCAATAAGCCGGGAAATCCCCACTGGGATGTAAGGGCAAAATCAACTGAATCTCAACTCATATGCAAGACCAAGGCAAATCTCAACTCAGCATAAGCTCAACCGAAAAACTCAACTCAATCATGCAGACCAACCAAATGATACAAAACTTAAACACATATTTTTAAGAAAACTGTTTTGAAAAGTCCAAACCCCGAAGAGCATTGCCCTCGTCCTATCAAACAAGAACAGACTCAGGCGACACTACGAAGCTTGGGTTTTAGGTCTAAACCTCGCAGAGTAGTGCCTTTGTCCTATCAAACAAGAACAGACTCCGGCGACCCTACGAAGTTCGGTAAAACATCAGTTAAATAAATCTATGTGTTCAGCAGTGTATCATTTGATCAGCAGGACAAGCAAGCTCACCATCCAACATGGAAATGTTCCAAGATAAGATATAAATACCAGAGGTACAATGAATAATCATGTAAGGCAGAATAGAACTGATAACAGGCGTAGCTCAACATCTAACAACCAATCAGACAGACTAACCCCTTATGCAACTAAACACATGTTTTTAAGAAAACCTTTGAAAACAATAGGTTTTTGGGTCCCAAACCTCGTAGAGCGTTGCCCTTGTCCTATCAAACAAGAACAGACTCAGGCTACCCTACAAGGCTTGGTAAAAATATTTATTTTAGAAGATCATGTATTTAGCAGCATAACAGGCGAACAACCCACTGGAAACAACTAATCAGCAGATATGGTAAAGATCACTAAAGAAGATCATAATCAGGCATAAAGCAGGTATAACGTAGCAAATAACTGAATCAAAGGAAGGGCAGGCTCAAGCATTGGTAGATCAATATAATAATCAAGCATAGGAGTGCAACTACGAAATGGTCAATCAGTCAAAGCAACTAACAGTAATATATATTGCAACCAAAGGCAGACAGGCTCAAGATAAACTAGGTTACCAAAAACAGGAGTCCAACCAATACCGTACACCGAGGGCCGAACTGATAAAGCCCGGACCGAAGATAACCCACCTGACAAATCGCAGGCGACTAAACCGTATCCACTGCATGCTCAGAACCAGAGGCACCGAATAAACCTGAATCAATCATATTGATCAGGGATCAACTCTGACTCTAACTTATTCCAAATCTTACTTAACATTAGTGTTTAATGACAACACCTAGACCAACATATTCTTTATGTTTAATCTTTGGTAAAATTACCAAATTGCCCATCCCGGGAAATTCCCTTTTGGACTTCCGGGAGACTCGGGCTTAACTCACTGCCGCTGGCTCAACCAGATTCTACTGGGACTCAACAGTCGGCTTGGTGAAACCGCCCCAATTTCTCAAATTGCGCGATTGCCACCCGGATGCCGTTAAATCGACGATTTTGCCGATTCTCGGACCAATATCCGATTTCCGCTCAACGGGAGCCGTTGGATTCCCAACGAAAAGCTTAGGAATCACCAACAACTGTACTAAACAGTGCACACTGCCACTTTTGCGTTTAGACCCTAGGGTTTCCAAAAATCACACTTTTAGTGCCATTTGAGCACTGTTTTCGCTCGTTCTTTCAACTGGAAAATAATTTTCATGAACCGTCACTTCCAGTAGGTGACAACTAACTTGCTGAACACCGTGCTTACACATTTGCGGCAGCACGGAACCCGAGGAAAACTTCGGGCCATAAAACTCTCCTCTAACATAGCCCTTTTTGCATTTTTGTTTCTCCGAGACTTCCAACTCTGTTTTTAATGCGAGCATCGCGTCCAGTGACCCCAAATTAGCCAGGAATACACTGTCGCGGCTTCGCAAACAACCTAAAACAAGGTTTGGGCAAAAATTACTCTTAAAGGTAGTTAATACTATAACTTTTAACCTACACATCTTTTATTAAAACTTCGTATATGAAAGTGTCTCTGGACAGTGTGAAGATACCAGGGCTCACCATAATTGTAGCCCAGATCTGTTGGTTCAACCAGAACCATAGCCTTGCACACATACAAGTTCACAATGCTCCAAACTTTATTCCACACAGATCTAACATGATCTGAAGTGAGCATCAAGCTCAGGGGACATTTTAGAGCAACTTTCATTTTTACTGTGAAGCCAGATTCCATCTTTTTCTTCATTGAAACATTTAATCGAACACCTTATGTGCATAATATCTACATTAATACACAAGCAAACAAGTGAATTGGTTCTCTGCCTCCACTGTACCTGGTGTTACGGAATTTGAGTTGGCGTAGTTTCGTAAAAGTCTCAAGTCTTGAAGATTGAAGGTGAAGAAAGTTGGATCATTTAACTCAATCTCAAGAAAGAAGAATTCAAAAGGATCAGGTATGTTTAACTAAAGTTTTTGTGTGATCCGAATACTTCTTGTAGTGTAGAAACACTTGGAAGAATCTTTCATTGCATAAAAATTAAAAACTGGACTTGGGACATGTTCAGGATCCGGATCAGGTTGTTCGATCCGGATCCCGAAGGTGGTTCGTTCATACACCAGTTCAATCCGGATCGTAGCCTCTCTTGATCCGGATCCCGAACACTGAGTTTACCATCTTCCTTGAACGATCCGGATCAGGCTTCGTAATCCGGATCCCGAACGTTGATGTTTGGTGAACTGTATGAACGATCCGGATCAAGCACTTCGATCCGGATCCCGAACCTTCATTTTTCTGGAATTGCCTGACTCGTTACGACGATCCGGATCACAGCTAATCCGATCCGGATCGCCGTCCGTAAAATTTCCAGAAATGTTAGGTTTTTGATTCTTATCTCCTTCCTAGGGTTTCTAACCTATATATAGACCCTATGACTCTTTTTCTAGGGTTAATCCAAGGGAAGCCGATAATCCAGATAGCCGTCATATTCATATCTTATTTTATACGGCTCTAGATCCACATATAGAGAAGAAAGAAAATCATTAGAGAATACTCTATGTTTCTTCATCTATATTGATTAGTTTGATTCTAGGTTTTCATACTCACATCTTGAGTTGAATCAAACTAATGAATACTTAGATGGTATTTCCGATCTATCTTTGATCTAAGTATTCGGCGGATCATCACCACCAAAAACAACGATTTACCCCAAAAATCGGCGCGTGGATTCGCGTGTCCTTGTGGATTCAAGGTTCAACCGCTCTCATGGATTCGGAGCGAGGCACGTTCGTGGATTCGAAGGGTGCTATTGGGTGAAGACCGTGGACTCGGTCGGACGTCGTGGATTCGACGTTGGACGCCGTGGATTCGGCGTTGGGCGCAGATCGTGGATTCGAGAAGCGTCGCGGAGCGAGCGGAGAAGATCCTCTAGGAGCGTATGGAAAAGGTTGAGTCGTAAGTGTGTACGGTAAATCACCTTGTACGTGTTTTAATTCTAGTGGATTTCTGCCGTGTTATCGGTCCCGTGGTTTTTTACTCCGGTGATGAAGTTTTCCACGTAAAAATCTTGCGAGTTATTTTTATTTCCGCATTGGATTTTTATCGCAACGATTTTTGAGTGTTTATACGTTTACACCTATTCACCCCCCTCTAGGTGTTTTTTCCCCTATTTAGATCCTTATTACATAAAACCCAACAAGTGGTATCAGAGCGGGAATAGGGTTGTAAACAATGGTTGAAGGTGGAAACATCAACCGACCCCCGTTCTTCGATGGAACAAATTATGCGTACTGGAAAGTGCGGATGAAAGCCTTTTTAATTTCCATCAACGAACGGGTGTGGCAATCAATTGAATTAGGATGGTCTAATCCAACTGAATTTATTGGTGATGTTCGCACCTTAAAACCTAGGTCGAAATGGACCAAGGAAGAGTTAGATTCATCTTCTTACAATGGCAAGGGAATTAATGCTATTTTTAATGCCTTATCTCAAACTGAATTCTCTCGCGTCTCGGCATGTGAGACTGCGAAAGAAATCTGGGATGTTCTTCAGGTTACACATGAGGGAACTAACCTCGTGAAGATTCAGAAACTGCAAATGCTTACGAGCAAGTTTGACTCTATCTTGATGGCAGAAAATGAATCTTTCACGGACTACTATACACGATTGCAAGACATCGTAAACTCATGTGCTAACCTGGGAGAGAAGATTCCAGAATTTAAGATTGTAAGAAAGATCTTAAGAACTCTTCCTGAACGATTTCGCCCAAAGGTTACAGCCATTGAAACTATTAAACACCCGGACGAAATACGTGTAGAAGAATTAGTTGGTTCATTACAAACATATGAAATGACGTTTACTACTAACAATTCTTCTGGAAAGGCATCCACTTCTAAGTCTTCAGGTTATGCGTTGAAAACAACTAAGGAAGAAGACGCGGATACATCCTCCTCAGACGATGACGAGAACCTTTCTATGGAGGAATTTGAGAAGCAGCTCGCTCTCTTGACAAGGAAGTTTCGCCGCAACTTTCGAAGGGGTAATTCAAGCAAATCTCCATCCTTCGAAAAGTCGATCAAAGGCAAGGGTACTTCAAGTTACAAGTCAAGAAAGCAAGAGAACTTCTCAAAGGATAAGAAAAGTTCAGAGGGACAACTACAATGCTTCAAATGTCGAGGCTACGGCCACATTGCAACGGAGTGTCCCAACAAGTATCCGGCAAAGAAGAAGGCGATGCAAGTCGTCACTTGGGATGACAACTCAACGTCAAATGAGTCGTCTTCAAGTGATGAAGAAAAGAGCTCCACGGCATTCCACGCGTCCATATCTTCACCCTTCATGTGCTTTATGGCAAGTACATCCGAGTCGTTGTCCAACTCCACTGTTGAAAAGATTGCAACGGACAACGAATCGGATGATTCGGAAGGTGAAGATTTTGCTTTAGCCTACCACAGACTTTTGAGGGATTCAAAGAAAGTGGCTAAGCAAAACAAGAGTTTGAGAGGGAGAGTGCATGATCTCGAAGAAGAAGCAAAAAGAGCAACTTCTCTCTCAAACGCTCTTGAAGTGGAAAGGGAAAATCTGATAAAAGTAAATGTTTCCCTTCAAGAGTCCAATGAGCGTTTTGAGAAGGAACATACAAATCTGGTGGATAAAGCGAATCACTTCTCAAAGCTCTACAACGAGGCTTGACAGGATAACCTGGAAATGACAAAGACCATTTTCCAACTCAAGGATGACTTACAGCGATTCTCTTCAGGAAGGAGTAAGTTGGATAGACTTCTTGGTCTTGGTCAATCAAATCGGTTCGGCCTCGGATACACTCAAACTGGAAACAGTCCAAGTTCAAGTGGGACAGTTTTTGTGCCTCAGTCGGTATCTCCTCCTCCGACACCGGAATTCAAGACAAACAACGACAACAAACCTACTTCATCCTCTTTGGGGTCGTCAAGATCTAAGGTATGTTTTCGTTGTGGTGTTTCAGGGCACATAAGAAGATATTGCAAGACGAGAGTCAAATGCTCACCTCAAACATCTCTTGCAATGACTACCACAAAGGTGATTCCTCGGAAATCAATTCCAAATCAATTGAAAGAAAAGAACCCTGGTAGTTTACCGCGCAAGACGACTTCATCAAGGAGCAGCAATCGTTTTAACAAGACGCTTTCACCTAGGCATATAACTTCACGACCATTACCGACGCACTCCAAAAAGGCTTGGGTGCGCAAAGGTGAAATCTTTCCTTGTCTTGTTACCAATGTTTCCTTGTATGCATATGATAGTTCGTCTTGGTATCTGGATAGCGGTTGTTCGCGTCACATGACCGGTGACAAAAATAGTTTTCAAAATCTTGAGAAAATCTCCGTAGGACTTGTTGTTTTCGGAGACGGTCGATCTTCCAAAATTGTTGGAAAAGGGACGGTAGCTATTCCAGATGGCCCGATTTTGAAAAACGTCTTATTTGTTGATGGCCTTAAGACTAACCTCATAAGCATAAGTCAACTTTGCGACAATGGTTTTTCAGTTAACTTTTCATCTGTTGAATGCGTTGTAACTGATAAGGACCATGTCTTCTTTTTAAAAGGGGTTAGATCTGAAAACAATTGCTATGTTGTTCCTAATAAAATTTTAGAAAAATGTAACCTAGTTTCTTTGAATAATGAAACACTTTGGCATGAAAGGCTAGGTCACATAAATTTTAAGGAACTTGTTAAAATTTCAAACAAGGACGTGGTCAAGGGGGTTCCAAAACTTTTATTTAAACAAAACATTGTGTGTGGTGGTTGCCAAAAGGGAAAACAGTCCAGAACTGCACACAAGAACTTGAACCACGTTGGTACAAAACGGCCTTTGGATCTTTTACACATGGATTTAATGGGGCCAACTCGTCAACCATCTTTGGGAGGTAAATGGTATATTTTCTTATTGGTTGATGATTTCTCTCGGTATTCTTGGGTAGCATTTTTAAAAGAGAAAGCTGATACTTTTGATTCTTTTCACGAGATTTGCCTTCGTATTATGATTGAAAAGAATGAAAAGATCATTCGTGTTAGAAGTGATAGAGGTGGAGAATTCATTAATTCTAAATTCATTGACTTTTGTACTTCAAACGGTATTAAGCATGAATTCTCTGCACCCTATACACCTCAACAGAATGGTGTTGTCGAGCGCAAAAACAGGGTTGTTCAAGAGATGGCGCGTGTGATGCTTCATAGCCGGAACTTACCGCTACATTTTTGGGCTGAAGCTGTGAACACCGCTGTCTATGTCATTAATCGAGTGTTTTTGCGCTGGGAACGTTAAATACGCCATATGAACTATGGTGTGGTAGAAAACCCAATATCAAATATTTTCGCATCTTCGGGAGTCGGTGTTACATTTTACGTGACCGTGAAAATCTTGGAAAGTTTGACTCACGAAGTGACGAAGGGATTTTCTTGGGGTATTCTACTAATAGTAGAGCATATCGAGTATTTAACTTGGAATCTAAGACGATCGTAGAATCTATAAATGTTAAAGTAGATGAAGCTTTTCACTTTGCATCTGAAAAATCTACCCTCGATATTTCTCTAGATGATGATTCTCCTGCCGTTGCATCTTCTCATAATAATACTTCTAATATTAATGATGCATCTAATGGTTCTTCAAGTTTATCTAATGTGCAGGAATCATCTCATATATCTCCGAGTACTCCGTTTCAACAAACGCTACGAATCTCCAAGGATCATCCGGAATCGAATATTATTGGAGATCCACAAGAAGGAGTTAGAACTCGGAGGCAGTTGGTTTGTGGATTCGCTTGCTACGTATCTCTAATCGAACCAAAGAACATAGATGAAGCTCTTCAGGATGACTACTGGATTAAAGCAATGCAGGAAGAGCTCCATCAATTTGAGCGAAACAAAGTCTGGGAATTAACGAAGCCTCCAAAGCAACATAATGTGATAGGTACCAAATGGATATTCAAGAACAAGAAAAATGAGGATGGTACTATCATCAGGAACAAGGCACGATTAGTTGCTCAAGGCTACTCTCAAGTAGAAAGTATAGACTTTGACGAAACATTCGCCCCTGTAGCTAGACTCGAGTCCATTCGTATACTGTTTGCTATTGCTTGTCATTTTAAAATCAAATTATTTCAAATGGACGTTAAGAGCGCATTTCTAAATGGGTTTTTAAATGAGGAAGTTTATGTGGCTCAACCGAAAGGTTTTGTAGACCATAAACAACCTAATCATGTTTTTCGTTTGAAAAAGGCTCTTTACGGTCTGAAACAAGCACCGCGAGCATGGTACGAAAGGTTGACAAAGCACCTTTTGGAGAAGGGCTACACTCGAGGGGGAGCTGATAGGACTCTCTTTGTGAAGCATTATCAAAACAATTTCATTGTAGCACAAATCTATGTCGATGACATTGTATTTGGCGCAACAAGAGATAATGATGCTTCTAATTTCGCGGAGACCATGGAAAGCGAATTTGAGATGTCCATGATAGGCGAATTGACTTATTTCCTTGGATTGCAAATTAAACAAAATGATGAAGGTATTCACTTGAGTCAATCCAAGTATGCAATGGAGTTGGTTAAAAAGTTTGATCTTGAAAATTCGAAGGATTTTCCGACTCCAATGGGAACTAGCCACAAGGGACTTGGAAGTGAATCACAAAGTGAGAATGTAGACGAGAAACTGTATCGAAGTATGATTGGAAGTCTACTTTACCTCACGGCTAGTCGCCCGGATATATCTTTTGGTGTTGGGATCTGCGCGAGATATCAATCTGCATCAAAGGAGGTTCACCTGAAAGCGGTGAAAAGGATCATCCGGTATATCAAAGGATCAATTAATTTCGGAATTTGGTATCCTATGGGAACAAGTTTGGATATTGTTGGATACTCAGATGCCGATTGGGCAGGATCAGTGGATGATCGGAAAAGCACGAGTGGTGCATGCTTCTATCTTGGCCATTGCCTTGTTGCATGGCACAGTAAAAAGCAGAATTGCATAGCACTCTCGACTGCCGAAGCGGAATACATTTCAGCTGGAAGTTGTTCAACTCAACTCATTTGGATGAAAAGCGTACTGAGCGACTTCCGGATTTCAGCATCTTCGGTAACAATACTTTGTGACAACACAAGTGCAATTAACATTTCTAAAAATCCTGTGTTGCACTCTAGAACAAAACATATTGAACTTAGATATCATTTTCTTAGAGAGCTAGTTGAATCAAATACTCTTCAACTTTCATATATTTCAACTGAGGATCAATTAGCTGACATTCTAACAAAACCTTTGGATCAAAAACGTTTTATTCATTTGCGAAAAGCAATTGGAATGCTTTCCTTGAAATAAACTTCTTTTTGAAACCTTTGCTTAGGATAGGTTTTGTTTTTGTTTTGTTTTGTTCATTATCTATGTTTGTACATAGGACATTAATTGAGCATAGATCATAATTGACTTTAATTGCATCTTTTCGCACATTTAGAAATTTATTATGCTTTTGCCATCATAATATTTCACTGTTGCAATGATCATTTATGTTAATTAAATCATCTTCTGAGTGATCAAAGTCAATTTCTCTCTCAATGATCTCTTGGTATAGTCATTATCTTATTTGACTGCTTAGTCGAGTATGAAATCGAGATCAATTTTTGGTTGAATACTTTATATCTTAAATAATTGATAGCCAATTGTGGGGGAGTCAAAGAAAAGTAAAATGCTCAAAAGATGTGGAAAGAGTTACATCCCAATGAGGAGTGTGAAAACTACCACCACATGGAGGAAAGAGCTACCACCTCGGTCGTCCGAGTATTGTGTGCAGCTACCACATGTATACCAAGCATGGTTGTTCAAATTTTTTATTATGAAAAATGCATGTTGAAATACTTGACTCCGTCAAATTTCAAGGTTGGTATAAGGTGGGTTTTTAAAGAAAGATGCTCAAAGAGCCACTCTCTTCAACAGATTGTCTAGATACATTATCTACTATATTTGGGATTTCAAACATCTATTGATCTTTGTATTTCATTTTCTTTACTGAATTGATGATTTGATAAAGGCATTACTCATAAGATCAAGTTAGATGTAATTGAAGGTGTTCAACTTTAAGGGATTTAATTTTTGTAAATTTTCGTTTCATTTTTGGATATTATTGATAGATTTGGCATAATCTAATTCTTGTTGTATGAAACGATGATTTTTGTTTAAAGTTGATACACATTTGTGCTTACAATCTTTTTCTGGTTTTTCTTGAATTTCTCTGAAATTTTCTAACGAAAAAGTTGGAGCCGATCCGGATCGGGCAAGATGATCCGGATCCCGAACGCAGGTATTCTTCTGCGGGCTGACGATCCGGATTGGACCTGCCGATCCGGATCCCGAACGCAGTTTCTCACTGCGGGTAGCCGATCCGGATCGCAAGCATGGTCTGATCCGGATCGCGGCTAGGGTTTTATAAAGAACAAAAGGGTTTTGATTTCTTTTACTCCAATCTTTTGTTCCAAAGTTTCCAGAGCTTCTCTCTCTAGATTTCATCCTTCTTGGAAGCTTTCAAACTCAAGTTCTTCAACTCCAAGTAAGTTTTATTGATCAAAATCTAGGTTTTTCACCGTTTTTCTCTTTTCCTCCTCAAACGTGATGAAATTCTTTGATCAATTTTGTTTGTGGATGGTTTTTGATCAAATTTCTTTTGAAATAAGAACTCTGAGTAGATTAGTTTTGATTATATGCTAGGTATTCTCCTGATTAACGGATTTTTAGGCTTCGATTTCTAAAATTTCGGTTTTAGGGCATATAATAAGGATTTTCGAAAATCATGCAATTGATCTATTTTTAAAAGTCCTTTTGCAAAACTAATTTGATTCTTAGTCTCTCTACACGATAATGATTGTTTGGGTACAATTTTTTAAATTTTTGAAAATTAACAATTTTTCATGTGTTTTTGAGTTATTGTTCACAGGATTTTAAAACTTTTAAGCACTTGCACCAATGGCATTCGCCTGGATAATCTTCATTTTGGTAGCAATGGTAGGACCTAGTGGGTCTTCTATAAAAAGAGAACAAGATGACTCAAATCAAGAAGAGACAAAGAAAGTCTATCAAATTGATTCAGAATCAGATAAAGAAGACTGGGAAGAGATTTGTGAACAAGCACAAAAAGCTATTGACAAAGAAGATAGGTTGTACTTGAAGAACAAGAAGCTGATGAGATCGTCCTCAACAACAAAGCAGTACACTAGGCAAAAGAATTCGAGGGGAACTGGAATTCAGATTGATAGACCCATCACCAGAGCTCGCTCTCTCACTAGAGAATCTCCATGGATTGAAGGTCAAGATGCACCGTCTGGTTCTATGCTACATCCTTCAACGTCCTGGAGACACACAGCAAAAGCGAATGTAGGGTCCTCACTTCGACAAGAACAGCGAAGATCGTCTGCTGAACAAGACAGCGTGTCTACAAATCTCAAACAGATTATCTCTGAGCAACATGAGATGAAAAGAAAGGTCTCCAGAATGTCAAAAATGCTTCAAGCGATTTTGAAGAAGTTGGATTGTACCAATCCCACTAGTTCTGATTCAGACTGACTTAACCTTCTTTCTAATCTTGTTGTGCAGGAGTTCAGTTTTTAGGACTTACTCTTAGTTCTAGTTCTTAAATTTCGGAACATTTTCTTTAAAATTTTTAACTCTCCTTCAATTTTTGGTAATTTTGGCTTTGTTTGTGACAAAAAGGGGGAGAAAGTTTAGAAAGAACTTGAACAATGACGATGTGAAAACTGTGAAACTATGTGAATGTGTGAACATCGAGGTAAGTATAACCTCAACTTAAAAGGTAAGTAGAACTTCAACTTTTGTTTTTCATTTGTTTGAATGCATGCCTCGACTAACTATTCAACTAACTATTTGGGCATGTAATATAACTAACAAGTTGATGTTGGACTAACACTTTGTGACATTTGGTTTTTGATTGCATAGAAGATATGTTGGTTTTTGACTATGATTCTCTTACATATCTGAATTCTCAAATGTCATGATGATCAGATAAACTCTATCTCTGTACTAGGTTTTGAATGCTAAATATTCTTGAGGTATCTAACGATCTCTTTTTGTCAAGAATGATTTCTTTGTGCAGAGAGTACAGATGTCTAAGTCTAGAGTCTGTTTTAGGAGTTTATCTCATGTTTTTAAATTTTTGGATCTCCATTGTAAATTTTTGTTGTATGGTGATAGCAACAAAAATATCTTTTTGAATTTTCTTTAGTGGATCTGTGTTTTGTCACGAAACCGCCAAAGGGGGAGATTGTTACGGAATTTGAGTTGGCGTAGTTTCGTAAAAGTCTCAAGTCTTGAAGATTGAAGGTGAAGAAAGTTGGATCATTTAACTCAATCTCAAGAAAGAAGAATTCAAAAGGATCAGGTATGTTTAACTAAAGTTTTTGTGTGATCCGAATACTTCTTGTAGTGTAGAAACACTTGGAAGAATCTTTCATTGCATAAAAATCAAAAACTGGACTTGGGACATGTTCAGGATCCGGATCAGGTTGTTCGATCCGGATCCCGAAGGTGGTTCGTTCATACACCAGTTCAATCCGGATCGTAGCCTCTCTTGATCCGGATCCCGAACACTGAGTTTACCATCTTCCTTGAACGATCCGGATCAGGCTTCGCAATCCGGATCCCGAACGTTGATGTTTGGTGAACTGTATGAACGATCCGGATCAAGCACTTCGATCCGGATCCCGAACCTTCGTTTTTCTGGAATTGCCTGACTCGTTATGACGATCCGGATCACAGCTAATCCGATCCGGATCGCCGTCCGTGAAATTTCCAGAAATGTTAGGTTTTTGATTCTTATCTCCTTCCTAGGGTTTCTAACCTATATATAGACCCTATGACTCTTTTTCTAGGGTTAATCCAAGGGAAGCCGATAATCCAGATAGCCGTCATATTCATATCTTATTTTATACGGCTCTAGATCCACATATAGAGAAGAAAGGAAATCATTAGAGAATACTCTATGTTTCTTCATCTATATTGATTAGTTTGATTCTAGGTTTTCATACTCACATCTTGAGTTGAATCAAACTAATGAATACTTAGATGGTATTTCCGATCTATCTTTGATCTAAGTATTCGGCGGATCATCACCACCAAAAACAACGATTTACCCCAAAAATCGGCGCGTGGATTCGCGTGTCCTTGTGGATTCAAGGTTCAACCGCTCTCGTGGATTCGGAGCGAGGCACGTTCGTGGATTCGAAGGGTGCTATTGGGTGAAGACCGTGGACTCGGTCGGACGTCGTGGATTCGACGTTGGACGCCGTGGATTCGGCGTTGGGCGCAGATCGTGGATTCAAGAAGCGTCGCGGAGCGAGCGGAGAAGATCCTCTAGGAGCGTATGGAAAAGGTTGAGTCGTAAGTGTGTACGGTAAATCACCTTGTACGTGTTTTAATTCTAGTGGATTTCTGCCGTGTTATCGGCCCCGTGGTTTTTTACTCCGGTGATGGAGTTTTCCACGTAAAAATCTTGCGAGTTATTTTTATTTCCGCATTGGGTTTTTATCGCAACGATTTTTGAGTGTTTATACGTTTACACCTATTCACCCCCCTCTAGGTGTTTTTTTCCCTATTTAGATCCTTATTACATATAACCCAACAAGTGGTATCAGAGCGGGAATAGGGTTGTAAACAATGGTTGAAGGTGGAAACATCAACCGACCCCCGTTCTTCGATGGAACAAATTATGCGTACTGGAAAGTGCGGATGAAAGCCTTTTTAATTTCCATCGACGAACGGGTGTGGCAATCAATTGAATTAGGATGGTCTAATCCAACTGAATTTATTGGTGATGTTCGCACCTTAAAACCTAGGTCGAAATGGACCAAGGAAGAGTTAGATTCATCTTCTTACAATGGCAAGGGAATTAATGCTATTTTTAATGCCTTATCTCAAACTGAATTCTCTCGCGTCTCGGCATGTGAGACTGCGAAAGAAATCTGGGATGTTCTTCAGGTTACACATGAGGGAACTAACCTCGTGAAGATTCAGAAACTGCAAATGCTTACGGGCAAGTTTGACTCTATCTTGATGGCAGAAAATGAATCTTTCACGGACTACTATACACGATTGCAAGACATCGTAAACTCATGTGCTAACCTGGGAGAGAAGATTCCAGAATTTAAGATTGTAAGAAAGATCTTAAGAACTCTTCCTGAACGATTTTGCCCAAAGGTTACAGCCATTGAAACTATTAAACACCCGGACGAAATACGTGTAGAAGAATTAGTTGGTTCATTACAAACATATGAAATGACGTTTACTACTAACAATTCTTCTGGAAAGGCATCCACTTCTAAGTCTTCAGGTTATGCGTTGAAAACAACTAAGGAAGAAGACGCGGATACATCCTCCTCAGACGATGACGAGAACCTTTCTATGGAGGAATTTGAGAAGCAGCTCGCTCTCTTGACGAGGAAGTTTCGCCGCAACTTTCGAAGGGGTAATTAAAGCAAATCTCCATCCTTCGGAAAGTCGATCAAAGGCAAGGGTACTTCAAGTTACAAGTCAAGAAAGCAAGAGAACTTCTCAAAGGATAAGAAAAGTTCAGAGGGACAACTACAATGCTTCAAATGTCGAGGCTACGACCAGATTGCAACGGAGTGTCCCAACAAGTATCCGGCAAAGAAGAAGGCGATGCAAGTCGTCACTTGGGATGACAACTCAACGTCAAATGAGTCGTCTTCAAGTGATGAAGAAAAGAGCTCCACGGCATTCCACGCGTCTATATCTTCACCCTTCATGTGCTTTATGGCAAGTACATCCGAGTCATTGCGCTAGTGGTTATTTCAGTTTCCCCCAGCCTTTTATTGGAGCCCTTTGGTATTTCACGTCTCAGCTCAGTAGTGATGTGTTTTTCCTCGCCCGTGATTTACTTGCCCCTTTGAGATCCGTGATTATGGAGTACGAGGGACGCCCGTTGTAATTTCTGGCTCGAGAGATGAGAGGATTGCACATCGGGTCATACCGTACTTGTTGTTGTTACGGAGTAATCACGAGGAGCGAGTGGGGTCTAGGAAGCTGGAGACGTATTGTTAGATACCGAGCCGTGGTATTCTTGACTCCTGATGGGCTTGATCTAGTTTCGAGGACGAAACTTTCTTTTAGTGGGGGAGGATGTGAGGTCCCGGAATCCCCCGCGTAGGGTTGCTGGTTGTTGGACAGCTTTCGGTCGCCGTTGGGGGTGTTGGTGCGCGTGTTGGGGTCCAGAAATGGATTCGTGGTGCATTTTGGGATTTGTGTTGCATCACTGGAGGCCTGCGTGGTGTGTCGGTGATGTTTGCGCGCAATTTGGACACATTTGGTGGACTTCGGGCTTAATTTGAGACCCCGTGGGAAATTGGATGACCCGTCGGGTGCTTTGAAGTGATTTCGCGCGATTCAGATGTCAAAATTGGACTCCGGGTGAAGTCCGGATAAAAGTTTACCTCTCCGGTCGCCTTCGGGAATTTTTAGAGTTGGAATTTGGCAAATCGGACTTCAGATTTGGACCCGGAGCGAAAAAATCGGATCGAGTGGGCATTCGGCAATTTTTCGGGCGAGAATTTGGGAAAATGGACTTCGTTTTTGGATTCAGCGCGCGAAATCGCTAAGAATGGACTATTTAGTTGTTGGTTTTGGAGCCCAGTTGACGTGCGCGTTTTTCGAGGCATCGCGGCACGTTTTTCAAGGTGGCGTGTGGATCCCGAAGCAGCTTTTGGCGGCACGGATCCCGAGGGCGCGGCAGGCGTACGGTCGCGACAGGGGGCACGCAGGCGCGCGGCGCGGAATGCGCAGGGGCCGCCACGTGGCGGCCCCCCGTTGGCGCCCGCGCGGGCGCGGGGGCACGCGCGCCCGTGTAACGGGCGCGTGTCCCGCGCCTGCGCGTGGTGCGGTGCAACGCGCCCGTGTGGCGGGCGCTTTGCCGCGCGCCACGTGGCGCCCGGGCGCGTGCGTGAACCCGGCGCACGCGCCCGGCTGTGGACCGTCGGTTTGGGGCTCCCTGGTTGGCCCGTGCCGTGGACCGGGGCCGTGGACCGGCCCCGTGGACCACCTCCTCCTCCCCCTTTTCTTCTTCTTCTTCTTTCTCTCCCGAGCGCCATTTGCTCCCTTTCCTTTCTTTCTTCTTCACCCGAGAGCGAGAGGGAGTGAGGGAGGAGGTTGCGTGAGGTGCGGCGGCGCGTCGTGGACCTCGTTTTGCGTGCGAGGTCGCCCGGCGGAGCGTTTCGGCGACGGCGGCGCAAACGGGTAGGTCCCGTGTGTTGGTTTTTCTGTATTTTTGTACAGTTTTTGGAGCGTTCTTTTAGACTGTTACTGACCCTCTTTCTCCTTTCTGTGTTGGGCACCGTGCACCGTTTTGCGTGCGGACTCCGTTTTGCGTGCGGATCCTGGCACCGTGCACCGTTTTGCGTGCGGACTCCGGCACCGTGCACCGTTTTGCGTGCGAACTCCGTTTTGCGTGCGGATCCTGGCACCGTGCACCGTTTTGCGTGCGGACTCCGGCACCGTGCACCGTTTTGCGTGCGGACTCCGGCACCGTGCACCGTTTTGCGTGCGGATCCTGGCACCATGCACCGTTTTGCATGCGGACTCCGGCACCGTGCACCGTTTTGCGTGCGGACTCCGTTTTGCGTGCGGATCCTGGCACCGTGCACCGTTTTGCGTGCGGACTCTGGCACCGTGCACCGTTTTGCGTGCGGACCCCGTTTGGCGTGCAGATTCCAGCACCGTGCACCGTGTTGCGTGCGGACTCCGGCACCGTGCCCCGTTTTGCGTGCGGACTCCGTGGAGGCCAATTGCAAGTGTCTACGAGCAATTGGTGGCAAATCGAGGTGGGTGGCCTTATCTCCAAGTTTTATGGACTGTACAGTATTTCTACTGATGTAGGACTATGCATGATAGTTTATTTCATTGTGTAGCATGCTAGATTGTAGGAATTGTTATTCCTTTTATTATCTGTTTATATAGTTATCTTGGAACTTGACCTAGCACCCCGTCATACGTTGCATGTGTAACCAGACCAGTAGAAAACCCTCACTTGGGCTAGGGTTATTTATGCTTAGACATCCACACTGTTCTTTCATCCCTGGACATAGTGTTTTCTCGCCCGGGTAGTGGGCCGAGAGGTCGGGACTTGCTTTTAGTGTGGGATGCTTTTGCACTCTTGCTTGGGAGCAGAGTGGAGTCTGGTAGTTGTAGCGGGTTGCTTATCTGTGCGGGGAGCCGTTTGGGTAAACGGTAGTCCCGAGAGGTCTTGTTTCCCTTTTACGCTGTCGTAGGAGGGAGCCGTTGAGTAGACGGTAGTCCCGGGCCGTCGAGTATCTTCCGGTCCGTATTGTTGGGAACCGTTGGGGTTGACGGTGGTCCCAGGTCGTTGAGTGTTGTCCGACCTGTTTGGTTACCCTGAGTTGTGGGTCGTTCCTGGCTGTGGAGTATCTCCAGCCAGTGAGCTTTGTGCTGCGAGCTGTTGGAGAGGCTAGTGTCTCGTGTTTCGAGTTAGCCGATCAGCTGAGTCGTCGAGAGTGCTCCGACTGTTGTGCGAGATATTTGGGGATCTTGAGTCCTACCGTTCTGAGAGTGAGCGTGGATTTTGACTAGCCTGCATATGCCAATGTTTGATACTCTATGCCGCGCCGTTCTACTCAGTTGGAGTTGCGTCCTGAGATGCCGCTGTGGATACGATGGTTGGCCTGTTGAGGCAGTTTTTCCGCAGTGGAGGCAACGATGGGCCTGTGAGGCAGTTTTGCGCGAGGGATGAGTTAGTCGGACAGGACGCCCCACGTAAATCCCGTCCTCATGTGGATGTGTGGTAGTGGGCAGGAGCGTTCCTAGTCGACAGGCGCAGGCTTGACTGGACCCTATGAGGCAGTCGGTTCGATTGGGTCTATTGAGCAACTTGGGTGCGAGTGGTCGCTTTTACTTTCATCTGTTCCACTTTTTGAGTATCTAGATAGAGGTATGGTAGCTGTAGAGTAGCTCCAGCTTTTCTTGTTCAGATTTCATTGCACTATTATCTTTTACCTCTAGTAGACTTAGTGGGCGGACCGTTGGGCTTGTTGACGGCACCCACTGAGAACTACTGTGGGAAGTAGTTCTCACACCCGTCGTGGTGTCTTTTTCCCCAGGAACTTCTTCTCCTGTTCCTGTTGCTCCAGTTGCTGATCCTTCTGACCGAGGCGAGGGAGTCGCGAGCTAGTTCCCTACCCGTCATTGGAGTGTAGCGGTACCCCTTCAGAGGAGAGCTTCAGTAGATTAGTTTACTTCCTTTTTCCTCTGTTGAGAGACCTTTGTTGTGAGGTATAGAGTTGTACTTTATTTTACAGTTTGAGAGACTGTTGTAGTGAGGATGTTCTTGTATCGAGAGTCTGTACACTGATGTATTTATTGGAGTTACCTCCCTTTTGAGTTTTGTATCAGAGGACTTGGTATACGATCGTTTTTGGGAGATGGTTATTGTATTATTTTCAGTTGTACAGTGTTTGGTTTTCAGTTTTTAGTAGTTTACTTTCCGCTCTGATATCTGTATACTGTAGTTGATTCTTTCTGCAGGTTAGACGCTTCGTCTGTACGGCAGTTTCCGTACAGACGACGGATCTGTTGGCGAGCCCGGGTCGCAGTTTCGACCCCGGGGCGTGACAGATTAGAGTGGTATCAGAGCCTAGGTTGTAGGTCGTGGTGGACTTAGAAATCCTAGGCTTGTGGTTGGATATTAGGACGACTACGTGAGAGTCGTGACTTTTAGCGAGAGTCATGATTGAGTTTTTACCTCTCCCAAGGGACGGGATGAGAGATTGACATGTTTACTTTCCTAAGCGATTATGTTGGCTGCCGACAACATAATGCTAGGAAACGGATGACATGTTTTAGACTTTCGCTGGATTGGGTCGCTTGGTTGTTGTGTCCTGACGTTTGTTGTGGTGCAGTGGATTGCGATACCCCTGAGACGTCGTGTTGTGAAGAGGACACACCCCGCATCTGATGAGCACCCGAGCAGCGGGAGACAGAGCCATCAGAGCAGAGCGAGACCCAGGAGTTTGTGCGTTGAGATAGTTTCCCACTTTAACCGAGAAGGGCCAAATCCCTGAACGGTAAAGGATCGAGGACTTCGATAGGCTGAGCCTAGAGTCTGTTCTTGTTTGATTGGGGTTCTAGACACTAGTCTATCGGGATTTTAGGATCTTTGCCGCGTCAGTCGGTTCTTTTCGCCTTTGAGTGGGGTGTTGTTGTGGGAGCCGTTTGGAGTGACGGCGATCCCAGCTGTGTGGATATTTTCCCTGGCTGAGTTACCCGGAGGATATTTTCCCTGGCTGAGTTACCAGGAGGGCATTTTCCCTGGCTGAGTTACCAGGAGGATATTTTCCCTGGCCGAGTTGCCAGGAGGGCATTTTCGCTAGCTGAGTTACCAGGAGGACATTTTCCCTGGCTGAGTTACCAGGAGGATATTTTCCCTGGCTGAGTTACCAGGAGGATATTTTCCCTGGCTGAGTTACCAGGAGGGCATTTTCCCTGGCTGAGTTACCAGGAGGGCATTTTCCCTGGCTGAGTTACCAGGAGGATATTTTCCTGGCCGAGTTGCCAGGAGGGCATTTTCCCTGGCTGAGTTACCAGGAGGGCATTTTCCCTGGCTGAGTTACCAGGAGGATATTTTCCCTGGCCGAGTTGCCAGGAGGGCATTTTCCCTGGCTGAGTTACCAGGAGGGCATTTTCCCTGGCTGAGTTACCAGGAGGATATTTGTTGGGTTATATGTAATACGGATCTAAATAGGGGAAAAAAACACCTAGAGGGGGGTGAATAGGTGTAAACGTATAAACACTCAAAAAATCGTTGCGATAAAACCCAATGCGGAAATAAAAATAATACGCAAGATTTTTACGTGGAAAACTCCATCACCGGAGTAAAAAACCACGGGACCGATAACACGGCAGAAATCCACTAGAATTAAAACACGTACAAGGTGATTTACCGTACACACTTACGACTCAACCTTTTCATACGCTCCTGGAGGATCTTCTCCGCTCGCTCCGCGACGCTTCTCGAATCCACGATCTGCGCCCAACGCCGAATCCACGGCGTCCAACGTCGAATCCACGACGTCCGACCGAATCCACGGTCTTCACCCAATAGCACCCTTCGAATCCACGAACGTGCCTCGCTCCGAATCCACGAGAGCGGTTGAACCTTGAATCCACAAGGACACGCGAATCCACGCGCCGATTTTTGGGGTAAATCGTTGTTTTGGGTGGTGATGATCCGCCGAATACTTAGATCAAAAATAGATCGGAAATACCATCTAAGTATTCATTAGTTTGATTCAACTCGAGATGTGAGTATGAAAACCTAGAATCAAACTAATCAATATAGATGAAGAAACATAGAGTATTCTCTAATGATTTCCTTTCTTCTCTATATGTGGATCTATAGCCGTATAAAATGGTATATGAAAATGACGGCTATGTGGATTAACCCTAGAAAAAGAGTCATAGGGTCTATTTATAGGTTAGAAACCCTAGGAAGGAGATAAGAATCAAAAACCTAACATTTCTGGAAATTTTACGGACAGCGATCCGGATCGGACTAGCTAGGATCCGGATCGTCGTAACGAGACAGCCAGTTCCAGAAAAACGAAGGTTCGGGATCCGGATCGAAGTGCACGATCCGGATCGTTCATACAGTTTACCAAACATCAACGTTCGGGATCCGGATTGCGAAGCATGATCCGGATCGTTCAAGGAAAATGGTAAACTCACTGTTCGGGATCCGAATCAAGAGACTACGATCCGGATTGAACTGATGTATGAACGAACCACCTTCGGGATCCGGATCGAACAACCTGATCCGGATCCTGAACATGTCCCAAGTCCAGTTTTTGATTTTTATGCAATAAAGGATTCTTCCAAGTGTTTCTACACTACAAGAAGTATTCGGATCACACAAAATATTTAGTTAAACGTACCTGATCCTTTTGAATTCTTCTTTCTTGAGATTGAGTTAAACGATCCAACTTTCTTCACTTTCAATCTTCAAGACTTGAGACTTTCACGAAACTACGCCAACTCAAATTCCGTAACAATCTCCCCCTTTGGCGGTTTCGTGACAAAACATAGATCCACTAAAGAAAATTCAAAAAGATATTTTTGTTGCTATCACCATACAACAAAAATTTACAATGGAGATCCAAAAATTTAAAAACATGAGATAAACTCCTAAAACAGACTCTAGACTTAGACATCTGTACTCTCTGCACAAAGAAATCATTCTTGACAAAAAGAGATCGTTAGATACCTCAAGAATATTTAGCATACAAAACCTAGTACAGAGATAGAGTTTATCTAATCATCATGACATTTGAGAACTCAGATATGTAAGAGAATCATAGTCAAAAACCAACATATCTTCTATGCATTCAAAAACCAAATGTCAAAATGTTAGTCCAACATCAACTTGTTAGTCATATTACATGCCCGAATAGTTAGTCGAATAGTTAGTCGAGACATGCAAACAATCACAAGATGAAAACCAAAGTTGAAGTTGAGATCATACTTACCTTGATGTATACAAAATCTTCACCATCAAGATTTTCACAAACATTGTTCGAGTTCCCTTACCTTGATGTTCATTCACATCATCATTGTACCTTGATATTTCATCATTCAATTTCATCATCATTGTTCAAAGTTCTCTCTAACTCTCTCCCCCTTTTTGTCACAAAACAAAGCCAAAATGTAGTTAAGACTACGAAATGTTAGGAGAGTGAAAAGTTCTAGTAAAACGTAAAACCTGAGAACTAAGCTAAAGTAAGTATAAAACTAAATCCTAAAATCAAAATCCTGCACAAAAAGAAAAGAAAAAAAAATGAGTCAAAAGTAATCAGATGTCAGAATCTGAGTCTTCAGAGCTTGTGCAACCCATTTTAGAGAGTATCTTTCGCATCCGCTTGTCCATTGAATTGATCTTCTTCGTTATTGTAATGTGAGCTGCCGTGGTAATCTCAAGCTCATTGGTAATTCTTTGTTGTTCCTTCAAAACTTGTTCTTGCTTAACAGATAGTCGCTGTTGTTCCTTGATAATCGATGTTATTGATGCTTCATCATCTGTGCCGGGTACTTGTCGAGATGGTGATGCGGCAGTGCTTGTACTATGCTTCGTTCCAGATGCAGGAACTGGAGTGACATGCGGCAACTTATGGAGGGATTTGACAATAGTAGACTCATCTATCATGCTCAGACATTGATGATAAGTTGTTGAAGTAATGTCAACCTGAAATTTCTTTAAAATCCTCATTATAATCAAGGGAAATGGAATTCTCTCAGTGGGATGAGGATGCTCAACATATCGCGCCATTCTATTCCAGATAATGTACGGAATGTTGATATTCAATGCCGTTGCCTCTGATGGATGTCCTATGAGATACAAAAACAACAACCGGTCCCATCTCACAACCTTTGTCTGCATATTAGGAAGTATATTGTAACATGTGATGAAGTTTAAGAAGCGATATTCAAGACGAAGTTCCTTAGACCGAACAGATTTTTCGGTTGATTGTGTTCCCTCGAGACAAATTCCCTCTATAACTTTTCGCCATAATGTGTTTGTCAAATTTACCCCCTTCAAGTAGTGAACTCCTTTCTTGCTGGCTTCCATTCCCAAAACCTCGCCAATCAATTCTGGAGTAATCTTAAACCTTGTGCCTTGGATATTCGTGTAGAACTCCATAGGACCGTTCTCAAACTCTCGAAGATGCCGTGCATTAGTATAGAAGGTCCTCACATGATGCAAACAGTAGCCAAGAGTTTCTGGGAAACGACACACTTGAATTAGGTTGGCTTGTTCAATCAGAAGACCAAATCCAGGAGAGTGACCTTGCAGAGCCTCAATGTTAACATGCCTTTCACCAATGCATTCGCGATGTGCAAAGGCTCGAAGACGATCAGTGTTAACGAATACTTCTTCCAAGCGATGTGGGGAGTCAGGGGCTATCGGCGTGTCAACATTAATGTCCTGTCGTAGCCCACGGCGTCTAGTTATTCTCTTTCTTTTTATGGAGATGGTTGGTGCTGCCACTGATGCTTTTCCTGGTACCTTAGTTGCCTTTTCTTTTGATTTAACAGACGCCTTTCTCCTTGAACCATCAGACGGTTCTTGTTCATACATTGAGTCATCATCATCCGTCAATGCCGCCCAGTCAATCTCATGACAATCTACCTCTGTGTCACTGACCTCGACAAATTCACCTTTTTGTTGGAGGTTCTTGGCTCTCTTCAGTTTATTTGTTGGGCGAGTGTGTACCATTGAGACCAGGAGAAGGATTAACCAAGAGAGTGCCATTTATCAAAGTGCTTGAGTTAAGAAGGTGTCCTGTGAAAACCAACTCAAGAACACAAAAATTCTTAGTTTTCAAAAATTAAAAAAATTGTATCCAAAGAATCATTATCATGTAGAGAGACTAAGAATCAAATTAGTTTTGCAAAAGGACTTTTAAAAATAGATCAATTGCATGATTTTCGAAAATCCCTATTATATGCCCTAAAACCGAAATTTTAGAAATCGAAGCCTAAAAATCCGTTAATCAGGAGAATACCTAGCATATAATCAAAACTAATCTACCCAGAGTTCTTATTTCAAAAGAAATTTGATCAAAAACCATCCACAAACAAAGTTGATCCAAGAAATTCATCACGTTTGAGGAGGAAAAGAGAAAAACGGTGAAAAACCGAGATTTTGATCAATAAAACTTACTTGGAGTTGAAGAACCTGAGTTTGAAAACTTCCAGGAAGGATGAAATCTAGAGAGAGAGGCTCTGGAAACTTTGGAACAAAAGATTGGAGTAAAGAAATCAAAAACCCCTTTCGTTCCTTATAAAACCTAGCCGCGATCCGGATCAGTTCATAACTGCGATCCGGATCGGCTACCCGCAGTGAGAAACTGCGTTCGGGATCCGGATCGGCAGATACAATCCGGATCGTCAGCCCGCAGAAGAATTCCTGCGTTCGGGATCCGGATCATCTACCCCGATCCGGATCGGCCCCAACTTTTTCTTTAGAAAATTTCAGAGAAATTCAGTAAAATCCAGAAAAAGATTGTACGCACAAATGTGTATCAACTTTAAACAAAAATCATCGTTTCATACAACAAGAATTAGATTATGCCAAATCTATCAATAATATCCAAAAATGAAACGAAAATTTACAAAAATTAAATCCCTTAAAGTTGAACACCTTCAATCACATCTAACTTGATCTTATGAGTAATGCCTTTATCAAATCATCAATTCAGTAAAGAAAATGAAATACAAAGATCAATAGATGTTTGAAATCCCAAATATAATAGATAATATATCTAGACAATCTGTTGAAGAGAGTGGCTCTTTGAGCATCTTTCATTAAAAACCCACCTTATACCAACCTTGAAATTTGACAGAGTCAAGTATTTCAACATGCATTTTTCTTAATCAAAAATTTGAACAACCATGCTTGGTATACATGTGGTAGCTGCACACAATACTCGGACGACCGAGGTGGTAGCTCTTTCCTCCATGTGGTGGTAGTTTTCACACTCCTCATTGGGATGTAACTCTTTCCACATCTTTTGAGCATTTTACCTTTTCTAAGACTCCCCCTCAATTGGCTATCAATTATTTAAGATATAAAGTATTCAACCAAATATTGATCTCGATTTCATACTCGACTAAGCAGTCAAATAAGATAATGACTATACCAAGAGAACATAGAGAGAGAAATTGACTTTGATCACTTTAGAAGATGATTTAATTAACATAAATGATCATTGCAACAGTGAAATATTATGATGGCAAAAGCATAATAAATTTCTAAATGTGCGAAAAGATGCAATTAAAGTCAATTATGATCTATGCTCAATTAATGTCCTATGTACAAACATAGATAATGAACAAAACAAAAACAAATACAAAACCTATCCTAAGCAAAGATTTCAAAAAGAAGATTATTTCAAAGAAAGCATCCCAATTGCTTTTCGTAAATGAATAAAACGTTTTTGATCCAAAGGTTTTGTTAGAATGTCAGCTAATTGATCCTCAGTTGAAATATATGAAAGTTGAAGAGTATTTGATTCAACTAGCTCTCTAAGAAAATGATATCTAAGTTCAATATGTTTTGTTCTAGAGTGCAACACAGGGTTTTTAGAAATGTTAATAGCACTAGTGTTGTCACAAAGTATTGTTACCGAAGATGCTGAAATGCGGAAGTCGCTCAGTACGCTTTTCATCCAAATGAGTTGAGTTGAGCAACTTCCAGCTGAAATGTATTCCGCTTCGGCAGTCGAGAGTGCTATGCAGTTCTGCTTTTACTATGCCATGCAACAGGGCAATGGCCAAGATAGAAGCATGCACCACTCGTGCTTTTCCGATCATCCACTGATCCTGCCCAATCGGCATCTGAGTATCCAACAATATCCAAACTTGTTCCCATAGGATACCAAATTCCGAAATTAATTGATCATTTGATATACCGGATGATCCTTTTCACCGCTTTCAGGTGAACCTCCTTTGGTGCTGATTGATATCTCGCGCAAATCCCAACACCAAAAGATATATCCGGGCGACTAGCCGTGAGGTAAAGTAGACTTCCAATCATACTTCGATACAATTTCTCGTCTACATTCTCACTATGTGATTCACTTCCAAGTCCCTTGTGGCTAGTTCCCATTGGAGTCGGAAAATCTTTACAATTTTCTAGATCAAACTTTTTGACCAACTCCATAGCATACTTGGATTGACTCAAGTGAATACCTTCATCATTTTGTTTAATTTGCAATCCAAGAAAATAAGTCAATTCGCCCATCATGGACATCTCAAATTCGCTTTCCATGGTCTCCGCGAATTTAGAAGCATCGTTATCTCTTGTTGCGCCAAATACTATGTCATCGACATATATTTGTGCTACAATGAAATTGTTTTGATAATGCTTCATAAAGAGAGTCCTATCAGCTCCCCCTCGAGTATAGCCCTTCTCCAAAAGGTGCTTTGTTAACCTTTCGTACCAAGCTCGCGGTGCTTGTTTCAGACCGTAAAGAGCCTTTTTCAAACGAAAAATATGGTTAGGTTGTTTATGATCTACAAAACCTTTCGGTTGAGCCACATAAACTTCCTCATTTAAAAACCCATTTAGAAATGCGCTCTTAACGTCCATTTGAAATAATTTGATTTTAAAATGACAAGCAATAGCAAACAGTATACGAATGGACTCGAGTCTAGCTACAGGGGCGAATGTTTCGTCAAAGTCTATACCTTCTACTTGAGAGTAGCCTTGAGCAACTAATCGTGCCTTGTTCCTGATGATAGTACCATCCTCATTTTTCTTGTTCTTGAAGATCCATTTGGTACCTATCACATTGTGTTGCTTTGGAGGCTTCGTTAATTCCCAGACTTTGTTTCGCTCAAATTGATGGAGCTCTTCCTGCATTGCTTTAATCCAGTAGTCATCCTGAAGAGCTTCATCTATGTTCTTTGGTTCGATTAAAGATACGTAGCAAGCGAATCCACAAACCAACTGCCTCCGAGTTCTGACTCCTTCTTGTGGATCTCTAATAATATTCGATTCCGGATGACCCTTGGAGATTCGTAGCGTTTGTTGAAGCGGAGTACTCGGAGATATATGAGATGATTCCTGCACATCAGATAAACTAGAAGAACCATTAGATGCATCATTACTATTGGAAGTATTATTATGAGAAGATGCACTAGCAGGAGAATCATCATCTAGAGAGATATCGAGGGTAGATTTTCCAGTTTCAAAGTGAAAAGCTTCATCTACTTTAACATTTATAGATTCTACGATCGTCTTAGATTCAATGTTAAATACTCGATATGCTCTGCTATTCGTAGAATAACCCAGAAAGATCCCTTCATCACTTCGAGAGTCGAACTTTCCAAGATTTTCACGGTCACGTAAAATGTAACATCGACTCCCGAAGACACGAAAATATTTGATATTGGGTTTTCTACTAAACCACAGCTCATATGGTGTATTTAAAGTTCCTGGGCGCAAGTAAACTCTATTAATGACATAGACAGCGGTGTTCACAGCTTCAGCCCAAAAATGTAGCGGCAAATTCCGGCTATGAAGCATCACACGCGCCATCTCTTGAACAACCCTGTTCTTGCGCTCAACAACACCATTCTGCTGAGGTGTATAGGGTGCCGAGAATTCATGTTTGATTCCATTTGAAGTGCAAAAATCAATAAATTTTGAATTTATGAATTCTCCACCTCTATCACTTCTAACACGAATGATCTTTTCATTCTTTCAATCATAATACGATGGCAAATCTCATGAAAAGAGTCAAACGTATCAGCTTTCTCTTTCAAAAATGCTACCCATGAAAACCGAGAGAAATCATCACCAATAAAAAGATGTACCATTTACCTCCCAAAGATGGTTGACGGGTCGGCCAAAAGAAAAAGAAGAAAAGAAAGTAGTATACATAAACTACACAAGATTTAATCGAAGAACGATTAAAGACAAGGAGGAGTTTCACCTTTGCATACCCAAACCTTTTGAGTTTTGGAGTATGTTGGCAATGGTTGAGAAGTTTTCCTAGATGAAGACGTCTTGCAAGATTGGTCTTTTTCTTTTGTCATCGTCTTGTTTGAAGTACTACCAATGTCATTTTCTTTAGGAAAATCCTTCTTTGAGTTCCATGGAGTGAACTTGTTGGTAGCAGTTGCAAGATGTGGTTGATTTGATCTTTGAGCTCCAATCTTGCAATTTCTTCCAATGTGCCCTGCAGAATTACAACGAAAACATACCTTTGTGCTTGACGATTCTGAAGAGGATGAAGTAGGTTTGTTGTCGTTAGTTGTCATGATTTCCGGTGTCGGAGAAGGAGATACCGACTGAGGCACAAAGACTGTCCCAACCGAACTAAAATTGTCTTCAGTTCGATTGTATCCGAGGCCGACTTGTTGTTTGACCTAGACCAAGAAGTTTATCCAACTTACTCCTTCCTAAGGAAAATTGCTGTAAGTCATCCTTGAGTTGGCAAATGGTCTGTGTCATTTCCAATTTTTTCCCGTCGGGTCTCGCCGTAGAGCTTCAAGAGATAGTTTGCTTTGTTCATCATATCTATATAGTTCTTCTCGAGTTGCTCATTGGACTCTTGAAGGGAAACATTTCTTTTATCAGTTTATCCCTTTCCACTTCAAGATCGGTCGAGAGAGAATTACCCTTTTTACTTCTTCTTCGAGATCCTGCAATCTCCCTCTCACCCCTTGTTTTGCTTAGCCGGTTTCTTTAAATCCCGTAAAGATCTGTGATAGGCTAGAGCAAATTCTTCACCTTCCGAATCATCCAATTCGTTGTCCGTTGCGTTCTTTTCAACAGTGGAGTTTGGACAAAACGACTCAGATGTATTTGCCATAAAGCACATGAAGGGTGAAGATACGGACGCGTGGAATGCGGTGGAGCTTTTTCTTCATCACTCGAAGACGACTCATTTGACGTTGAGTATGTCATCCCAAGTGACGACTTGCATCGCCTTCTTCTTTGCCGGATACTTGTTAGGACATTCCGTTGCAATGTGGCCGTAGCCTCGACATTTGAAGCATTGTAGTTGTCCTTCTGAACTTTTCTTATCCTTTGAGAAGTTCTCTTGCTTTCTTGACTGTAACCTGAAGTACCCTTGCCTTTGCTCGACTTTCCGAAGGATGGAGATTTGCTTGAATTACCCCTTCGAAAGTTGCGGCGAAACTTCCTTGTCAAGAGAGCGAGTTGCTCTCAATTCCTCCATAGAAAGGTTCTCGTCATCGTCTGAGGAGGATGTATCCGCGTCTTCTTCCTTAGTTGTTTGCAACGCATAACTGAAAGACTAGAAGTGGATGCCTTTCCAGAAGAATTGTTAGTAGTAAATGTCATTTTCATAAGTTTGAATGAACCAACTAATTCTTCTACACGTATTTCGTCCGGGTGTTTAATAGTTTCAATGGCAGTAACCTTTGGGCGAAATCGTTCAGGAAGAGTTCTTAAGTATTTTTCTTACAATCTTAAATTCTGGACTCTTCTCTCCCAGATTAGCACATGAGTTACGATGTCTTGCCATCGTGTATAGTAGTCCGTGAAAGATTCATTTTCTGCCATTAAGATAGAGTCAAACTTGCTCGTAAGCATTTGCAGTTTCTGAATCTTCACGAGGTAGTTCCCTCATGTGTAACCTGAAGAACATCCCAGATTCTTTCGCAGTCTCACATGGCCGAGACGCGAGAGAATTCAGTTTGAGATATAGGCATTAAAATAGCATATTAATCCCTTGCCATTGTAAGAAGATGAATCTAACTTTCCTTGGTCCATTTCGACCTAGGTTTTAAGGTGCGAAACATCACATTTTAAATTCCGTGGGATTAGACTCATCCTCATTCAATGATGACACCGGTTCGGGATGGAAATTAAAAAGGCTTTCCTTCCGTACTTTCCAGTA
>CM055071.1:8319337-8371302 GCA_029204045.2 Tillandsia leiboldiana | reverse complement strand
ACGCGCGCGCGTGGCTCGCCAAGCTCCACCAACCCGCACACAACACTCCCAAGCAGCAAAGAAGGAAAGAAAAATAAAAGAGAGGAGAGGAGAGAAGCAAAAACCACAATCAAAAATAAAACCATAAAAATAAACGACCTCGACGAGGCTCGCCGACCTCGCTCGGCTTCACGCCCTCGCTCGGGGAAGAAAAGCTCAAGAAACCCACTCCATTTCCTCCTTCCTCATCTTCCTTCTTCTCTTTTCCTTTTCTCTCTTTCTTTCTTTCTCTCTTTCTTTTTTTCCTTTGCTGCAGAGGTGGAGGGGAGGGGTTTTTATAAAGCAAAAGCTTTAATTAAATTAATTAACTTAATTAACTTAATTCCAAAACCCAACTCCAACTCACTTTTTGCCCTCGGGCCCTCCGCCGCTGCCCGGAACCTCCCGAACCTCGCTGTAAATCAAAAGTACACGCGCTCACAGCTTTTTCTCTTCAAAAAGCTCATCGTTGAGTCGGGGTGCTCAAATCAAATACCCGGCTCCAAAATTGCCAGTTCCGACTCACTTTTGCCTCCGGGTCCTCCGCGTCAGTCCGGAACCTCCCGAACCTCGCTGTAAATCAAAAGTACGCGTGTCCACAGCTTTTTCTCCTCAAAAAGCTCATCCGTTGAGTCGGGGTGCTCAAATCAAATACCGGCTCCAAAATTGCCAGTTCCGACTCACTTTTTGCCTCCGGGTCCTCCGCGTCAGTCCGGAACCTCCCGAACCTCGCTGTAAACTGAAAATACACCTGCGCCAAGTGTTTCCCAATTTTTCTACAACCCATAGCGGTGTCGGAGCTTCCCGTGCCAGTCACCTACGCGTACAAAGCCCGAAACAAGCAGAGGCTTCCGCGGGGATCCAAATCAACCCGAACTCCTCTGTAACACAAAGGGGACACATCCAAGGCAAACTCCTCCGCACCACACCATCCTGCAGGTCGGTGCGTCATCCAATCCCGGTGTTCTACACTCTCCCCCCCTTAAAAAGGGTTTCGTCCACGAAACCCAACTAAATCCATACTTAGGAGGGTAAACCAAAAACAAAAGGGATAGGAGATCCACAAATTGTCCAAGGCTCTCAAGTGGTCACTCACATTCCTCATGTTGACAACACTGAGCCTTTCCCCAAAGGTATGATTCGACTGCAAAATCTTCTGGTTTTCACCAACAAGAATCGCATCGTCGATGAGGATAACGCAGTCCTCGTCCATCACCAAGGAAGGGAAAGCAAAACAAAACTTGCGGGGTTCAAAAAGGCCTCATCCAGCCTGATCACAGCTCGAGGATCCACAACTCGCATAACTCGTTTCTATATATAACTCTCAGGCTGGTAGTTTTCCTCGATTCGAGATCTCATAAAACCGAAGTTTAAGCCTCCTAAGGCAAAACCCCTCTGATGCCTCATGGCCACCAAAACTCCAGTTCCACAAAACATAAACCACCTCCCTCCACAGGGGAAAACTTTCAACCTCGAGAACCTTCTCTCGATTTTGGCACTCAATTCCCAGGGTTACACAGCTCGCCTAAACAGGGCATACTGAACAAAATGTCCTCGCCGGGACAAAGCAATCATACATCCTTGCAAAATCTATCACCGGCGTTACCTCAACCTGACCTCCTGAGTGTCCAAGCACTTTAGGTTCGAGGGTTCTGAACAATTCCATGACCTCTCTATCACGGCAATATCCGGATCAAAGCTGGTATCCTCCTCAGCTTTGCCTCTCGCAAGTTACACTGGCCTTGCATAGTCCAAGAGCTTCTGATCTCTGACATTAACCTGGGTCCAGGCCCAACCCAAACGGTATCTCACCTCGTTGGGTCCTCCGTCACTCATGCGGCTGAATCACAAGGCCTAACCACAAAATTTTCGATGCCCAAGTGCAACTCTCAAAGCTAGGCAACCAACTTCTTCCTCATAGAAGTTGTAGCACCATCCTCAAGAGCCCCTCAAGCTCCAAGTCGCCTCGGAGATAAGCAAAACCCATGACGGTAACACCACCACCCGTCCAGTGAAACAGGGAAAAACACAGCTCTCAAATCAGTAGGGCATTAGTCAATCTACTTGACCACGCAAACCGCTCTAACTGCCCTACTGGTTCCGGATCAGTATCCAGGCACAACCCTTGGCTGTAAGGTTCCATAAAGATATCAACCACTCGAAGGCATCTGCCCAAGCACAAGGTGAGACTAATCGAGTTCGAACCTTACAAGAACTCACACGGTTGTGTACCCACAACGTGACATCACCACTGTGTAACAACTGCCTGGATCCTCACTGTCGTATCCCCACGACGAGGTACTAGGTCTCACAGACCTCTCGATCCGTCAAATTTCGCAGCTGCGCTCACAGCTCCCTCTGTCTCACGGTTGATACTCCACGAGGTGCTGTCGAAGTTGGCGCGGTTCCCAAACCACGTCAACCACTGTCTCGATCTCAGTCCCAATCAAGTAACTACCTGGTAACTCGGCCAGGGGCATCACCACCTGGTAACTCGGCCAGGGGCAAGTAACCTCCTGGTAACTCAGCCAGGGGCAGGTAACCTCCTGGTAACTCAGCCAGGGCATCATATATCTCATCACATGCTATAAAAAATACCCTCCTCCTGAGCAGGTCCACGGAGGGTCAATGTCTTCTCTCTCGACAATCCATGATAGCATAAATTGGGACGACCGATTCCTATCCCAACCTCGTATCAACACCTCTACACTGAGGTAGGACTAACATCTCGATGATCAGTCCAAGGTCCTAGCTGCACTGACAGGACAGGCAGCACTCATCCACGTGCTTCACGCGATCTGAAAATTGATCCAAACGTGCACAACCATCAGTCCAGACACTGGCCCACACGAGGGTACCCCCGCTTTACCGAAACGCACACACGGCGTTGGCATTAAGCAAGCTCTAACCCGACGGCCACACCAGGTGAGACGCGATCCACAACCCTGGCGATGAATGCGGCCCATGCAAAAGGGGAACTCACATCCTGGCACTGCTGCTGATGCCCGCACTGTCGAGAACCTCCTGGTCTCTGTCTCCTCTGAGACCCCTGATCCAGAGGGTGGAATCACGGCAACCTCGAATCACGCGACTATCGCAAAATCGGCGATGCCGGAGCTCTCTCTCCGAAGCGGGTCCCCCGCTCACCGTCTCCCTCGGACGGGATCACTGATCCTCGGTCAATCCATCGAGCATGCACACTCACTGCATCCAAGGTCGGCACTCGCCGAAAATGCACGAAGAGGTAGGCATCTCGATGCAGCTCCCACTCGAACATAACCAACCTCTAAGCCTCATCCTGGGCGTCCAGGGGTACATCGCTCAACCGTCACAGAAACTCACCCTAGAACATCAACTGCGCTCCCGATGGTCCAACAAGACGAATCCGACGCCACCAGCTCTCTTGGCGTCCGAAGGCAAAAGTGCATACCCAAGCGCCCTGATGCTTATCCTGGATGAACAAATCCTCGAACAAATCTTCCATAACAGCGTTCCAGTTCTCGGCCTCTCACGGCTCCAACTCAGTCCCGAAATCTACCAGGGATGGAACTGGATGCGGTACACAACATATCAGCAACCTCTCGCTGCTTCCGCACCATCAATGGTGCGATCCGGAACAGAAATCGACAAAGTCGCGGCCGGAGGTACTACTGACGATACTCCGGGAGATGCTCTCGGTCCAAGCATGTGCATCCCACGCTCCATGCTCTCTCTTCCTGGCGCCGTAACGCCTCAAATACCAGGACTGCTTGGGCCTGGATCTCTCAAGCCTCCCTCGGCTCCATCCATTTAGCTTTCCGCTATACGAGCCCCTCATCCCGGGTCAAACACGCCCTCGCCGCTGCACGGCGTCTCGGAAGCATCCAAAAACCACAGCAACAGACAAACATTAGGACCAAGACTCTCTCGACCCAAACAAACGAAAGTCTAAACATGTTAACCTTTCTAAAGCATTATGCTGTCTGCAGCCAACACAATCACCTTGAGAGAAATAACATGCGAGGTCACTCACCCCAATCCTCAGGGGGGAAGGTACACCCTCAGACAAGACTCTCGCTAAGGTCACGTCTCACACGACAGTCTTCCCACTGTCCAACCAAAAGCCTAGGGTCTCTAAGTCCCCAACAACCTATATTCCTAGGCTCTGATACCACCTAATCTGTCACGCCCCGGGGTCGATTTGCGACCCGGGCTCACCAACAGATCCGCCGCCTGTACGGAGACTGCCGTACAGACGAAGCGTCTAACCTGCAAAAGAGATCTATAGCTAACAAGTATCAGAGATGAAAGGAAGCAGAAACACCAAGCGGTGAAAAGTCCAAGTACAGCAGTCCACTAGAACCCACAACATAAGTACAAAAGCACTAAATGGTACAAAAGTGGAAACTAAAAAGTACAAGTGACACTAACACCGACACCACCGACTCGGGTAGGAGCTAGCCAGCTACGCCCTTACCTCGGTCAGAAAGCTCCGAACGAGCCAAACCTGGAACGGTCGCCTCAGGAACACCTGTCATCACAGCGGGCGTGAGATCTACTGCAACAGTCAGATCTCAGTGGGTACCAAAGCTAAACCCACGGTACACCCACTCAGTCTGCTGGAGACAAAAACACAGATAGATAGATAGATAGATAGATAGATAACTGGAAATGAATCTATCGCTACATGTCTCAATGCAATGCTGGAAGTAAGTTCTCAGTCTCTCTCACGGGAGGCTCGGAAACTACGAACGTCTGCGTCCCCTACAGCCCTTTATCAAACAAGAACGGGCTGTAGGCTTAGGCACCCATAGTTTCCGCCCCCGCACTGGGACTGCTAGAACTCTACCAGACACTAGAAGGCCACCTCAATCCCTTCTAGTAACCACCTGGTAACTCGGCCAGGGCATAACTATCTCTCTGGTAACTCGGCCAGTGATACTTACCTATCTGGTAACTCAGCCAGTGATTAATACCCATCTGGTAACTCTGCCAGTGGTAACTACTCATCTGGTAACTCAGCCAGGGGTTTATACCCATCTGGTAACTCTGCCAGTGGTATCCACTCATCTGGTAACTCAGCCAGTGATTTATACCCATCTGGTAACTCTGCCAGTGGTATCCGCTCATCTGGTAACTCAGCCAGTGATTTATACCTATCTGGTAACTCTGCCAGTGGTATCTACTCATCTGGTAACTCAGCCAGTGATTTATACCCATCTGGTAACTCTGCCAGTGGTATCCGCTCATCTGGTAACTCAACCAGTGATTTATACCCATCTGGTAACTCTGCCAGTGGTATCTACTCATCTGGTAACTCAGCCAGTGATTTATACCCATCTGGTAACTCTGCCAGTGGTATCTCGTATACTCTAACGATGCTACTAACACTCGTGTCCAAGTCGGAAACGACATCCCTCGACTTACACGACTGTTCCGCAATTACCTGATAGTAAGGATCCGATACCTTTGCATTCGGAAGCATAAAGGGCAATCCGTAGTTCATTGGGAGAAACCAACCCACCTGCGATCCATCCGCGAAAACCGTGCGCCAAACGGAGGTCCCGATGCGATCCCGCAGCTCCACGCGGCAAAACACGCGCCACCGGCCACGTGAGAAGCTAACCGTATGCCACAACTGCGAGACAAGAAGAGGGACCGGGATCAGAAAACATGCGGCTAAAACCGCGCTCACAAAGGGCAAAAGAAACCAAACCGGCGACGAGAAACGCCGCGCGTTGCGCGGAAAACCCATCGCGCACACACGCCGCGGCGCGTCGCCAAGTCACAGCCCGCGCGGCAAAGGCGGCGCAGCTGCACGGCTCCAGAAAACCCAGCCATTCGCGCGGCGCCCAGCAAGTCCGCGCGGCACAAGGCCGCCCGCGCGGCGCCCAGCAAGTCCGCGCGGCACAAGGCCGCCCGCGCGAGGGTCTGCAGTGCCGCGCGCCCAGCGCGCGGCCTGCACACCGCGCGGGGCCCAGGAGGCCGCCCGCGCGGGGCCCGCAGCGCCGCGCGCCCAGCGCGCGGCCTCCACACCGCGCGGGGCCCAGGGGGCCGCCCGCGCGGGGCCTGCAGCGCCGCGCGCCCAGCGCGCGGCCTCCACACCGCGCGGGGCCCAGGGGGCCGCCCGCGCGGGGCCTGCAGCGCCGCGCGCCCAGCGCGCGGCCTGCACACCGCGCGGGGCCCAGGGGGCCGCCCGCGCGGGGCCTGCAGCGCCGCGCGCCCAGCGCGCGGCCTGCACACCGCGCGGGGCCCAGGGGGCCGCCCGCGCGGGGCCTGCAGCGCCGCGCGCCCAGCGCGCGGCCTGCACACCGCGCGGGGCCCAGGGGGCCTCCCGCGCGGGGCCTGCAGCGCCGCGCGCCCAGCGCGCGGCCTGCACACCGCGCGGGGCCCAACGGGCCGCCCGCGCGGGGCCTGCAGCGCCGCGCGCCCAGCGCGCGGCCTGCACACCGCGCGGGGCCCAACGGGCCGCCCGCGCGGGGCCTGCAGTGCCGCGCGCCCAGCGCGCGGCCTGCACACCGCGCGGGGCCCAACGTGCTGCCCGCGCGGGGCCTGCAGCGCCGCGCGCCCAGCGCGCGGCCTGCACACCGCGCGGGGCCCAAGGGGCCGCCCGCGCGGGGCCTGCAGTGCCGCGCGCCCAGCGCGCGGCCTGCAGTGCCGCGCGGCCCCTAGGGCACCCGCGCGGCCCGCCTGCAGTGCCGCGCGCCCAGCGCGCGGCCTGCAGTGCCGCGCGGCCCGAGGGCACCCGCGCGGACCCGCCTGCAGTGCCGCGCGCCCAGCGCGCGGCCTGCAGTGCACCACGGCAGCAGGCCGCATGCCGCGCGGCCTGCTGCACAGCCAGGGTGGACCGGCGCCCTGCTGCTCGATTTTGGCAGCAGGGCGCAAGCTGCGCGCGTCGCTCCAACGCGGCCAGCGCAGCGATGGCCCCACAGCCTCGCGCCGCCAACCACCGCGCGCGCGTGGCTCGCCAAGCTCCACCAACCCGCACACAACACTCCCAAGC
This sequence comes from Tillandsia leiboldiana, assembly GCA_029204045.2. NCBI lineage: Eukaryota > Viridiplantae > Streptophyta > Magnoliopsida > Poales > Bromeliaceae > Tillandsia > Tillandsia leiboldiana. The sequence goes on along the minus strand of CM055071.1, from coordinate 8,364,302 downwards.
AGCAAAGAAGGAAAGAAAAATAAAAGAGAGGAGAGGAGAGAAGCAAAAACCACAATCAAAAATAAAACCATAAAAATAAACCGACCTCGACGAGGCTCGCCGACCTCGCTCGGCTTCACGCCCTCGCTCGGGGAAGAAAAGCTCAAGAAACCCACTCCATTTCCTCCTTCCTCATCTTCCTTCTTCTCTTTTCCTTTTCTCTCTTTCTTTCTTTCTCTCTTTCTTTTTTTCCTTTGCTGCAGAGGTGGAGGGGAGGGGTTTTTATAAAGCAAAAGCTTTAATTAAATTAATTAACTTAATTAACTTAATTCCAAAACCCAACTCCAACTCACTTTTTGCCCTCGGGCCCTCCGCCGCTGCCCGGAACCTCCCGAACCTCGCTGTAAATCAAAAGTACACGCGCTCACAGCTTTTTCTCTTCAAAAAGCTCATCCGTTGAGTCGGGGTGCTCAAATCAAATATCGGCTCCAAAATTGCCAGTTCCGACTCACTTTTTGCCTCCGGGTCCTCCGCGTCAGTCCGGAACCTCCCGAACCTCGCTGTAAATCAAAAGTACGCGTGTCCACAGCTTTTTCTCCTCAAAAAGCTCATCCGTTGAGTCGGGGTGCTCAAATCAAATACCGGCTCCAAAATTGCCAGTTCCGACTCACTTTTTGCCTCCGGGTCCTCCGCGTCAGTCCGGAACCTCCCGAACCTCGCTGTAAACTGAAAATACACCTGCTCCAAGTGTTTCCCAAATTTTTCTACAACCCATAGCGGTGTCGGAGCTTCCCGTGCCAGTCACCTAACGCGTACAAAGCCCGAAACAAGCAGAGGCTTCCGCGGGGATCCAAATCAACCCGAACTCCTCTGTAACACAAAGGGGACACATCCAAGGCAAACTCCTCCGCACCACACCATCCTGCAAGGTCGGTGCGTCATCCAAATCCCGGTGTTCTACAATAATACTTCCAATAGTAATGATGCATCTAATGGTTCTTCAAGTTTATCTGATGCGCAGAAATCATCTCATGTACCTCCGAGTACTCCATTACAACAAACGTTACGCATCTCCAAGGATCATCCTGAATCAAACATCATTGGAGACCCACAAGAAGGAGTCAAAACTCGGAGACAGTTGGTTTGTGGATTCGCCTGTTACATTTCCATGATCGAACCAAAGAATGTAGATGAAGCTCTTCAGGATGACTACTGGATTGAAGCAATGCAGGAAGAGCTCCATCAGTTTGAACGCAACAAAGTCTGGGAATTAACGACGCCTCCGAAGCAACACAATGTGATCGGTACCAAATGGATTTTCAAGAACAAGAAAAATGAGGATGGTACCATCATCAGGAACAAAGCACGTTTAGTTGCTCAAGGCTACTCTCAAATAGAAGGTATAGACTTTGATGAAACGTTCACCCCTGTAGCTAGACTCGAGTCCATTCGTATCTTATTCGCTATTGCTTGTCACTTTAAAATAAAACTCTTTCAAATGGACGTTAAGAGCGCGTTTTTAAATGGGTTTTTAAAAGAGGAAGTTTATGTGGCTCAACCGAAAGGTTTTGTAGACTGTAAACTACCTAACCATGTTTTTTGTTTGAAAAAGGCTCTTTACGGTTTAAAACAAGCACCGCGAGCATGGTACGAAAGGTTGACAAAGCACCTTTTGGAGAAGGGCTATACTCGAGGGGGAGCAGATCGGACTATCTTTGTGAAGCATTATCAAAATAACTTCATTATTGCACAAATCTATGTCGATGACATTGTGTTTGGAGCAACAAAGGATAATGATGCTTCTAAATTCGCTGAAACCATGGAAAGCGAATTTGAGATGTCTATGATGGGCGAACTGACATACTTTCTTGGATTGCAAGTGAAACAAAATGGTGAAGGCATCCATCTGTGTCAATCCAAGTATGCAAAGGAGTTGGTAAAGAAATTCGGATTAGAAGATTCTAAAGATTTTCCTACTCCTATGGGAACTAGCAATAAGGGATTAGGAAGTGAATCTCTTAGTGATAATGTAGACGAGAAACTCTATCGCAGCATGATTGGAAGTCTACTTTACCTCACAGCTAGTCGCCCGGATATATCCTTTAGTGTTGGGATTTGCGCGAGATATCAATCAGCACCAAAGGAGGTTCACCTGAAAGCGGTGAAACGGATCATCCGGTACGTCAAAGGAACTGTAAACTTCGGAATTTGGTATCCTATGGGAACAAGTTTAGATATTATTGGATACTCAGATGCCGATTGGGTAGGATCTGTGGATGATCGGAAAAGTACGAGTGGTGCATGTTTTTATCTTGGCCATTGTCTTGTTGCATGGCATAGTAAAAAGCAAAACTGCATTGCACTCTCGACTGCCGAAGCGGAATACATCTCAGCGGGTAGTTGTTCAACTCAACTTATTTGGATGAAAAGCGTGTTGAGCGACTTCCGGATTTCAACAACTTCGGTAACTGTTTTATGTGACAACACAAGTGCTATAAACATTTCAAAAAACCCTGTGTTGCACTCTAGAACAAAACACATTGAACTTAGATATCATTTTCTTAGAGAGCTAGTTGAATCAAATATTCTTCAAATTTCCTACATTTCAACTGAAGATCAATTAGCTGACATTTTAACAAAACCTTTGGATCAAAAACGTTTTATTCATTTGCGTAAAGCAATTGGAATGCTTTCCTTGAAATAACCTCTTTTTGAAACTTTTGTTTAGGTTAGGTTTTGTTTTTGTGTTTTTGTTCATTATCTATGCTTAGACATAGAATATTAATTGAGCATTAGTTTTATTGACTTTAACTGCATCCTTTTATATATTTAGAAATCTATTATGCTTTAGATATCATAATATTTCATTTGATGCAATGATCATTTATGTCAATTAACTCATCTTTGTTTTGATCAAAGTCAATTTCTCTCTCGATGATCTCTTGGTATAGTTTTTATCTTATTTGACTGTTTAGTCGAGTATGAAATCGAGATGAATGTTTGGCTGAATACTTTATATCTTAAATAATTGATAGCCAATTGAGGGGGAGTCAAAGAAAAAGTATTATGCTCAAAAGATGTGGAAAGAGTTACATCCCAATGAGGAGTGTGAAAACTACCACCACATGGAGGAAAGAGCTACCACCTCGGTCGTCCGAGTACTGTGTGCAGCTACCACATGTATACCAAGCAAGGTTTTTCAAGTTTGATTAATTAAAATGCATGTTGAAATACTTGACTCTGTCAAAATTTCAAGGTTGGTATAAGGTGGGAATTTTAATGAAAGATGCTCAAAGAGCCACTCTCTTCAATAAATTGACTAGATATATTATTTAATTTATCTGGGATGTTAGACATCTATTGATCTTTGTATTTCATTTTCTTTACCGAATTGATGATTTGATAAAGGCATTACTCATAAGATCAAGTTAGATGTAATTGAAGTTGTTCAACTTTAAGGGATTTAATTTTTATAAATTTTCGTTTCATTTGTTGGATGTTATTGATAGATTTGGTATAATCTATTTCTTGTTGTATGAAACGATGATTTTCATTTAAAGTTGATACACAAAAGTGCTTACAATCTTTTTCTGGTTTTTCTAGAATTTCTCTGAAATTTTCTAAAGAAAAAGTTGGAGCCGATCCGGATTGGACCTGCCGATCCGGATCCCGAACGCAGATATTCTTCTGCGGGCAGCCGATCCTGATTGGACCTGCCGATCCGGATCCCGAACGCAGTTTTTCACTGCGGGTAGCCGATCCGGATCGTAATCACGAACTGATCCGGATCTCGGCTAGGGTTTTATATAGAACAAAAGGGTTTTGATTTCTTTTACTCCAATCTTTTGTTCCAAAGTTTCCAGAGCTTCTCTCTCTAGTTTTCATCCATCTTGGAAGCTTTCAAACGCAAGTTCTTCAATTCCAAGTAAGTTTTATTGATCAAAATCTCGGTTTTTCACAGTTTTTCTTATTCCTCCTCAAAACGTGATGAATTTCTTGTATCAATTTCATTTGTGGATGGTTTTTGATCAAATTTCTTTTGAAATAAGAACTCTGGGTAGATTAGTTTTGATTATATGCTAGGTATTCTCAAGATAAACGGATTTTTGGTCTTCGATTTCAAAAATTTTGGTTTTAGGGCATATAATGGGAATTTTCCAAAATCATGCAATTGATCTATTTTTAAATTTCCTTTTGCAAAACTAATTTGATTCCTAGTCTCTCTACACGATAATGATTGTTTGGGTACAATTTTTCTAATTTTTGAAAATTAACAATTTTTTCGTGTTCTTGAGGTGTTGCTCACAGGATTTCTTTTCACAAGAAACCAATAGCAATGGTGATCACGTGGATCATTCTTCTTCTGGCTGCTATGGTACATACGAGAGACACTGTCAAGCCCAAGAGGGCTAAAAAGGATGAAGTCAATTGGGATGAGTTGTCAGATGATGAAAAACATCCTGGAAAATCGCCACAGAAAACCTCTGTTGCATCGAAAGGGAAAGCCCGTGTGACGCCCCAACTTCCCAGGGGGTCACCCATCCTAGAACTACTCTAGCTCTAGCACGCTTAACTCTCATGTTCCTTTTGGATCTTGCTACCATCCAAAATGCTATAGCCGGGTTTAAGAGTTTTAGTCCTATTATATCATTTATATATAGGACTATTTCAAATTCCGGGGGTGTCACATTCTTCCCCCCTTTAAGCCCTGACGTCCACGTCAGGCTCAAGCACACTCACAAGCACCAGGCGATGTGAGACTCGTCTCGCTAGCCTTAGCCGACCTTGTGAGGAGCTACACTCCACCCACAACGGTCATTAGCCGGGGAGCCTCGCTCTACCTGCTATATAACCCTGGCTCAGCCGAGACTCATCTCACATTTCCGGCTGGTGAATGGCTCTGATACCAACTTTGACGCCCCACTTCCCAGGGGGTCACCCATCCTAGAACTACTCTAGCTCTATTGCTCATGGCACCACAGGGACTCAAGGGCTTGCCCAAATGCAGTCCAGAAACTGCTGGATCGAAAGATCCAAATCCCTCGTTCACTAACACGACGACATTGCTCCACACACCAATCCACACAGATCCCATTTTATCTAAAGTGAGCATCGAGCTCAGGGAACATAATGGAGCAACTTTCATATTATGCTCGAACCCTAATTCCATTCCAAACTTCATTGAGGCATTTTAGCAAACACCTTATGAGCATTGATTACAAAACCTTTAACTAACTCCAACCTAAGTGATAACTCTGTACAGAGGGAACTGGGGAACCTCTAACTTGGATAGGAGACATTCATTCAGGGTTTAGAGATTACCTGGGTGCTTAAACGGCGACGGGAGGCGACGACGGCGACCCGCGGCCAACCTCACCCGAGCTCGGTGGCCATTAATGGTGGAAATCAACCGGAGGCTTTTGAGACCCAGCAACTTGGACCAAATGAGTCCCCTCGGCTCCCCGATGTCTCCTGTGGTGGTGGTCGGCGGCGCGGGGCTGCGGCGGCGGCCGGAGTGGGAGCTCGGCCACTACAAGGTGCAATCACAGAGAAGAGAGAACCCACGTTAAACTTCACATGCAAGTGCATGGGGGGCTTCCTACAGACCCTACGAACTCACCTGAGTGGTCTTCCAATCGTGTGGAGCCCCGGCGATCGCCGGAATCCAAGCTCGGCGAAGCTAAGCCCTCTAATGGCGGATTCCGGCCGGTGGGTCCTGGGCCGGCGCAACTTGGGCCAATACGTTCCTCTCGGCTCCCCGGAGCTTGCTGAGGTGGTGGCCGGCGGCGCGGATGAGCGGCGGCGCCGGACGGCGAAGTTCGGCCGAGGTGACACAAAGCCCGACTCTATGGCTAGCCCGTACACCTCCGATCCTCGCCTGATCACCACCAAACTTCGGGAATTGGTTGAAGTCGACGAGGAGAAGAGGATCAACGGTCTTGATCGGAGTTTCAACGGCTGGAAAGATCCCTCGCCGTAGATCGGCCGATTATTCACTTTCGGCAAGGAGTCGCTCCCGCCGGCGACCGGGGGCACGGCGGCAGCCCGGACTTCACTGGTAAGTTCCTCACGATGTCAGGTACCTCATATACACACTCATGAGTCATTTACATGAAGTATTTCCCAAAAACTCACCTCGCCGGAAAGCTTGGAGAAGAAGGTGACCTCCGCGGCGGCTCACGGCGGCGCCCGACGTCGGGGAACCCTTGGCTCGGTGTCAACTTCACAGAGACACTCGCAGACCCAACTTGGAACAACCAAAATCATTCTTGATGCCACCCACACCAAGATGACCGAGAAGAAAGCCTTTTTGTGGTTCTCTTGGTCCTCTCCGGCGACAGGAACGGCGGCGGCGCACGGCGCGTCGGTTGGAGAAGATGGTGGGGTGGAGGCGCCGGTTCCAGAGGGGAAACAAAGGGTGGCTTAGGTTTAGGGTTTCCAAAAGACAACAACCGCTTATTGTATATAGTGCATAAATGCACAAAATCCACTTTGATCCTTCCACACTCGCTATTTGGACTTAAGTCCTTTAGCGAATTGTTCAACTTACAGTCTAGTCCCTCACTCTAATGCAGCACGCTTTACGGAGCAAAAATATTTGGGCTCTTATGCAAAATACTATGATTTTTCCCATATTTCACGCTTTTCGAGATAACCGGGTTGTCAAACTGAAAAGCGGACACCACCACGACGTCCGGCTCGACGAAACCTATCAGGTAGCGATTTTTGCTTTTCGAGAAAAGTGCCCGGATAAAATCTCGGTCCATAAATACTGTATCAAAATACAGTTTCTTGCGCTTTTCGAGACTCTAGGGTCGTCAAACAGAAATTCCGTCAATACCATTGCGTCCAGATCGTCGAAACCGATCAAAACGATTACCTGGATCACTATGTTCGGAATCCGAACAGTGAATCGGTCCGCGTTTCACTCAAAGGAGTCCCGAAATTGGGGTTACTGTTCATCTACAGTAATTCACTTAAGTGACCCTGTGCGCAGACCACTGATATATTGGTCGCGACAATCGCCCGCTTCTTCACTGATTTCTGGAAGATCCGACCGTCAGATTGAAAAGTGCTGAATATGAATTTCGCTCAGTTCGACGAGACGATCACAACGGTCATCTTGGATTTCCAAGATTACGTCCGGATTAGAAGATAGCCTTTTTGTCTCATAAATGGTGCTACTTGCACACTGGCGATTGACCAAATAGGTCAACATAGGTCTTTTGAATTCAAAACCAACTCAAAATTCACCTTTAATCTCTTTATTAGAAGAAAAAGATATTTCGAATTACTACATCACTCACACCTTAAAATAAGTTTCGTCCTCGAAACTTGAACACACCCGGAATCCCATAAATAGGGAAAGTGCCCAACTATGTCCGACTTGCACTCCCAAATGGCTTCGCGCCCCTCATGATCCGCTCGTTTCTCTCTGGCACTAGGAGAGATTGCAGTTTCCCCGCCGGGCGCTGACGTTCGGCCTTTACTCGATGACCGACCCAAAAGCGAGCCACGCGTTGTGCTACTTCCCTTGTCAATTCAAGCCACCAACAGTCTGTTGTTGATCCGTCCTGCTACGTAATCGCGGTTACCGGTATGTCTCCTGTCTGACCCTTGCCGCTCCAGGCGTTGACTGCTCCCTTTTTCTTTCCGGAGTGATCTTGATTGGACGCATCGTTTTCTTGAGTTACTTGGTCATAAAGGCCCTTAACTCTTGCGTTCTTCGAAGTCCTCCGGACGTTTGGCCGTCCCAAAAGCTCACCCCGCGATGCCCAAACTCACACCTTTGGAGTTTGGCCTACCCTCTCTGGTCCTTGAGGTTCTGTAAGGTCACCCGAAGACGTTCCCCGCAAGTTGACCCAAAAAGGGTCCGGAAACTTTGGTCATCACACCCACGAACACCGTTGGGGCGCTCAATAATCCATCCCCGAAGCGATGACACGCGAAACGCCATATGTATCTTGGCGGAACTCGGTGGTAACCCTGAACGAAAAACTACCGGACGGAACCGCCCTAAGATTTCAGACAGACGACGGGCTCGACCCGCCCTGCAACCCTACCGTTCCGTCCATCTTGGTCGAAATTAACATGAGTACGCCTGCTCCTCGACTTGGAGTTCCCTGTTATGACGCAACTGGTTCGCGGACCACCTCTGACGGTGTCGAGCAGTCAGCAACCAAAGTCTTGCGATGCGTCGAGGTACCCCGGTCCTACTACCAAACCTGGACCGACGGCCCTTAAATGCCCAAACTAATCCGACAACAAAGGGGGAGGCCACACTAATACCCTTACAAAAACTCCGGGATGTGCCAATCCAACTAGCCGGGTCACCGCCTACAAGTAATCCTCCTTTGAAAACGATGAACCCACCCGTCGCCAACACGGACTACTTCCGCCCGTCACCAACACGGGCTACTAGCTCGGAGCATAACCACCATCCCGGATTGTCCGCTCCGACTGTCCGTCTTACCGAGGCGACGGTCAAAACTAAAGCTAGGTTTCAGCTCTAAGACCTACCACAAGGTCTACCCCATAGAGAAAGCTGAAAGCAGGTCATCCTAGCCGAAAGTAACCGATGCCAGAGCGCCATGTAGTCAACAACCCCTCGCCGATCTGTACTGCTTCACAATCACAAAACTCGCAACCCAAAACCTCAAGACTATGCCTTGGTTATGGGAAGCCGGCGACAAAACCCAAGGAGCACGGTCCTACTTCCGTCTTGGCACCTAAGGGGGTGCGACACTCTGATTAACCTCTACCGCTCGGTTCCAATCCATTGCCCTTCCAAGCACCATGCACTGAGCCGAGCTGCATGCCCCCAGACCAAACGATCACATTCCCAACTAGGAGTATTCTAAGCTCTAGGTCCGCTCGACTAAAAGAAAGAATCGAGCCCAAACAAACAAGATTTGCTAGCCCCGGTGGTCTCCTTTCTCAACCCAAAGGAGAACCCCAAGACCCCATCTCGACGATTTCTACCACCATCGCAGTGTCTACAGTAAAAAGCCGAACTATGGGTAATAGCCGTAGGGGAAAAATCCTCATTCCCACCCATACCTTGTCCAATATGCAAAAGAATTGGTCGACTATCTACCGTAACCTAGAACTAGTAGACCTAGAAGGTACAAATTTAGACAAGAGGCTCTCCAGTTGCTCACGACCGACAAGGCGGCCGACTCACTAACAAACACCGTCGGATTATTCTACCCCCAGTCACCGTCACTAACGACGACCAGCACGTCGGCAGAGGAAGGGGTTCGAAAAAAAAACAACGCCCGGCGCAACGATCTGCTGTGATAACAGCTGCACCCAGTGCATGAACACCGTCAGCAGGCCCACCGTGTCCCGTGCTGGTTGCTTAATCCATTGATTCCTAGCAACCATCAATACCCCGGTGGCAGCCGACCTCGACCCCAGCCTCCATAACAACCCTACTGCACGAGTCAAAACAACACGACTACACAAGCACGACAACCGAGCTACACCGGGAAACGAAACTTAACCCGTACACACACCAACACAAGTCAGTTCTAGACTCCGCTAGCTTAGCACTCAACCAACTATCGAGAAAGGGACCTATACTTCCCCCCCCGCTCCCCCGATCACTCGCGTTCTACGCTTCTATGCCCTCCTCATTTCATTCATTAGTAACTAAGTGAGGTATCTCTGTGGATGTCGGGCACTAACTGTTGTGATTAAAGAAAAGTCTCTGATATGAGAGTTAAGCGTGCTAGAGCTAGAGTAGTTCTAGGATGGGTGACCCCCTGGGAAGTTGGGGCGTCACAGCCCGTGCAGAGACATCAAAGGAAAAGGCACCGCCCACTGCTACGGAAAAAGGAAAAGCACCAATGACCTCTTCATCCATATTCTTAAAAAGAAAAAGACTCGCTCGACGACCTGGACGAGCTCAAGGTATTGAAATAAATGAACCATGTCAAGAGAATCCAAAGAATATCTCTAAAATTGACACTGAATCTGAAGACGAAGAAGATTGGGACACATTTCTTCATGAAGTACAACAAGGTATTGATGAAGAAAATAAGGTTTACCTAAAGAACAGGAAGCTACTGAAGTCTTCCTCAATACTTAAGCAGCAAGCAAGGAAAAAGAATGTGCCAAGCAATGAACCTCTTGACAATTCACATTCTTTGCCAAGAAGATCTCCTCGGAATGAAGGACAGACTGCTCCGTCAATCGTCACACAACGTTCTTCAAATTCCAGAAGAATTGACCAAAAGGGAAACCTGGAGTCTTCCATCAAACAAGAACAAGACAAAATGGCTCTAGGACTCAGAAAGATGTCCAAGGACATACATCAGATGAAACAAGAGTGTTCCACGATTTCGGGAATGCTTAAAGGAATTTTGAAAAAGCTGGGCTGCACGAGCTCTGAAGACTCTGCCTCAGATGATTGACTTGTGCTGATTTCTAATAATTTTCTTTTGTGCAGGTCCTTAATTTGTAGTTTTAAGTTTTTGTTCTCAAACTTTTGGTGCTTGAACTGTTAACTATTCTCTCCGTTTTGGTATTTTTTTGGCTAACTTTTGTGACAAAAAGGGGGAGAGAGAAGTATAAACAATGATACTATGATACAATGGTTACTGAGAAAACTTGAAACTATAGAGGTAAGTATAACCTCAACTTGAAAGGTAAGTAGAACTTCAACTTTGGGTTTTCATTTGTGTTTGAGTGCATGCCTCGACTAACTATTCAACTAACTATTTGGGCATGTAATATAACTAACAAGTTGATGTTCACTAACATGACATTTGGTGATTGATTGCATAGAAGATATGTTGGTGTTTTAACTATGATCAGTTTACATATCTGAATGTATAAATGTCATGGTAAGTATAAATGAGTATAAACTTCATCTCTGTATGTGGTTTTTGAATGATATAAAATTCTTGAGGTATCTAACGATTTCTTTTGTCAAGAATGATTTCTTTTGCAGAGAGTACGGATGTCTAAGTCTAGAGTCTGTTTTAGGAGTTTAACTCATGTATTTTATTTTGGATATCCATTGTAAATTTTTGTTGTATGGTGATAGCAACAAAAATATCTTTTTGAATTTTCTTGAGTGGATCTATGTTTTGTCACGAAACCGCCAAAGGGGGAGATTGTTACGGAATTTGAGTTGGCGTATTTCGTGAATTCGGTTAAGTCTTGAAGATTGAAGGTAAAGGAAGTTGGATCATATAACTCAATCTCAAGAAAGAAGAATTCGAAAGGATCAGGTATGTTTAACTTAATATCTTTGGTGATCCGAATACTTCTTATAGCGTAGAAACACTTGGATGGATTTGTTATTGCATAAATAGCAAAAACTGGACATGGGACATGTTCAGGATCCGGATCAGATTGTTCAATCCGGATCCCGAAGGTGGTTCGTTCATACACCAGTTCAATCCGGATCGTAGCTTCCCTTGATCCGGATCCCGAACACTGAGTTTACCATTTTATTTGAACGATCCGGATCAGGCTGCTGCAATCCGGATCCCGAACATTGATGTTTGGTGAACTGTATGAACGATCCGGATCAAGCACTTCGATCCGGATCCCGAACCTTCGTTTGTCTGGAATCTGTTTTTCTCGCTACTGCAATCCGGATCGCCGATCTCCGATCCGGATCGTCGTCATGTAAAAACTCCAGAAAAGGATAGTTTTTGATCCTTATCTTTTTCCAAGGGTTTCTAACCTATAAATAGACCCTATGATTCTTTTTCTAGGGCTAATCCACATAATAGAAAAAGTAGCCGTCATCTTTTATACGGCCTAAGATCCACATATAAAGAAGAAAGGAAATCATAGATTCTATCTTATGTTTCTTCATCTATATTGATTGATTTGATTCTAGGTTTTCATACTCACATTTTGAGTTGAATCAAATCAATGAATACTTAGATGGTATTTCCGATCTATTTCTAATCTAAGTATTCGGCGGATCATGTGATAACCGCGGATTTATTTTACCTTTCTGGGCTTTCCGTTGATTTTTTTATTGAACCGTTCGGTTGACAATAGGGGTCCGAGGGTAATTTTTTTTTCCTTGTTTTCTGGGCAGACGGTCGGGGCGCGCGGGTATGTTTGGTTAATAAAGCTTGCGAAACGGAGACCGGCGGCGCGATCGGTTTTGGATTCCGACCCCCGGATCTCCCAGAATAAATTCCGGAAGCTGGTACCGTAGCCCAGGTGACTTACACAATTACCGGGGGCAGACCGAACTCTGGTCCGCAATCAGATCGATTTTAGTCGATCAGTTTGAGGTATGGGATTAAACCACCCCTTTTTGTTTCCCTTTCACACGAGGGGTTAAAATTAATTTGGGGTCCAAAATCCACTACGCCCAAAACGTCTAAGTAATCGGCCTTGGGAATTAGGTTTTCCTAAACCTCGCCTCCCCCCCCTCCTTGGCGTACAATATCCGAGCGTGGACGAGGAGCGGTTCCCCAAAACCCTCGTCCTTCCCATCGGCCGGCGTGGAAGAGAAGAGATCGATCGCCTCCCCGCAAAGATCCGACGAACGCGAAGAGGACGATCCCTCTCCTTCGCCCGGTACCGACGAAAACAAGGTGAGCCGTGCTTTCGTTTTCATTTCTTGTCTTTTCTCGTCACGAACGAGGGAGGGGGGGGGGTTTCTTGATTCCGTCGGAGATGGAAGGAGAGGGGCGTGCCACCGCACGCGGAGCGCCGCGCGGAGCAGCCCGCGCATGCGGGGACACCGCGTGGTGCAGCCCGCGCATGCGGGGGCGCCGCTCGGGGCACCCGCATGCGGGGCGCCGCGCGGAGCAGCCCGCGCATGCGGGGACACCGCGCGGTGCAGCCCGCGCATGCGGGGGCGCCGTGCGGGGCACCCGCATGCGGGGCGCCGCGCGGGGCAGCCCGCGCATGCGGGGGCACCGCGCGGTGCAGCCCGCGCATGCGGGGGTGCCGTGCGGGGCACCCGCATGCGGGGCGCCGCGCGGGGCAGCCCGCGCATGCGGGGGCACCGCGCGGTGCAGCCCGCGCATGCGGGGGTGCCGTGCGGGGCACCCGCATGCGGGGCGCCGCGCGGGGCAGCCCGCGCATGCGGGGGCACCGCGCGGGGCAGCACGCGCATGCGGGGGCGCCGCGCGGGGCACCCGCATGCGGGGCAGCCGCGGGGCAGCCCGCACATGCGAGGCGCCGCGCGGGCAGCACGGCGGCGCGTGGGGGGTTTGGTCGCTGCCGTCGGGGGCCGGCTGGTGTTGGGGCTTTTCCTTACTTCGCGTTTAAAGGTTCTTGACCTCCCCGCCCGGGGATCCCGTTTTGCAGCTTCGGGGAGCGCGCCGGAACGCGGGGAGCCGAGCGTGGTTTTCCTACTAGCGACAGGTGGGTTGTTTTTACTTTATTCCTAACCTCTAAATTCTATCATATTGGACGGGGTCTATTCTGAGTGTACTGGGGTTAAATAATGATGGGCGATAGCTTATGCATGTCAGTGGGTTCTCTATAGTGTTTAGCGTCGGTTACCGACGGTTGTTCTCTTTTTAACCATTATATGTCAGCGGGCCACCTTCGAGTGCGCGTATTATTACCTTGCTTTCGATTATGCACTTTACCTCATTACTCTTGTTATTTATATTATGATGCTGACATGATGGTGGTTACGGTTACTTGGCTCGAGGTTGCCACACGCGCACCCGCGGTTTGGCCACCGCAAAGGGTGCGCTTTTCCGGAAAAGTGGTCTATGACCCGTGTATACCCACGAGGTGACGTAGTGGGGCCCCTTATTAGTGGTGGGGTTGAGGCGCCGAGGTGCGAGCGGTGCGACCCGTCGGTTTAGTTGTCCGGCATGGTCGGGTTTCTGCAGGTACGGTATGGGCCGTCGGTTTAGCTGTCCGACGTGTCCGGGTATTACAGGATGCAGGTGTACAGGTTGCTTTCCCTCCTTGGGAGGGTGGTTGCTCCGGTGGTCTTCACGGTTTGTTTTTACTATATTCTCCTGCTCTACTATTTTTGCGTCACTGACATCCCACTTCGTGACAGGGTTCGGACGGTGGGAGAGGTAGGCGGTGGTGAGGACGGGACAGGAGCAGCTGGGTCGCTGGGGACCCTGGACTGTATTTCTTCTTTTATTCTCGCTTTTCATTGCATTATAGTTATGTGAGAGGTTCGCGATACCCTCGCGGGGTCGGCGTGGATGTCGGTACGGGTTGCATTTAGTGCCCCTTGTGCATTACTTTCCCTTTTATTTCTATCGGCCATTTAAAAATCAAAAAGGCAGAAGCCAAAGAAAAGATTGCGAAAACCGTTTTTAAAATCTAAGTGTCGTGTGGGCACTGGTTTCAAAACCCTGTGGATTTATGGATTGCGAAAGGGATTTCAAAACTTGGTGTCGGGTGGGCACCGCTTTCAAACCTTGTGGATTTATGCTGACTTCGAAACTGGCTTTCAAAAACGTAAGCGCCGGGTAGGCGCTCTTTCAAAACTATGGATTTATCCTTTCCAAACTGATCGACCATATGTTCTTCTTTTATTAGTTTAGAATGCTGGTTGGTTGTGAATGATTGTTGTGATTGATTGGATGTGTATGTTGGAACATGTACTGAACGCTACGCCGTGCACGTACAGGGGAGACTCTGTCCGGTTGCAGAGTGACCCTGTATGTGTGGCGGGTCTGGGCACGTGCCGGGGAAGAGGGGTTCTCTTTTAAACAAAAAAATTTACACGTCAAATATTCGACCTTTATGAATCGTTTCCGCTAAAACAAACCCCTGGGGCGTGACAGATCATCACCACCCAAAAAACAACGATTTACCCCAAAATCGGCGCGTGGACTCGCGTGGCCTTGTGGATTCAAGGTGCAACCGCTCTCGTGGATTCGGAGCGAGGTACGTTCGTGGATTCGAAGTGTGCTACTGGGTGAAGACCGTGGATTCGGTCGGACGTCGTGGACTCGACGTTGGACGCCGTGGATTCGGCGTTGGACGCACATCGTGGATTCGAGAAGCGTCTGGAGCGAGCGGAGAAGATCAACTAGGAGCGTATGGAAAAGGTTGAGTCGTCTGTGAGTATGGTATATCACCTTGTACGTGTTTAATTCTAGTGGATTTCACCGTGTTATCAGTCCCGTGGTTTTTTACTCCGGTTTGGAGTTTTCCACATAAAAATCTCTGCGTTTATTTATTTTTCCGTATTGGGTTTTTATATCGCAAAGATTTTTGAGTGTTTATGGTTTACACCTATTCACCCCCCTCTAGGTGTTTTTTCCCCTATTTAGATCCTATTATTCATATAACCCAACAAGTTAATCGGCGAGGTACTAGGAATGGAATCAAACAGATCGAGGTTCAACTATTTGATGGGAAGAAGTTTGACGAATGCCATGTGGCAAACCGTGATAGAAGGAATTTGTTTGGAAGGAACTGAATCAGCAGATGGTAAATCTATAAAATCCAAACAACTTCGGCTTGAGTACCGATTTCTTAACTTCATCGCGTGTTACAACATTCTCCCTAACTTGCAGACAAAGGTATTGCGATGGGATAGAATGCTGTTCTTATATCTCCTAGGTCATCCTTCTGAGGCCGTAGGGTTGAACATGAACATCCCGTACATAATTTGGAATAGAATGTCTAGATATGTTAAGCATCCGCATCCAACTGAACGACTTCCATTCCCATTGATCATCATGAGGATCTTGAAAAAGTTTAAGATTGATATCAGCTCGACATCATATCAACACTGTTGGGGGATGATAGATGAATCAACAATTGTGAAGTCTCTTCACAAATTGCCTCATGTCACTTCGACTCCTTCCTCTACAAAGAAACCTTGTGCAGGCACCTCTGCCTCGCCTTCACATCAAGCACCAGGAGCAGATGATGAAGCATCAATAACCGCCATCTACAAACAGCAACAGAGACTGTCTTTTCAACAGGAGCAAATCACCAAAGAGCAGAGGCGAATCTCCGAAGAACTCGAAATAATCACAACGTCCCAAATCACATTAACTAAGACGGTCTCGTCAATGAAGAAGTTAATGCAGAAAATGTTCTCAAAAATGGGATACAGCGCCTCGGATGACTCAGATTCAGATGCTTGAATCGTTTGTCTAATAATTCTCTTGTGCAGGAACTTCAAATTTTTAACTTTTTTTTTTGTGCAGGTTTTTACGTTTTAGTTTTTTCGTTTTAGTTCTCACACCTTAGGTACTTGAACTGTTAACTATTCTCTCCATTTTGGTAATTTTTGGCTAATTTTTGTGACAAAAAGGGGGAGAGAGAAGTATAAACAATGATACAAATGTTTGTGAGAAACTTGAAACTATAGAGGTAAGTATAACCTCAACTTGAAAGGTAAGTAGAACTTCAACTTTCGGTTTTCATTTGTGTTTGAATGCATGCCTCGACTAACTATTCGACTAACTATTTGGGCATGTAATATAACTAACAAGTTGATGTTCACTAACATGACATTTGGATTTTGATTGCATAGAAGATATGTTGGTGTTTTAACTATGATCAATTTACATATCTGAATGTATAAATGTCATGGTAAGTATAAATGAGTATAAACTTCATCTCTGTATGTGATTTTTGAATGATATAAAATTCTTGAGGTATCTAACGATTTCTTTTGTCAAGAATGATTTCTTTTGCAGAGAGTACAGATGTCTAAGTCTAGAGTCTGTTTTAGGAGTTTAACTCATGTATTTTATTTTGGATCTCCATTGTAAATTTTTGTTGTATGGTGATAGCAGCAAAAATATCTTTTTGAATTTTCTTGAGTGGATCTATGTTTTGTCACGAAACCGCCAAAGGGGGAGATTGTTACGGAATTTAAGTTGGCGTATTTCGTGAATTCGGTTAAGTCTTAAAGATTGAAGGTAAAGAAGGTTGGATCATATAACTCAATCTCAAGAAAGAAGAATTCAAAAGGATCAGGTATGTTTAACTTAATATCTTTGGTGATCCGAATACTTCTTATAGTGTAGAAACACTTGGATGAACTTGTAATTGCATAAATATAAAAAACTGGACATGGGACATGTTCAGGATCCGGATCAGACTTTGCAATCCGGATCCCGAAGGTTGTTCGTTCATACACCAGTTCAATCCGGATCGTAGCCTTCCTTGATCCGGATCCCGAACACTGGGTTTACCATTTTATTTGAGCGATCCGGATCAGGCTTTGCAATCCGGATCCCGAACGTTGATGTTTGGTGAACTGTATGAACGATCCGGATCAGGCACTTCGATCCGGATCCCGAACCTTCGTTTTTCTGGAAGCTATTTTTCTCGCTACTGCAATCCGGATCGCCGATCTCCGATCCGGATCGTCGTCATGTAAAAATTCCAGAAAAGGATAGTTTTTGATCCTTATCTTCTTCCAAGGGTTTCTAACCTATAAATAGACCCTATGATTCTTTTTCTAGGGCTAATCCAAAATAATCCAAAAAGAAGCCGCTAAACCTAAAAGCCGTCATCTTTTATACGGCCTAAGATCCACATATAGAGAAGAAAGGAAATCATAGATTCTATCTTATGTTTCTTCATCTATATTGATTGATTTGATTCTAGGTTTTCATACTCACATTTTGAGTAGAATCAAATCAATGAATACTTAGATGGTATTTCCGATCTATTTCTAATCTAAGTATTCGGCGGATCATCACCACCCAAAAAACAACGATTTACCCCAAAATCGGCGCGTGGACTCGCGTGGCCTTGTGGATTCAAGGTGCTACCGCTCTCGTGGATTCGGAGCGAGGTACGTTCGTGGATTCGAAGCGTGCTACTGGGTGAAGACCGTGGATTCGGTCGGACGTCGTGGACTCGACGTTGGACGCCGTGGATTCGGCGTTGGACGCAGATCGTGGATTCGAGAAGCGTCGTGGAGCGAGCGGAGAAGATCAACTAGGAGCGTATGGAAAAGGTTGAGTCGTCTGTGAGTACGGTATATCACCTTGTACGTGTTTAATTCTAGTGGATTTCACCGTGTTATCGGTCCCGTGGTTTTTTACTTCGGTTTGGAGTTTTCCACGTAAAAATCTCTGCGTGTTATTTATTTTTCCGCATTGGGTTTTATATCGCAAAGATTTTTGAGTGTTTATTGTTTACACCTATTCACCCCCCTCTAGGTGTTTTTTTCTCCTATTTAGATCCTATTATACATATAACCCAACAGCACCGACTCCGGAGGATAGCGTGGTGCGGTGTAATCGCTCGCAGCTGGTTCAGAATGTGATTACTCTTGAGTTCGGATAGTTTCGGATCGATGCGGGAGCCTTTGAATTAAAAAGTGAGTTGACAGCGTCAAATTTGGAAGCCCTAGCTTGATTCAACAATTTGGGGCATTGCGTACCGATACACGAGCAGGGGCACCAAAACAAATTTCCTTGGAGAAAAACCGACAGAGAACTTCGGTTGGGGAAAAACAGTGGAATTTTTCTAAGTCCCTGGGTACCGGTACTGGGCTGTGTGTACCGGTACTCTAGTTCCCATTTGGCTTAAGTACCGGAATGTCGAGAAGGGTACCTGCCACGCCCCACGGTCGAAACTGCGACCCGGGCTCGCCAACAGATCCACCATCTACACGGGACTCCCCGCACAGACGAAGCGACTAACTTGCAAGTAAGATCTATAGCTAAACAAATATCAAAGTTGAAATGAAACTAAAGCTACAGAAATCATAAACTGAACATCTGAATCTACATAAATTCAAAAATCCAAAATACATAGTTCTCTCACTATGAAAATAAATACAATCTCAGACTGTCCAGTACAAAAGTGAAAACTCAAAAATACAGGGTACCTCTACCTCTGACTCTCAGACAGACTCGGGTAAGAAACTAGTCGGCCACGCCCTTACCTCGATTTGCTGCCTATGCACGAGCTGAAGCCGGAACAGCCGCCTCAGGAAAACCTGTCACTACAGCGGGTGTGAGAACTACTGCAAAAAGTAGTTCTCAGTGGGTACCGTTACCAATATCCACGGTATGCCCACTAAGTCTACTGGAGGCACAACAATAGGTATGCAATATACAGATAAAAGGAAAGCTGAAATGTAACTACAGCTAAAATGCCTCAAGTATCATGCTCAAAGGAAAACTCAACTAAGAACACGCTATGCATCCACTCGCTCACATAACCCAATCTCAGTGACTGCCACACCGGGTCTAGTCAAGCCTGCGCCCCTTAGTGTATCAATCAGGGCGTCCCATCGGACTATCTCAGTATCACGCAAAGCGGACTCTAGTGTATCAACTAGGTGCATCATCATCATCGCATCCGGAGCGTAACTCGAGAGGAGCGACCCCACCGAGCTCAAGCGTGTCTCGTCTGGCATAAAAAAAAAACGGCATCTGCAGACTACAATCCACGATCAAACAGATCGGAAACTCGAATGCTAACATCCCACACTCATGTCTGGGTCGGAGAACACTCCACGACTCAATCTGATATGCCCCCCAAAACCCCAAGACACTAGCAATACATCCTCTAAGTCAAATAAAATTCACTCGGCCCCCAGGCGCGAGGACATATGCACCCTGAACCCATGCCACCCCTCTGGCGATCTCAAAATTTAAAAACCATTCTTAAAATGCCGATTTTCATTAAAACGGGTTTTCTTGATTTTTAAAACGGTCCAGGTGCAAGTATGATGGCAACTAACCATGAAATCTAGTGTCATGCAGTACCAGGAGTATACTAAAAATAATCTGGGGTTCCGATAAATTTTCTGTAATTTTCTAGGCAACTATTAGATTTATCAACTGTAAAAATAGACATACTAGACATAATCAACATTGTCACGCCCCGGGGGTCTAAAATAAGCGGAAAAACGTATATTCTTTTTTTTTTTTTTGAAACATTTCCACCCTCCGGCACGTGCCCAGACCCGCCACACATACAAAGTTACTCCACAAACGGACAGAGTCTCCTTTGTATATATACGGCGTCACAATCACGATTTATACTTTAACCACACCAGTCAAGGAGATAAAAGGCGGAAAACAATAACATGCACCATATCCGGTAAGGCCACCACATTTTGAAAGAATAAATCCACGGGTTGTAAAACGATGCCCACACGACACCTAAATTTTATTAAATATTTTCGCAATCTTTTTACTTGATTTGAAAAGGGTGGCCGAATCAACAACTAGTAAGGGAAAAACATTCATCCACGATAAAACACAGTTCAAGCCCAACATCCACAATAATGTATCATACGCACATAAGCTAACTAACCGAAATAATCAAGACGTAAGTAAAAGAAAGGTCACCAGCCCTTAATCGGGGGCTAAAAACCTCGAGTCGTGGCCTCACCGTCGTCCCGGATCCCACCCCTGACCGAACCTGTCTGTGACGCCCCACTTCCCAGAGGGTCACCCATCCTAGAACTACTCTAGCTCTAGCACGCTTAACTCTCATGTTCCTCTTGGATCTTGCTACCATCCAAAATGCTATAGCCGGGTTAAGAGATTTAGTCCTATTATATCATTTATATATAGGACTAATCCAAATTTCGGGGGTGTCACATTCTTCCCCCCTTTAAGCCCTGACGTCCACGTCAGGCTCAAGCACACTCACAAGCACCAGGCGATGTGAGACTCGTCTCGCTAGCCTTAGCCGACCTTGTGAGGAGCTGCACTCCACTCACAACGGTCATTAGCCGGGAAGCCTCGCTCTACCCGCTATATAACCCTGGCTCATCCGAGACTCATCTCACATTTCCGGCTGATGAATGGCTCTGATACCAACTGTGACGCCCCACTTCCCAGAGGGTCACCCATCCTAGAACTACTCTAGCTCTAGCACGCTTAACTCTCATGTTCCTCTTGGATCTTGCTACCATCCAAAATGCTATAGCCGGGTTAAGAGATTTAGTCCTATTATATCATTTATATATAGGACTAATCCAAATTTCGGGGGTGTCACACTGTCACAGTGTGGGAAGTCAGTGACCAAAGAGTAAGAGGTAGATGTAAAACATGTAAGATGCTATAAGTACTGAAAGGAAAGCAAACCGATAAACTAGAGCATCCAAAACTCCCCCTCATGAGTCCACAGTACCCCTGTAAGTCAGAATGGAACACCTGCCAAAAGGTCTAAAGACCCCCAGTGAACAGAATCACCTTGCTCTCACCTTGGTGCTTTTAACCCCCCTACGGTACTTGTGCAGCACCTTAAGTGACCGTAAGGGGGTCCCCACCACGTCACCATGTGGGGTACACGGGTCAACGTACCACCTCTCCGGAAAAGTACACCGATGCAGCGGCCAAACCACTGGTGTGCGCGTAAGCAGCCATGAGCATAATGACCGAAGTCGGTGTGTGATATAGAGCACCGCGACACCAGTCGCGACAAATAGTAATAAAAGGATACTCATGCGAAAAGGGGTTAGTTGAAAACCATCAGCACATCTACTTTACACTTACATAGAAACATGATGGGACCTCACTTTAAAAAAGGATGCACGAAAAGGGTACCCACCTTGAATCGCGTTGAGCAAGACACCTGAAACCGTCCTGCGTCCTTGCATGATTTCCGGACCCCTAAAAGTCCCCAACAGAAACATGAGTAACACCTAACATAAAAACCCAAACCACCCGAGTAGAGAAACAAACTAAGAGACGCACGGGTGGGCATAGAGACCGGGCGGCGGAGCTTGACAACCCTGCGCGGGCGATTTCCTCGCGCGGCGCGCGTTGCGGAGCGACCCTGCGCGGGCACCAGCCCAGCGCGGCAAGTTCCCCACGCGGACGCGCGCTGCCTGCGGGCAGCGCCCAGTGAGGCACCAGCCCGCGCGGGCGCGCGCTGTCTGCTGGCAGCACCCCCGCGCGGCAACAGTCCGCGCGGGCGCGCCCTGCCTGCGGGCAGCATCCCGCGCGGCACCAGCCCCGCACGGTGAGCGTGCTGCCTGCGGGCAGCGCCCCCACGCAGCACCAGTCAGCGCAGGCATGCGCTGCCTGCGCGCAGTGCCCCGCGCGGTGCGCGCGCTGCCTGCGAGCAGCGCCCGCGCGGCACCAGCCCGCGCGGCGCGCACTGCCTGCGGGCAGCGCCTGCGCGACAGTGCGCGACACCGCGCACTGCCTGTTGCCTGCGGGAAGCGCCCCCGCGCAGCACCAGTCAGCGCAGGCGTGCGTTGCCTGCGCGCTGCCTGCGAGCAGCGCCCGCGCGCCACCAGCCACTTGCGGTGCGGCCCGCCACTTCCTGCGGGCAGCGCCTGCGCGACACCCCGCCACTTGCGGTGCGGCCCCACACAGGCGGCAGCCCCGCACGGTGGCGGCCCGCGCGCGGCGCGCCGCACCGTAGGTGGTGCGGCCCTGCGCGGCAAGAGGTGCGGCGGCGGCGGCGACGCGACGAACGGCGAAACCCTAAAAAGCGCAAGAAAACCCAACCAAGATCGACGAAAACCAAAAACTAACGCCGCTTACCTTGATCTATTGGAGAAGTTGATCTGTTCTCGTTCCTCGCGGTGGTGAGGATCCGGACCCGCTCCCCACAGACGGTAAGGTCTCGTTCCCGGCTTCCGGCATGTTGATCGAAAAAGATTCGGGTTCCGCTTTCCTTTTTCTCTCTTTTCTCTCCGATTAGGGTTTCCTTTTTGTCATACGTACAAAAAAAAATCCCTAAATGCGATAAACGGATTTCTCTAACAAACCTCTAGATAAGAGTGCCACCTTAGCCAAGTTTTAAACCAGTCGGCATGGATATTGATGCACCAAAGCCTTAACGGGTTCGACTTGTCCCATCGTACCCATTAACACCAAAGACTCAATCCGGGAGATCCGTAAGTCGGATTTCGGATCCGATCGCTCCGCCGTTCACCATTTCTCGGGCTCTATCATGGAAAAATATCCGCAAACTACGACGGTCTACCCAGGAAAACTTGATAACTTATTTCCCCTAAAAACTAATTTATTAAAAAGGAAATAAAAAGAGGACATGAAAAGTCATGATACTACAAACTTGCATACAAAAGCATTAAAGGGCATTCCATACAGTTTGGAAGAGTTTCCAACCCACTTAGAATGCTTTCCGTAGGCAAAGCCGAAGTCAGGGAAGCGCCGAATCCACAATCTGCCGAAACTGCCGAAACTGCACCCCGCGCGCGCGCACTCTGTCGAGTGTCTTGAAAAATCCCCCGAAGCTCACAACAGCCTCCCAAGTCCCTCAGCAAGGTCCCTGCGTGCTCCGGCCCACTCCGCTGCTAGCCCACAGCGCGCACGCATGCTCCCTCGTCGCCTCCGCGCAGTGCAACTCCGAAAACTCGCAGCCCACACATCACAAGCTGCACCTCATGGCGAAGGGAAAAAAGAGGGAAGGAGAGCAAAAAAATCCAAGCTCAAAATCCTACTCAAAATCCAAAGAAGAACCCAAAAATCCAAGCTTGGAGAAGATCAAACTCACCTTGGATGCTGCCAGCCGCGCGCGCACTCCGCTCGATCACCTCACAGCAAGACAAGGACCATCCATAAGATATCCCTCTCTTCTCTTCTCTTCTCTTCCTCTGGTTGTAATGGAGAAGAAGGGTGGTGGCTGGGCTATTTAATGAAGGTGGCGGGGTGTGGTGACGGAGCAGGGAGTAACTGGGAAGTGAAAAGACACAAAAGTCCTCACTCAAAACAAAAAATCACCAAAATATCGAAATCTGGAGGCTGGGGTACCGGTACCCCCCTTTCAGTATCGGTACCCACCACCCGGTTACGGAACACAAGGCCCGGTTTCGGAACCAAACCTTCAGTTCCGGAACCCAGCGCCCAGTTCTGGAACTGCAAGCCTCCCAGGCCAAACCGCAGGCTGAAGCTCCTGTTGTCGACGCCGCTGTCACGCCCCGGGGGTTTAAAATAGCGAAAAACGTATACATTTTTTTTTTTCTAATTTTTTAAAATTTTTATTTTATATAAATACCCCCACCGGGCACGTGCGCAGGTCCGCCATATATATAATTTCACCCCGCAAACGGACGGAGTCTCCTTTGTATATGCACGATGTCGCAAGCATAATTCGTACTTTAACCACACTAGCCAGGAAGTTACGTTGAGAAAAAGACATCATCATGAACATTAACCAAACCGGCCACCCACGTTTTGAAAGGATAAATCCACGGGTTGTAAAACAGTGCCCACACGACACCTACTTTTTATTAAATATTTTTCGCAATCTTTTTACTTGGTTTGAAAATAGTGGCCGAAACAACAACCAGTAAGGGAGACGTTCATCCACGATAAAACACAGTTCAAACTCAACATCCACACAACAAAGCATCACACGCACAAGAGCTAACTAACCAAAAGTAATCAAAACGTAAATAAAAGAATAGTCACCCGCCCCTAATCGGGCTAAGATCCTCGAGTCGTGGCCTCACTGTTGTCCCGGACCCCACCCTTGACCGAACCTGTCACAGTGTGGGAAGTCAGTGACCAAAGAGTAAGAGGTAGATGTAAAACATAAAAGATGCTAAAGTACTGAAAGGGAAGCAAATCGATAAACCAGAGCATCCAAAACTCTTCCCCCCATGAATCCACAATATCCCCGAAAGTCCGAACGGAACACCTACCAGAAGGTCTAAGGACCCCCAGTGAGACGAAACACCTTGCTCTCACCTCGTTACCACCAACCCCTCCACGGCACTTGTGAAGCCCCTAAAGTAACCGTGAGGGGTCCCCACTACGTCACCTTGTGGGGTACACGGGTCAACGTACCACAGTTCCAGAAAAGTAAATCATTGCGGTGGCCAAACCGCTAGTGTGCGTGTAAGCAACTATGAGCATAATGACCGAAGTCCATGTGTGATATAGAGCACCGCGACACCAGTCGCTATAGATAATAATTAAGGGGATACTCATGCGAAAAGGGGTTAGCTGAAAACCATTAACACATCTACTTTACTTTTACATAAGACATGATGAGACCTCACTTTTAAAAGAAGGACACACGAAAAGGGTACCCACCTTGAATCGCGTTGAACAGAACACCTGAAACCGTCCTGCGCCCTTGCACGATTCCCGGACCCTATAAGTCCCCAACCAAAACATCAGTAACACTTAACATAAAAACCTAGACCACCCGAGTAGAAAAACCAACTAAAAGACGCACGGGTGGACACAGAGACCGGGCGGCGGAGCTTAACAACCCTGTGCGGGCGATTTCCTCGCGCAGCGCGCGTTGCGGCGCAACCCTGCGCGGGTACCAGCCCCGGGCGGCAAGTTCCCCGTGCGGCGGGCTACGGAGCAGCCCCGCGTGGACGCGCGCTGCCTGCGGGCAGTGCCTGCACGGCACCAGCCCGCGTGGGCGCGCGAGCTGCCTGCGGGCAGCGCCCCGCGCGGCCAACCCGCGCTGGTGCGCGCTGCCTGTGGGCAGTGCCCCGCGAGGCACCAACCCGCGCGGGCGCGCGTTGCCTGCGGGCAGTGCCCCGCGAGGCACCAACCCGCGCGGGCGCGCGTTGCCTGGGGGCAGCGTCTGCACGGCTCCGCGCCGTGCGCGGTGCGGCCCCACGCCATGCGCGGTGCGGCCCCGCACGGGCGGCGGCCCATGCGTGGCGCGCCGCACCGTAGGTGGTGCGGCCCCGCGCGGCAAGAGGTGCGGCGGCGGTGGCGACGCGACAAATGGCAAAAACCCCTCTTTAGGTTCACGAAAACCCAATCAAGAAGGACGAAAACCAAAAACTAACATCGCTTACCTTGATATAACAGAGAAGATGATCTGTTCCCGTTCCTCGTGATGGTGACGTCTCGTTCCCCGCTTCCGGCACATTGATCGGAGAAGATGGAAGATCTGTTCTCTTTTTCCTCTCCGAAATAGGGTTTCCGCTTTCTCTTTTCTCTTCGATTAGGGTTTCCGCTTTCTTGAAAATAATAATTAAAATATCTATTTCCCTCTTGTACGTACAAAATAAAACCCTTAATCGGTAGGTATAACAGAAAGATCCTTATCTCCTCGAAAAGCGTGCCGATCACGCGGCACGGATCCCGGTGCGCCCCAACGTACCGAAACCTTCAAAATCCCATTCCGGGAGATCCGCAAATCGGATTTCAGATCCGATCGGGCCGTTCCCCATTTTTTGAGCTCTAATACCGAAAAATACCCGCACGCACCGACGCTGTACCCAAGAAATCCCGCTAAATTAATCTCTTAAACAACTAATTTATTTAAAAAGGGGTTAAAAGAAATACAAGACAGTTCGTGATATTAATCACACACCCCTTAAAAGAAGTTTCGTCCTCGAAACTTAACCCCAATCCATGCTAAACAAGTCTGGAAAACACTCTCATCTTCGACCCCAATTCCCAAGTCACCTCGCGCTCTTCATGATTACTCCATAGCACCTTCATATAGGGAAAAGTCTTCCTTCGTAACTTTTTGTCTTCACGTGCCAGGATTCGGACCGGTGTTTCATCAAAGCTCAAATCCTCATGGAGTTCAATAGTAGAAACATCGAGAGGATCAGGGACGTATTTCCGAAGCATCGAGACATGAAATACGTTGTGCACGCGGTCGAGATTTGGTGGCAAGGCTAAGCGGTAAGCTACTGGGCCAACGCGCTCCAAGATCTCAAAAGGCCCAACAAACCGCGGGCTCAATTTGCCTCTTAAACCGAACCGTTTAATCCCCTTGGATGGGGAAACCCAGAGCAACACGTGTTCCCCTACTTGAAACTCCAAATCGCGTCGTCTCTGGTCTGCATAACTTTTCTGCCGACTCTGGGCGGTCAATAACCGCTGCCTGATAAGGTGCACTTTTGTCTCGGTCTCATCCACTAAGTCCGGGCCCAGAAACTTCCGCTCCCCCAAGTCATCCCAACAAATAGGCGACCGACATCGACGCCCATACAACGCTTCATACGGCGCCATCTGGATACTAGCCTGATGACTGTTGTTGTAGGCGAATTCCACTAGGGGCAGGTAGCGTGACCACCCCTCTCCCAAATCGAGCACACAAGCTCGAAGCATATCTTCGAGGATCTGGATTACCCGTTCTGATTGTCCGTCGGTCTGGGGGTGAAAAGCTGTGCTGAAGTGCAGTTTGGTTCCCAAAGCCCGCTGCAAACTCTGCCAAAAGCTTGACACGAACCGCGTGTCTCTATCGGAAGTAATCGTTGCCGGTACCCCGTGCAACCTCACCACCTCGCTGACATAGACTTGCGCCAAATGGTCTCGGGTCCACATCGTGTGGATGGGTAGGAAATGGGCCGACTTTGTCAATCGATCCACTATGACCCAGACCGCGTCGTGTCCTTGCTGTGGTCGTGGGAATCTGGTGACGAAATTCATGGTGATCTACTCCCATTTCCACTCTGGCATGGGTAGAGGTTGCAGCTTCCCCGCCGGGCGCTGATGTTCGGCTTTTACTTGTTGACAAGTCAGATAGTGCGCCATGAACCGCGTTACATCTCCCTTCAATTTAGGCCACCAAAAAGTCTGTTTAAGGTCCCTGTACATCTACGTACCACCAGGATGTGCCGCGTAAGGAGCACAATGCGCCTCCGATAATATCTCTTTCTTCAGATCAGGTAGATCGGGCACACAAATGCGTCCTCGGAACCGCATTGTACCGTCCATTCCGACCGAAAAGTCGCCCTCCCGGTCTGAAGGAATCCTGTCCCGTACAAGCTGTAGTTGAACGCCCATCTTTTGACCTTCCATGATTTTCTCAAACAGGGTAGGCTTGACCACCAGGGACAAAAGTCGCGAAACAGCACCCGCCTGCACAACCTCTAATCTCATTCGTGAGAAATCTACGATTAGACGGTCTTATTGAGTGATAGGGTTCACCGGTAACTTTTCTGTCTAACCCTTCATGCTCAAGGCATCGGCTACTACATTTGCCTTTCCAGGGTGATACTGAATGGTCAATCATAATCCTTCAACAATTCCAACCAACGTCTCTGCCGTAAGTTCAATTCTTTTTGCGTGAAGATGTATTTAAGGCTCTGGTGATCAAAAAACACGTTGCAATGAGCTCCGTAAAGGTAGTGCCTCTAGAGTTTCAAAACGAAAACGACCGCTGCGAGTTCCAGGTCGTGAGTAGGGTAATTTCGCTCATAATCCTTGAGTTGTCTTGATGCGTAGGCTATGACTTTTCCCTGTTGCATCGGCACACTTCCAAGACCGTTCCGTGATGCATCACAATAAACCTTGAAGTCTTCACCGGGTGTCGGTAATGTAAGCACGGGTGCACGTGTTAGCCGGTCCTTGAGTTCCTCGAAGCTCTCCTGGCACTGAGTCATCCACACAAATTTCTTCCCTTTCCGAGTTAGATGACTCAGAGGGGTGGTAATTTTTGAGAAACCTTCCACGAAGCGTCTATAATACCCCGCCAATCCTAAGATGTGACACCCCCGGAATTTGGATTAGTCCTCTATATAAATGATATAATAGGACTAAATCTCTTAACCCGGCTATAGCATTTTGGATGGTAGCAAGATCCAAGAGGAACATGAGAGTTAAGCGTGCTAAAGCTAGAGTAGTTCTAGGATGGGTGACCCCCTGGGAAGTGGGGCGTCACAATTGGTATCAGAGACCTCTAATCTGTCACACCCCGGGGTCGAAACTGCGACCCGGCTCGCCAACAGATCCGCCACCTATGCCAAACCCGCATAGGAGAAGCGTCCTACCTGCAAGAAAAGTACTACAGCTAAACAGATATCAGAGCTATAAATAAAAATCTGCTGTATAACTAAATCAATCACTGTACAACTGGAAATAATACAACAATGTCCGTCTCCCAAAAATGATAATCATACAGTATCCTCATATACAAACTCAGAACTCAACCGGGAGGTATCTCCAATAAATACATCAGTGTACAGGCTCTCAATACATGACAATCCTCACTACAACAGTCTCTCAAAGAAGGAAAAAATAAAATAACTAATCTACTGAAGCTCTCCTCTGAAGGGGCACCGCTACACACCAACGACGGGTAGGGAACTAGCTCGCGACTCCCTCGCCTCGGTAAGAAGGATCAGCAACAGGAACAACAGGAACCGGAGTAGAAGTCCCTGGGGAAAGACACCACGACGGGTGTGAGAACTACATCCCACAGTAGTTCTCAGTGGGTGCCGCCAACAAGCCCGACGGTCTGCCCACTAAGTATACTAGAGGCATAAAGCAACAAGTGCAGTGCTGTAAGGAAAGCTGGGAAAAGTAAACTCTACAGCTACTATGCCTCTATCTAGATGCTCAAAGAGTGGAACAGAAAGAACATGATGCCACAACTAACTCTCATCTCTGATCACCCAATCTAAACTGACTGCCTCATCGGGTCCAATCAAACCTGCGCCAACCTACTGCCGTTACGTCCCGGAGGAGCGGACTTACGTAGGACGTCCATGACTGCCAACACCAGCACAGCCAGAGGGACAAATGCAACGACAAGTCGCGATAGAAAAGCTCAATCTCACGCCGGTACAACAACCCGGTCTCGCCTACTCCGGAGTGGCACTCGAGGGGAGCGACCCGCTCGAGTAAAAAGTAACCCATCTCAAGTATCTCTGTAAAGTATCTCTGTCAAGCTCAAATGTGGCTCATGCAGGCTATGATCCACGATGAAACAGATCGGTAACTCCAAGCTCAAAGCACAACTCAGTCGGAAAAAGAACCTCGACTCGAACAGGAATAGCCCAAAACACTCTCACAGCTATGTCGGAGAACCCTCAACGACTCAATCTGATAAATGCACGACCATGGCTGAGTCGGGAAACCTCCACGACTCGATATGCCAGAACCCCAAGATCCTCAAAGCTAAGTGGGAGAACCACTTCCACCGCTAAATCAGAAAAACAACCTCTAGATCACACTCTACCAACTCATAGCACAAAGTCGCATCCACTGCGAGAAACTGCCTCAACAGGCCAACACCGCATCCACTGCGAACAACTGCCTCAACAGGCCAACATCGCATCCACTGACACGAGGAAGGGTCCGGGAACCCCGAAAGACTAGAACCTACAATCCAAATCAAACAAGAACAGGCTCTAGGCATAGCCTCTCGTTGTTCTCGTCCCAAGAAGAAGGCAGACCTTAGAACCCAGACCACTCGAATCATCTCGGGTGGTTAATTTATAGGAAAAAGGTGACATTTCTTACTGAAGCCATCTGATCTGTAAGAAATCCATATTTAATGATTTTTAGTTCTTTTTAGGAAAACAGTTGAAACCAAGTTTTATATCCAAGCCTCGAAGGCTAATGCCTTCGTCCAATCAAACAAGAACAGACTCCGGCGACCCTACGATGCTTGGAAGAAACCATTTGGTTGACAAAAATCATATGTGTGTCCAAAAAGGTTCTGGGTTTAAGGTCCTGCTAACACTGATATACCGCTGCCACTAACACAGCGGCGACAGATAAAACAAGAGAATAAAACATCTCGGGACCGCCGTCTACCCAAACAGCTCCCGCTACAGATGAACAACCAACTACATCTACCAGACTCCACTCTGCTCCCAAGCACGAGTGTAACATGCATCCCACACTAAAAGATAACTCCTGACCACTCGGCCCACTACCCGGGCGAGGAAGAACACTATGTCCAGGAAAATAGAAGTGTGGATGTCTAAAGCAGAAATAACCCTAGCCCAAGTGAGGGTTTTCTACTAGTCTGGTTACACATGCAACATATGACGGGGTGCTAGGTCAAGTTCCAAGATAACAATAATCAACAGCTTGTAGGGAAGGACAATAAACACATGATCATCTGACAGCATCATGAACATAAATTCCTAAATTCTAGCATGCTATACAAAATACATCTACAACATGCAAGTCCCTACACTGATAGAATTAATGTACAGTCCATAGGTCATGAAGACGAGGCCACCCACCTGAAAATGCTAAAAGTCCGGAGTTCCACAGCTGAAAACACCAGAAGCAACAACCTCCACTAATCCTCAACACCAACGGGTTCACAAACATCCGCAATTACTCCTGGGTACAACAAAAGGTCCAAGGTTACACTTTATTCCACAAAATAACCAAGTACAAAAATCTGCATACGACAGTCCTGAAGATCTGAAATTTCCACCTGCAGAAAGTGCCCTGAAAATTCCGATAAAAATATCACAGCGATCGTCTCG
This sequence comes from Tillandsia leiboldiana, assembly GCA_029204045.2. Taxonomy (NCBI): domain Eukaryota; kingdom Viridiplantae; phylum Streptophyta; class Magnoliopsida; order Poales; family Bromeliaceae; genus Tillandsia; species Tillandsia leiboldiana. Next base: position 8,333,272 of record CM055071.1, on the reverse strand, counting down.
TCGAGACCTTCGAAACGGGTACCTGCACGCCCAAATCCGAGCCCCGTAGGCCAAGTTATAAATTCCACAGTACAGGTGCGCAAACACTCACAACCACACAACTATAAACCCAAACACAGATAAAAGGGGAATAGTATACCTCCGGGAAGGTCTCGAAAAAATCCAAGGAAAATATGGCGATGATCCTCGCGACGAGTAGATGAAAAAAGTATATAGGGTCGTCTCAATCCGACGCTCGAGTGCGGAGATAAAATTCCGGCAAGCCTCCGCTGTCCAGAAATCCACCAGCAAAACAGTGGCTTAGAAATGCCTCGTAAACCGTGCCAAGAACTCAGAATTAATCAAGGTGATCAACACAGAAATCGAAGGCGTACCTCTCTTGAACGCGGTGCCGCAAAAATCATCTCAAAATTCCATCGGGGTAGCTCAGGGGGTCTCCCACACTGAAAGGCGACGGTAGAAGCCAAAATCCAAGAAACGTCGCAGTGCGCCGCATCGCAGAAAGCGCGGATCTCGAGGCCTCCAAAAATTCTGTAAATCCATCACAAGGTGGAGCACAAGGTGAGGAACATTTCCTCTTAAAACCTCTGCCTGAGAAGAGCTCGGCAAAACCTTCAAAACGCAGGCCAAAGGGGGCTATTTATAGCCCCAACTCAACAAATCCTGAAATACCCATTTTGTCCCAACTTTCGGGCGCCCACAACTTCCGGGCTGCTACAGTGACCCAGAATGTACCCCAAACCAGCTGCGCCCGAATCGTCCCTGGAGTGACACGTGTCCCCGAACAGGCAACAGCGAGCGCGGCCAACCGCGTCGCGCCACGTGTCCTCCTGCTCTGTCGCCGAACGCGGAGTCAACTCCTCGGGATTCGCGCCCACGTGCGCCCGGCCGCGCCCACGTCGCACCCACGTGCGCGGCCGCGCCGCCCACGGCCTCGTGTCGGGCCCGCATCCCGAGGCACCTGCTGCCAGCTGCGTGGACCGTGCGCTCGCGCACCAGCCAATGCCATCACGCCACGTGTCCCGCTCCGGTCCACCGTGCACCCGCGATATTCCATGGATCGCGCCTGCCGCGCCGGCCAATCGGGAGGCGCCACGTGGCCCGCGCCCGGTGCACGACTCCCGCGGTGGACCGACCGGCCTCTCCTCGGCCCACTGCCGTGCTCCGCCGTCCGCCGCCGCCGGCGCAACTCCGGCCGCCGGAACAGTAACCCCTCGCCTCGAAATCCGTGCCGGGTCATCCGAGCTCCGAAAAATACAAGTAAATAGTCCATCTTGACCGTTTTCGCGCGCTGAATCCAAATCCGAAGTCCGATTTGCCAAATTCCTCCTCTAAAATTTACCAAAAATTCCCGGAAAAGCAAACTTGATCCGTTTTTCATGTCGGGTCCAATCCTTGGGTCCCATATGCGCGCAAATACCTCTAACACCCAACATGGGTCTCCAGAAGCCGCAGATCCAACAGTAATCCAAACGTGGGAATTTCCGGGTCCTCACATCCTCCCCCACTAAAAGAAAGTTTCGTCCTCGAAACAAACACGGCTCAAAAGGGAGTTCAAAGCCAAGGGTAAGCATCCAACAACACAGTCTCCAACTCCCCAGTCGCTACTCACTCCCCGTGATTACTCCTCAACAAAACAATAAACAGTACGGCATGGCCCGGTTGCGCAATTCTCTCATCCCACGAGCCAGAATTCGCAACGGGCGTCCCTCGTACTCCCACACCCACAAATCTCAACTGGAGCGAGTCAATCACGGGCGAGGGGTCCCAAGCAAAACACCTCAGAGCTGAGACGTGGAAGGACCATCAAGAACGCCAACAAAAGGCTGGGGGAAAAGAGAGAACAACCAATGTAGCACGCACCAAAACTGCTCCCTGGTGCCAGCTCAACCAGGCGATCCGAGACATACCCATACGGTCATCCAAAGAAAAGAAGCCCTAATCGGCTAGGGTCCCCACTCAATCACTCTCGGATCCTGACCATCCGCAGGGACTGCTTCACCGCAGTCTACCGTCGAAAGGGACCCTCAGGGACACAACCTCGAGCCCTGTTCCTCAACGGTCCCACCCAGCGCCAGCTATAGAATCATCAAACTCAACCCCAAATAGCTCTCCGGTTCCAGGTATCCGCCACCACAGTGGCCCTATCGGGGTGATACAAAATGCTCAAGAATAACCCAATGGTAACTCCACAGCCACCATGGGAGGCATCACTAACACAAAGGTCCATCCCCCATCTCTGGCAAAGCTGCAATCGGCGCTAGTACTAGTCACATCATCCATTCGCCATGCTCTCCTGGCACTCCCAAATCCAAAAAGCTCCTCACCTCAACAATAAATGTTGATCTCAGCCAAACTCAAATAGCATCCACATTGGTCGGAAATCCACCGCCGCTCCTATGGCTAACACAATGTGACCCAAGAAGGTAAGCTTCTAAAGCTAAAACTTGTATCTCAATAACCTGGCATACAGCTTCATCCACACAACATAGTAACACATCCACCAGTGCTCCTCATGCTCCAAGTCGCTCTGGGAGTAGATCATAATATCCCTGGAGGATCTTGTTACCAATGCAATCAAGTACAGCTAGAGCACAATTCCTCAAACCAAAAGAGTGGCAGGGCGTTAATCAATCCAATTGGCCTCACTATAACATAATTCCCCTACCGTGTCCTGAACACCATCTTGGGGAAATACTCAGCCGTATGATTCCAAAATCTGTACCTGCATCAGTCGTACAACTGCCGGAGTATAACTCCATCAAAAGGTCCAGAATAATACTCGGACCTGTCTACACCCGAACCATAAAAGGGCCCTCACAGTCGTGTATCAACGATGTGGCATCACCACCGTATATCAACGGCGTGGCACTAGGTCAAACAGACCCCTCGATCCATCAGATCCTGCAACTGCGCCATCAGCTCTCACAGCTCTACTGGCAATATCCAATGAGGTGCTGTCGAGGGTGGCGCGGTTCCCCGAACCACGCCAAACTCAATCTCTATCTCCCTAACCGGCGGCATTATCAACAGCTCAGGTGAACTCACACCCGGAATCTCGTGGCAACAGAGATATCTTTGGGTCCCGGTGCCGCCATAAGCACCTCTCACACTGTCGCTATAACCAGTGTGCTCTAACGACCTCAACAACCAAATCTCCGCTCGTCTGCCTCGCAGAAGGTCAAAGTCCTCTCCTTCCGCTGTGAGGTCCCGGAATCCCCCGCGTAGGGTTGCTGGTTGTTGGGCAGCTTTCGGTCGCCGTTGGGGGTGTTGGTGCGCGTGTTGGGGGCCCAGAAATGGATGTGTGATGCAATTTCGGATTTGCTTGCATCACTGGAGGCCTGCGTGGGTTGCGCGCAATTTGGACACAAGTGGTGGACTTCGGGCTTAAATTGAGACCCCGTGGGAAGTTGGAGGACCCGTCGGGTGTTTAGAAGTGATTTCGCGCGAATCAGATGTCAAAATTAGACTCCGGATGAAGTCCGGATAAAAGTTTACCTCTCCGGTCGCCTTCGGGAATTTTTAGAGTTGGAATTGGGCAAATCGGACTTTAAAAATGGACCCGGCGCGAAAATCGGATCGAGTGGGCATTCGGCAAATTTTTGGGTGAGACTTTGGAGAAATGGACATCGTTTTTGGATTCAGCGCGCGAAATCGCTAAGAATGGACTATTTATTTGTTGGTTTTGGAGCCCGGCAGGCGTGCGCGTCGTTCGAGACAACGCGGCACGTAAACCGAGGCTTTGGCGCGGCACGAGTCCCGAGACAGGACGGCACGAGGCTCGAGGACGCGCAGCAGGCGCGTTAGGTGCGCAGGGAGGCGCGCCTCCTGCGCTGGCCACGTGGGGGCCGCCAGGTGGCGGACCCCTGTTGGCGCCCGCGCGGGTGCGGGGGAGTGCGCCCGTGTCACGGGCGCGTGTCCCGCGCCTGTGGGCAGCGCGGTGTCACGCGCCCGTGTGGCGCGTGCCTTGCCGCGCCCGCGTGGCGCGCGGTGACGCGGCCACGTGGCGGGCGTGCGCCTGCCTGGACCTGGAGCACCCGCCCGGGTGTTGTGGACCGGCGGTGCGCCGTGGACCGGGGGCTGTGGACCATCCCTCATTTCCTCTTCTTCTTCTTTCTCCCCCGCACGCCACCTTCTTCCTTTTCTTTTCCTTTCTTCTTCAACCGAGCGAGAGGGGGGTTTGAGGGAGGAGATGGTGGGTTGTGTGGCGTGGCGTCGTGGGCCTCGTGGAGCGTGCGAAGTTCGCCGGCGGAGTGTTTCGGCGACGGCGGCGCTAACGGGTAGGTCCCGTGCGTTGGTTTTTCTGTATTTTTGTACAGTTTTTGGAGCGTTCTTTTAGACTGTAACTGACCCTCTTGCTCCTTTCTGTGTTGGGCACCGTGCATCGTTTTGCGTGCGGACTCCGTTTTGCGTGCGGACTCCGACACCGTGCACCGTTTTGCGTGCGGACTCCGTTTTCCGTGAGGATCCTGGCACCGTGCACCGTTTTGCGTGCGGACTCCGACAGCGGACATCGTTTTGCGTGCGGACTCCGTTTGGCGTGCGGACTCCGGCACCGTGCACCGTTTTGCGTGCGGACTCCGTTTTGCGTGCGGATCCTGGCACCGTGCACCGTTTTGCGTGCGGACTCCGGCACCGTGCACCGTTTTGCATGCGGACTCCGTTTGGCGTGCGGATTCCGGCACCGTGCTCCGTTTTGCGTGCGGACTCCGGCAGCGGACTTCGTTTTGCGTGGGGATCGCATGGAGGCCAATTGCAAGTGTCTACGAGCAATTGGGGGCAAATCGAGGTGGGTGGCCTTATCTCCAAGTTTTATGGGATGTACATTAATTCTATTAATGTAGGACTATGCATGATAGTTATTTCCTTGTGTAGCATGCTAGATTGTTGGAATGGCTATCCCTTTATTATCGGTTAATGTGGTTATCTTGGAACTTGACCTAGCACCCCCCGTCATATGTTGTATGTGTAACCAGACTAGTAGAAAATCCTCACTTGGGCTAGTGTTATTTATGCTTAGACATCCACACTGTTCCTTCATCCCTGGACATAGTGTTTTCTCGCCCGGGTAGTGGGCCGAGAGGTCGGGACTTGCTTTTAGTGTGGGATGCTTCTGCACTCTTGCTTGGGAGCAGAGTGGAGTCTGGTAGTTGTAGCTGGGTTGCTTATCTGTGCCGAGAGCCGTTTGGGTAAACGGTGGCCCCGGGAGGTCTTGTTTCCCTGTTGTGCCATCGTGGATGGAGCCGTTGCGCAGACGGCTGTCCCGGGCCGTCGAGTATCTTCCGGTCCGCCTTGTTGGGAACCGTTGGGGTTGACGGTGGTCCCAGGTCGTTGAGTGTTGTCCGACCTGTTTTGTTACCCTGAGTTGTGGGTCGTTCCTGGCTGTGGAGTATCTCCAGCCAGTGAGCCTTGTGCAGCGAGCCGTTGGCGAGACTAGTGTCTCGTGTTTCGAGTTAGCCGAGCAGCTGAGTCGTCGAGAGTTCTCCGACTGTTGTGCGAGGTATTTGGGGATCCTGAGTCCTACCGTTCTGAGAGTGAGCGTGGATTTTGACTAGCCTGCTTATGCCAATTTGTGATACTCTATGCCGCGCCGTTTTCCTCAGTTGGAGTCGCGTCCCTGAGATGCCGCTGTGGATACGATGGGCCTGTTGAGGCAGTTTTGCGCGAGGGGTGAGTTAGTCGGGCAGGACGCCCCACGTAAATCCCGTCCTCATGGGGATGCGTGGTAGTGGGCAGGCGCGTTCCTAGTCGACAGGCGCAGGCTGACTGGACCCTATGAGGCAGTCAGTTCAATTGGGTCTATTGAGCACCTTGGGTGCGAGTGGTCTCTTTTACTTTCATCTGTTCCACTTTTTGAGTATCTAGATAGAGGTATGGTAGCTGTAGAGTAGCTCCAGCTTTTCTTGTTCAGATTTCATTGCACTGTTATCTTTTACCTCTAGTAGACTTGGTGGGCAGACCGTTGGGCTTGTTGACGGCACCCACTGAGAACTACTGTGGGAAGTAGTTCTCACACCCGTCGTGGTGTCTTTTTCCCCAGGAACTTCTTCTCCTGTTTCTGTTGCTCCAGTTGCTGATCCTTCTGACCGAGGCGAGGAAGTCGCGAGCTAGTTCCCTACCCGTCGTTGGAGTGTAGCGGTACCCCCTTCAGAGGAGAGCTTCAGTAGATTAGTTTACCTCTTTTCCCTCTGTTGAGTGACCTTTGTTGTGAGGTATAGAGTTGTACTTTATTTCACAGTTTGAGAGACTGATGTAGTGAGGATACTTGTATCGAGGGCTTGTACACTGATGTACTTATTGGAGATATCTCCCTTTTGAGTTCTGTATCAGAGGATTTTGTATATGATAGTATTTGGGGAGATGGATATTGTATTATTTCAGTTGTACAATGTTTGGACTTCAGTTTTTGGTAGTCTACTTTCAGCTCTGACATCTGTATACTGTAGTTGATTCTTTCTGCAGGTTAGACGCTTCGTCTGTACGGCAGTTTCCGTACAGATGGCGGATCTGTTAGCGAGCCCGGGTCGCAGTTTCGACCCCGGGGCGTGACAGATTAGAGTGGTATCAGAGCCTAGGTTGTAGGTCGTGATGGACTTAGAAACCCTAGGCTTGCGGTTGGACATTAGGATGACTACGTGAGAGTCGTGACTTTTAGCGCGAGTCCTGATTGAGTTTTTAACTCTCCCAAGAGACGGGATGAGAGTTTGGCATGTTTATTCTCCTAATCGATTAAGTTGGTTGCAGACAACATAATGCTGTGGAATGGATGACATGTCTTAGAGTTTCGCTGGATTGGGTCGTATGGTTGTTGTGTCCTGACATTTGTTTGTTTTGCAGTGGGTTGCGATACCCCTGAGACATCGTGTTGTGAAAAGGACACACCCCGCCCTGGCAGAGTTACCAGGAGGGCATTTTCCCTGGCTGAGTTACCAGGAGGGCATTTTCCCTGGCTGAGTTACCAGGAGGGCATTTTCCCTGGCTGAGTTACCAGGAGGGCATTTTCCCTGGCTGAGTTACCAGGAGGGCATTTTTCCTAGCTGAGTCACCAGGAGGGCATTTTCCCTGGCCGAGTTACCAGGAGGGCGTTTTCCCTGGCTGAGTCACCAGGAGGGCGTTTCCCTGGCTGAGTTACCAGGAGAGCGTTTTTCCTCGTTGAGTTACCAGGAGGGCATTTTCCCTGGCTGAGTTACCAGGAGGGCAGTTTCCCTGGCTGAGTAACCAGGAGGGCATTTTCCCTGGCTGAGTTACCAGGAGGGTATTTTCCCTGGCTGAGTTTACCAGGAGGGCAGTTTCCCTGGCTGAGTTACCAGGAAGGCATTTTCCCTGGCTGAGTTACCAGGAGGGCATTTTCCCTGGCTGAGTCACCAGGAGGGCATTTTCCCTGGCTGAGTCACCAGGAGGGCATTTTCCTGGCTGAGTCACCAGGAGGGCATTTTCCCTGGATGAGTTACCAGGAGGGCAGTTTCCCTGGCTGAGTTACCAGGAGGGCATTTTCCCTGGCTGAGTTACCAGGAGGGCTCACCAGGAGGGTGTTTCCCTGGCTGAGTTACCAGGAGAGCGTTTTTCCCTGGCTGAGTTACCAGGAGGGCATTTTCCCTGGCTGATGTTACCAAGAGGCATTTCCCTGGCTGAGTTACCAGGAGGGAAGTTTCCCTGGCTGAGTTACCAGGAGGGCATTTTCCCTGGCTGAGTTACCAGGAGGGCGTTTTCCCTGGCTGAGTTACCAGGAGGGCATTTCCCTGGCTGAGTTACCAGGAGGGCGTTTTCCCTGGCTGAGTTACCAGGAGGGCGTTTTCCCTGGCTGAGTCACCAGGAGGGCGTTTTCACCTGGCTGAGTTACCAGGAGAGCGTTTTCCCTGGCTGAGTTAACAGGAGGGCATTTTCCCTGCCTGAGTTTACCAGGAGGGTTCCCTGGCTGAGTTACCAGGAGGGCGTTTCCCCTGGCTGAGTTCCCAGGAGGGCGTTTTCCCTGGCTGAGTTACCAGGAGGGCGTTTTCCCTGGCTGACGTCACAGGAGGCGTTTTCCCTGGCCGAGTCACTAGGAGGGCGTTTTCCCTGGCCGAGTTACCAGTAGGGCGTTTTCCCTGGCCGAGTTAACAGCAGGGCGTTTTCCCTGGCCGAGTCACCAGGAGGGCGGTTTTCCCTGGCCGAGTCACCAGGAGGGCGTTTTTCCCTGGCCGAGTCACCAGGAGGGCGTTCTTTCCTGGCCGAGTCACCAGGAGGGGCGTTTTCCCTGGCCGAGTCACAGAGGGCCTTTTCCCTGGCGAGTTACAGGAGGGCCCTTTTCCCCTGGCCGAGTTACCAGGAGGGCGTTTTCCCTGGCCGAGTTACCACAGAGGGCGTTTTCACTGGCGGAGATACCAGGAGGGCGTTTTCCCTGCTGAAGTCACCAGGAGGGCGTTTCCCTGGCTGAAGTTACCAGGAGAGCGTTTTCCCTGGCTGAGTTACCAGGAGGGCATTTTCCCTGGCTGAGTTACCAGGAGGGCATTTTCCCTGGCAGAGTTACCAGATGGATAATTATCACTGGCCGAGTTACCAGATGGATACTTATCACTGGCCGAGTTACCAGATGGATAATTATCATCTGGCCGAGTGTACCAGTTGGATAATTATCACTGGCCGTAGTTACGAGATGGATAATTATCACTGGCCGAGTTACCAGATGGATAATTATCACTGGCCGAGTTACACGTTGGATAATTATCACTGGCCGAGTTACCAGATGGATAATTATCACTGGCCGAGTTACCAGATGGATAATTATCACTGGCCGAGTTACCAGATGGATAATTATCACTGCGAGTTACCAGATGGATAATTATCACCGGCTGAGTTACCAGATGGATACTTTCCACTGGCCGAGCAACCAGATGGATGCATTGCCCCTGGCCGAGTTACCTGTGGGCACATGCCCTGGCCGAGTTACCAGGAGGACATTTTTTCCTGGCTGAATTACCAGGAGGATACTTTCCACTGGCCGAGCTACCAGAGGCGATGCCGCCCAGTGAGGCGCGATGCCGCCCAGTGAGTGGCGATGCCGCCCAATGAGTGGCTGTGGGGACCCGGATCCCCACGACGAGATTACTGGTTCATCTACAGCTCCCGGAGGCCTATGTGGCATGTTGGTGGGATTGGTGCCCCAATTGGACATTAGTGTTGGGCTCAGTGTGTTAAATGGATCACGTGGGTGATCGGTGGACTCAGTCGGAGCTCCAGAAGTGGTTTCGCGCGCCATGGATATTAAAATAGGACCCAGCGTGATGTTTGGATCAAGGAACATCTTCCGGATGCCTTCGGCAATTTTAGAGTTGGAATTTGGCAAATTGGACTTCGGATTTGGATTCAGCGCGCGGAAAACGATGAAAATGGACTATTCACTTGCTTTTCCGGAGTCCGAGTGATTCGGCACGTTTTTCGAGGCAAGGGTACTGTTCCGGCACCAGCTGGCGGCGGCGCGCGGCGGAGGGCAGAGGCGGAGGCGGCGGAGCAGGCAGCGGCGGGTGCGCGGTCCACCGCGGAGGCGTGACCGGCGCGGGCCACGTGGCGGTTCCCGGTTGGGCCGGCGCAGCGGGCGCGGTCCACGGGAAAGGCGGGTGTACGGTGGACGGTGGGGGGACACGTGGCGCACACCGGTTGGGCCGGTCCACGTGCACCCGGTCACGGTGCACCTGCGGGCGCCTCGGGAAGCATGCGCGCAGAGGCGCAGGCGGTGGGGCGCAGAGCGCACGTGGGCGCGTTGTCGGGCGGTTCCCGTGCTTGGAGTGGACACGTGTCGGCGTCTGGGGGGCACCACGTGTCGCGCGGGGAGCGGCGGGGGTTGCTGTCGCCTGTTTGGCGGGCGACGCGGAGGCCCAGGGTCGATTCGGGCGGCTACAGTGCTCGCGCGCGGGGATTTCGGGCTGCTACAGTGCGCGCCCGAAAGTTCCCTGCGCCCGGAAATTGGGACATATCCGGTTCTTCAATTGTTTCTACAGCCTATAAAAGCGATCCGAGCCTCCTTCTTTCCCCATTTTCCGCCATTTCCGAGCCTCCTCTCGCCTGGGTGCCTTCAGCAAAGATGATCCCCGAGTTTGGCTGCATCCTTCTGCAAAGTTTTGGGATTTTTGGTGGCACGCTTATCGAGGTTTCCATTTTACGGCGCGGCGCGACGCTCGTCCTTTTGGGTTCCCCTTCGTCGCGTTCGGTGCGCGAGCTCCCCGGCCTACTCCGACCACCTTTTCGTATGATTTCTTCGCCGCTGGATTCGCGACGGATAGATCTACGATCTTGGTATTTTCAGCTTTCCCTCATTTCGCGCTTTTCGAGGTGTTTGTTCGAGCTTACTGTGACCCCATTTTTGTGAAGGGGATTTGGACAGCGGCTTGGTATTTCGGCGTTATCTCCGTAACCGTGCATCGTTTGACGACGTGCTTATACACTTTTTTCATCTACTCGGCGCAAGGAATATCACAGTATTTTATTGGATTTTTCTGAGTTTTGCCCGAAGGTATATGTTCTTCCCCTTATCTGTAAATGGGATTACAGTTATGTTGCTGTGTGGTTTTGCGCACCTGTACTGTGGAATTTGTAACTCGGCCTACGGGGCTCGGAATTGGACGTGCAGGTACTCGGTTCGAAGGTATCGACGCGAGGATTGCTGTGGGGTATTTTTATTGGATTTTTCTGGGCACTTCCGGCAGGTGAAATAAGCACGACTTTGGGACTGATTTTCAGATTGTGTATACTTGGTTAATTTTGGAATAAAAGTGTAATGTTGAGCCTTATTGATGTACTCAGGGGTGTTTTCAGTTGTTTGGAGCCAAGGCTTGCGCGACTTGTACCGAGGGTGTTATGTTGGCAGATTTTGGACCCTGGGCGTCTACCCACTTCACCGACTTCAGGTTTGCCTTGGTTTAAGCGCTTCAGGTGGGTAAGCTTATATCAGTAACTGTTTAAGGCAATGAATATGTTGTGGCAAATATAAGTGCACTTGTGGGGATGTCACCCTCTATGACTGATGCATGCATGTTTTAGGGTACATGGTTTATGTTGGTAAGTAGGTAAGCTTGATAATGATATTTGTATAAATGATTGCAAGAATAGTATTTATGAGGTATATTGAGGACTTGCATGACTTGGACATCTATGTGATGACTAGTGTAAGCTTACCTAGGATAATGTTACCCTATGAGATTATGTAACATGCCATGTTAGCACATAGCCTTTCATGTGGTTGGTTTATGCTTTGGGACAGGATTTCGTAGCTATGTGCGGATTTGTACTCTGAGGAGTTATATATGATCGTTCTATTGATGAACCTTGAATTGTGGACAGGTCTAGTTTTGGGATTCCGGCATGTTGTTTATTCCTAAAGGATCTATTATTATGCTTTACCCCCCCCTTTATTTCCTTGAGGACTTTTGCATGCTTGTATGGTCATGTAGTTAGGCCATCTTTTACTGCTGCACTACTTATGGGAACTTGACTTAGGAGAAACCATGCTTTTCCTTTCTCCGCCTTTGCTAGTCAAGTGGACAGTGTTGCTCGGGTTCGAGAAGGGGTCTGGATAGGGTAGTCAGGACTTCGTGTCTGGACAGGTTGGCTTAGTTGTGGGGCTTTGCGGCAACCGCGGATATTGGGCGGTTGACCGGATGTTTCTCTATGCACCTGATTGGGTATCAGTTTTCTTTGTGGATGGAGTTTCCCACTTATCGTTCAGTTGCATCCGATTGAGGTCGGGTCTTTCCTTGGTGGTTGAGTTTTCCCACTTTGATCAGATTGATGATCAAGTCCGCTGTTTAGAGATACTGGTGACATTGATGACAGAGATGGTTTACTCGTGTGGGTAGCTCCCCTCGAGTGCCGCTCCGGAGTAGGCTTCAGACGTGTTGGGTTCCGGTCAGACCGTGTTGGGTTCGGTCAGACCGTGTCGGATGCCGGTCAGACCGTGTTGGGTTCCGGTCATTTGGACAGTGGAGATACTGAGTTCGGGAGATTGGTGAGAGCAGAGTAGAGCAGCAGTACCGGGTTTTTTATACCGGTTCATTCGATTGAGTTCATTTCGGTCAAATACTTTATTGTTACACTCGTGCCTGGGGGCCGAGTGCAGACTGGTAGTAGACAGTGATGATAGTACTGTTGAGAGCCGTCTGGTGACGGTGGTCCCGTGTCGTGGCGAGTACTTTGACCGCCGTGTGAGAGGGTGAGCATCATGATTCTATCCGTTCTGAGAGAGAGCGTGGATTTTGACCATAGCCTGCATGATCTTCTACTCGATAGCGAGCTAGTCCGTTTGGACGCCCTACGTAATTCCTGCCGTCAGCGGGAGGTGGTTGTAGGTGGATGCAGGTTTGACTGGACCAGAGTGGCAGTCAGCTCGATTGGGTCGATGGTGCACTTCATGTGCTAGTGGTTGCATACCACGTTTGGTTCTCCCCCTTTTTGCCTTTAGTTAGGGCAGGGTAGCTGTCGAGAGTCTCCAGCCTACTCATTTCAATCTTATGACTTGGGTTAGTAGTTTTTGTCTCTTGAGGACTTGGTGGGCAGACCGTCGGGGTCTGGCGGTGGTACCCCTGAGAACTCCTTTTTGGTGTAGTTCTCACACCCTTGGGGGTTTCCCCCCTTTTTCCTCTCCTCTCCTTTGTTTTGCAGAGTCTTAGGGGTGTTGCCGACTTGCGGATGTTGATCGTGCGAGGGAGTCGCGAGCTAGATCCCTACCCGTCGTTGGAGAGTAGCGGTACACTTCAGAGGAGATCATCAGTGGATTAGTTGTTTCTTTTTCACTTTTGAGAGACTATTGTAGTGAGGATATTTTGTATTGAGAGACTGTACACTGTGTGTATATGGAGTTACCTCCGGTTGGGTTTAGAGCTTGTACTTGAGGAATTGTATTATTATTATTTTGGGAGGCAGACAGTGTGTTTTATTCCAGTTGTATAGTGATTTGATTTTAGTTACAGCAGATTTTATTTATAGCTCTTGATATCTGTTTAGTTATAGTACTTTTCTTGCAGGTAGGACGCTTCGCTATGCAGGTTGGCATAGGTGTGGGGATCTGTTTGGCGGGCCCGGGTCGCAGTTTGAACCCGGGGCGTGACAGATTGAGTGTATCAGAGCCTAGGTTGGAGGTCATGGTTAGACTTGAAACCCCTAGGGCTTATGGTTTGACCTTGGTGGACTGTGTGAGAGTCGTTGATTTTTTAGCGAGAGTCCTGATGAGTTTTATACCCTCCCAAGGGAGGGAGGAGTGATTGGCATGTTATTCTCCTAAGTGATATGTTGGCTGCGGCAAAAACATAATGCTGTGGAAGGGTGACATGTTAGACTTTCGCTGATTGGGTCGAGTGTTGTTGTGTGCTGGTTTTGTGTTTCGTCGTGGCGGAACGCGGGTTTGTCCCCCGACGCTGGGTTTGACCCAGGTGCATCCTGTTAGCGTTGAGCTAGAGCAGTTGGTTTTGGGCCGGATACTGGTTGAGGTCAGAGAACCCCGGACCCCCAGATGACAGGATTGTCTGAGGGTTGTCAGCGGCTGAGGGAGCAGTGGTACTGGTGACACAGTTGTCGGAGCAACTGAGTAGCCCCCTCCGTGCCAATGTTTAGTGTCGAGGCGCCGAGGCAGGGTGGAGGTTGACAACTGGTGAGCTGTGGGACTGATCGACTATTGAGCCATATTTGGCAGATGACCACCCCGACTCGTAAATTGATTTTGGAGCCTTTGGAGGCAGAGTCGCGGCTGGTGGTGATGGGGTATTAATTGAGAGCCTCCTGTGCTCGAGAGTGTATGTAGGTTGAACTAGCGCGCTCCAGATTCGAGGGACGAGGCGCCATAGGATATATGAGACTGGGAGTGGATTGCGGCTCGGGACACCTTTCTATATTCAGTCACTCCATTGTAGATTTAGAAGGCCTCGTTGGAGCTGGCAGTATGTATGGAGAGGGCATTGCAGTTCCTTTGGA